>VZTA01022601.1:0-36402 GCA_013398855.1 Mohoua ochrocephala | reverse complement strand
GCTGCGGGAGCCCATGGCTCTCTCCTGGGAGGATACCCGTGCAGCATCTCTGTTTCTGCTTTGCCACTGCGAGAGGACATTTATTCCAAAGAGACATTTCCTACGGGTGATGAGCAGCTGTAGGCAGCAGTTTCCCTGTGGTCAACTCCCACTGCCAACAGAGTCTCCTGCACGTCCAATAAGTTCAGTTTTGCAGTGCCGAGGCCCTGCGCAGTGTCTGGGATGAACAGAATCTTCATTGTGTCCCCAGTGAACACATGGAGGTCACAAGAGCAGTGCCTCTTGCCTGTTCCCTTCCCAGCTGGAGCTGCCAGCCCAGTTGAAATTCCCAGCGTGGCCTTTGAGTACGAAGGGATTGCAGGGCAAAAAGCATCTGTGTAGCCACCATGGTTTTCAGCAGCAGCTGCACTGGGAAGCCATTGAGAGGAGGACACTGCTGCTCCTGTCAGAGGGCTGTTGTGCCTGGATGTCCCTTGCCTTGCTGAATCCCACATCTGCCTGTGGCCTGAGGTCAGGTGAATGCCATCTGCTCCCAACAGACCCGGCTGTTCCAAGGTAGATCCACAGTCATGAAGTCCAAAACCTTGAGTATCCCCTGAGTAGCCAGGCATTCAGCTGTTCAGTTTGCCCCTGCCCATGGCAGGGGTTGGAACGAGACGGTTTTTAAGATTCTTTCTGACCCAAACCATTCTAGGATTCTATGATTTCCCCATGACTGACTTTGGTCCTCTCTAAAGACCTATCTCCTCTCTTCACCCCACCTGTGGAGAGCGCGTGCTGGTGGTGGTGTTGGGAGAGGTTGGTGGATACTCCTCCTGCCACCCCATGGGTGTAAGCCTGACTCCTCTCTGAAGTCTTTGTCCCTGAATCAGTGCCTTCAAACGACAGCTATCTCCCCTCCCTTTCCATTCGGCACTTGAGTAGACACAACATTTCTCATCGTTTTCCACAGAACAGCACAGGTCCCAGTTCCCATATTGTGGAGCCCTCTGCCATAAATCAGCCTGATAGGTTTATTCTCTACGTAATGGGAAATTATGACAAATGCAGCTGTATAATCTAGTTAGTAACTCACCATAATGACTGCTTCTGGGGTGATTTATGGGTTTTGTCATATGTGAGCTTTCAGAACTTTAGAGATTACATTTTTCACACTTTTTTGTTGGAATCTCAGTTTATTAGACTTTACTGCAGCATTAATCACTTGCAGTACAACCCTGGACTTCACAAATGTATCACATCAGCATGAAAAAGGCAGAGAAAACAAGAACTGTTGTGAATTAATGAGCCGGGTAACACATGTCTCACAACCAGTGATGAAACAACCTGTGTTCTTCTTCAAGCCGCAACAGAAAGCCCCAAAGTCTGGCTTTTTTTTTTTTCTTTTTTTTTTTTTTTTTCACAAAACACAGGCAGCAGCAAAGAACTGAAACAACACAGCCAGGCTTGAAACCTGAAAGATCTGCAAGGCTGAGTCTATCCTAGTTAATGGTGAAATGATGTGTGAATGTGTCCTAAATGTTCAAATAAAGAAGATTGATTCACAGTTATAATATGGCTTATAAGCAAAACACTGGGATTATATAGGAGAAATGCATGTCTCATGAAACAACCGATAAATCAGAGAGACAGTTCCAAGGTCTACTGTGAAGGTCTGGGAAATGTTCAGAGTTGCCATCTATGGAGTTTGGTGCAGGATAAACTGGAACAAAAGGCCATCATTACCCAAACTGCTTTGGTTTGGGCTGGTTTGGGTTTTTTTGTTTTTTTTTTTTGTCAGATAATGCTTTATAATACTCCCAGAAATATGTTGACAAGGTCACCATGATCCATCAGACACAAGCAGGAGGGCTGGGGTTGATGCAACACATTCCTTGTACTGGGAGGGTGGACAGAGGGAAGGCCTGTTTTTGGGGTAAAACAGCATGGATCAGGGAGGTGGCTCAAACCTGGGCCAGCCAAAGCCTTAGAATCCCAGAATATGGGGGTTGGAAGGGACCCACAAAGATCATCGAGTCCAACTCCTGGCCCTGCAGGGGACACCCCCCAAAGAATCCCACCCTGTGCCTTGGCATGTGCTGGCGGGCAGGAGCACACAGCTGACTGTGGTTTTGGGTGGAGGGGTAAGATGATCCGCAGGTGGTGAGGAGTATCCCTGTTCCCTGAGCTCCTGGAGTGCTGCAGACACTGATAACTGGTAAGGACACCAGCCAGGGCCATGACCTGGGGCTGGTGAACTGGTGTCTCCTTTCTGCTGCTGCTTTCTGCTAAAGATAACAGCCTGTTACCAGCTCTTGTTGCTGAGGTGATAAATGGCTGGCGAGATTCCGTCCCTGTTTTTGTCCGCACGACTTTTTACGCTCAGCACCAGGAAGGACTGGGCCAGAATGGAGGGATTTGGGGTCACGGTGCTGAGGCTGAGATGGACAGCCAGGCAGAGCAGTTCCTCCTGGCTGATGCAAAAATTAGCCCTGTGCTGGCCAGACCAATGATCCACAGCTATGGTGGTGTTGGGTATTCACTGGGAGAAGAGGAGGTGTAAAATGAAGCTCCTGAAGCTGGTATCCTGGATGCTCGTCAGACCCCACCTGACCACAGAGGTTGTTTGGCCAGTTGAGCTGATGGAATTTATTGGGCTCTACATGGACAGTCTGTGGAAACATGGATATGAGGGGCCTTCAAGAGGCGTGAAATATGGCCTCACAGTAGAAACAGCTGGGCTGAACACTCCTTATTCCAACTGCGATTCTTTGCTCTCAGGAGCAACAGATTTCACCCTTCATTAAAGCAGAACTTGGTTTTTTTATTATTACTATTTTGAGGAACACAAAGGACCTTTCTTGTTTATTTTATTAGCATTTTTAATTCCTCTTGTTTGGGTAGTGCAGGACACCCATTGCATGATAATCATGAAACATCCGATTTTACCAGAGTGTGGCACCTGCAATGAGATGTAACTGCTGAATCTCCTTTTGATGAGGTGGAGATGTGGGAGTCAGAGGCTCAGGTCCTTTAGTGACCAGCAGGAGATGGGAGACAGGCATTGCACAGACACAGAAGGTGACGGATGTCATGGCCAGAGCTTCCCTGTCAGGTAAAAGCAACTCTGCTTGTACATGTTTTGATTTTAAAAACCAGCCTGTATCAAGCTAAAGGCAAAAACCATGAGTTTGTTGCACCCATTCCTGACTTCAGGCACCGATATGGTCCTCAGCAGATAAAACTCTGCTTTGTAGGAGGCACTGCCACCTCAGATGCAATTTGGAGCAGAAGTGTTTGGTTGTGAGGGCTGGGCAGAGACAGCCCTGCTGGGCAGCCAAGGGCTGGAGGCAGGCCTGGGAGAATCACCTGTGTCCTGCTAGGAAAATGTGGTGGCAAGAGGGTGAAGGCAAATATGGAAACAAATCCCGTTTTGGGCAACTCTTCAGTCATTTGAATTGAGGTGGTCAATACAGAAAAAGTGGAGACTTCAGTGGATGAACCCCAGCAAGTGCCATTCTCTGCAGGTCTTGGATGATATCAGCAGAGTCTCCATGGAAACCCAGGGACGAGGCAGGCAAGAAGAGCCTCCCAGTGACTACAAAGCTGCAGGTGCTCACTCCAGTATCACCTCGAGCCCAGGGGACCAGAATGCCCCAGCAAAGCCTGCCCCTCACCTGTGCCTGCCCCTGTGCACAGGCAGGGGCTGGACAAGGTCCTGCAGCAGCTCAGCCCAGCTCTGTCTAACCCAGCTGTACCAGGCCAAGAACAGGGTCCAGCCGCAGGCTCAGCCTATGTGACGTGGGAGAGATTTTAGCCTTGATCATCACAAACACGCTCAATGCTTTACAACCAGAAATGACCTATGGATGGAGGGTGAAGGACATGGACATGGGAGAAAACCCAAGAAACCCACCACGCAGCTCCAGATCGTGAGGTCTGAGCAATGTGGCAAGGGACAAATCCAGCTCAGAGTTGTCAACATGTGCCTGTTGATCCTTAGGAGGAGAGTCAGGGCGAGGAAGGGGAGTGATAGAAGATCTCCGTGTGCTGCCCTGGTGCGGGAGGTGATGGGTGCTCATTCCCAGTCCTCCCTCAGTGGCAGGAGCCCACCAGTGTTCCAGCGCTCCAGCACAGGCAGGGAGGCCCTGGCTGCTTTGGGCAGCTGCCTGATTTCCCTGTGCCTTGAGCCGTCCCGGCTGGATGCTCTCAGCTCCGACATGGTCTGGAGGAGAGAAAACAAGAGACATTCCTGCCGTGTGAGGGGAGCACAGGGAGCAGAGCTGTCCCACGGTGCCGTACGTCACCTCCCGCTGACAGATCCTGGCTGCAGCAAAGAGGCTGCAACCCAAAAATAGCCCCTTCCCGCACAGATGAAATGAAGAGACGGGAAGGCCTACGTGCACCCACGCCTCTGTGTCCTGTGCTGTGCCCCAGCAGAGGAGCTCAGCATCAGGAGAGGGGTGTTCCAAATGGCCTCCCAGGAATGGGGTGGATGTGGCAAGGCTGGTACAGAGATGCCAGCCTGGCCTGATCCTGCATCTCCACACCGTGTGTCCCAGCTCTTGGCCTGCAGCACCACGTGCATCTCCCATCTTCCACCAGCTCTGGGGCCTGTCCCCATCATCTCAGAGAGCTTCTCCTCCTGGAAAGTTTTTCTAGTAAGTCCCATGTGATGTTTTACCTCTATTTTTGGCTTCACGTTGACAGAGGGCAGGGTCAGATTAGATTTTAGGAAGAAATTGTTCCCTGTGAGGGCAGTGAGGCCCTGGCACAGGGTGCCCAGAGAAGCTGTGGCTGCCCCATCCCTGGAAGTGTTTCAGGCCAAGTTGGATGGAGCTTGGAGCAACCTGGTCTAGTGGAAGGTGTCCCTGCCCATGGTAAAGGGTTGGAACGAGATGATCCTTCTAACTCAATTCTTTCTGTGATTATGATCTTAAGATTTTATGATTTTCTATGCAGCACAGAGCAAAATGTCCCCATTAGGCTTGCTGGCATCTTCCTGTTGCTCTGCTGAAAGCCTATTTCCCCCCTGCTTCTTCCCTTCATCTTCCTTGGAAGAAAATTGTCTTTTATTTCCTACTGGAGAAAATGGAGACCGCTTTTCATCCCCAGCCCTGAGCACTGGGGAGTAAAACAGAGGTGGTGGACTAATGCCATTAAAATGTCTTCGTCCCCATGCCCATATCTCCATGTCTGCTCCCAGCCCAGGGGTGCTGGGTTTCCTCCTGGGTAGCAGTGCCCAGAGGGTGGAAAATTGGGGGTGAATTGTTGAAAAGGCTCCGTTTGCAGCTCAAGTTGACGGCTCTGCTCTGAGGTCAAGGACCTGCTGCTTTTGCCAGCAAAAAGAGTCCAGATGTTTTTCAATTTACACAGGCGAGCTCGCCGAAGGCAGGTTAGCACTGTCCTGCTGCACGTTTGGGAAGGACCCCTTCTCCTCCGAGTCTCTGGCATAAAACGCACTCTGTGAAACAGGAGGTCAGAGTGCTGAAGTGATTTAAGAGCCTTTGCTCTGACTCAAGGATTTTGAAGGGGTCCTCGTGTTTGTTGTGTTTCTGGATTCTAATATCAATGAGAGAATTAAATCATTATATTAAAACATCAAAACACTAATGCTTTGTTTTCATTGGCATGAACCAAAATGATCTAACTCAAAAGCCATGAAATATCAGCGTTTTTTTTTTGCCGATGAATAATAAGATCTCTGGCCGCATGTGATAGTAAATTTAATAATGTCAGTTATTTGAAAGGTTTGAGTCCTAAACGTGAAGAAATGTGTTTTACCCCCTCCACCCTCTACCTTTTTGCTCCCTATCCCCTGCACTACCGTCAGGAAGTTTTGTGGTAAATGAGCCAAAATGTGTCGATTAGAGCCCATCTCATGTACCAGGTGAGTGCCAAACTCCACATACCCAGTGCAAACCTCCATCTCCCAGGTGGTCTGAATTTGCTTATAGCTGGGTCCTGTAAGCAGATTTAATATTTCATAAGCACTGCTCCATCTCATGCCTATATTATTGACACCACATGGAAGTCAGGAAATTGGTTCTTTCTGGGAACAGTTTGCAGAAATATGCAGCCTGTCAGCTCCTTTCTCATGGGGTGCATTAACAGAGGGGCTCGCAATTACAAGTAATGAACCTTCTCCAGATGTCTGCAGTGACTCAGCTCCAACTTTATCTTCGACGGACGAGATGGACTTGACAAGACGGATTATTTGTGGATATAATGTAACAACTTTGCAAAACGTGGAATTCCCAATTATCGCAAGGCAAGGCGAAGTGTTCGGTAGGAGTGGGAACGCCGAGGTTTATCCACTGGATAAACAACAACAACCCAAAAGGAAAGAAGCTGTGCCATTTCCCCCCTCTTGAAACGACCAGTGTTCCCATGCTGTTTTAATTCTTCCTCTTTACGATACCGTTTATGTTACACACATTAAAGTTAAGTCATGTCTTTAATAAGATGGAAACTGGAAGTGAGATTTTGAAGGAAAAGGAGCTCGGAGTCCTAAATTTACTCTGCGCTTGGAGGGAACAGAAAAAACAACAGAAAGGATGGAATATACCAAAGAAAGCAATTTTAATTGTCATCTTCCATGGAAAATTGAATCCAGTCGTTCCCCACCGCTGTGAGTGCCAACGTACTGTGCTATATATGGCCGGGTGCTTATTTTAGCAGCTCGGCTGCACAGAAAAAGTGTAACCAACGTGAGATTTCTCGGGTAAAGTTCTGTCTGCAAATGATGCACAGGGTTTCCTGGGCTGTAAATTCAAAAACAGGTATTTCGAGGCCTGCGTCAGATAATCGGGACAAATCTCTTTCATTTTGCGTTTGACTAAGAGCGATAATTTCATGCTAATGCCTTCTTAAGGAATACTTGTCAGGCATGGATAAAGAGATGCTGAATTATCTTTCTTTTAAATCAGAGGTCTCCCGGTACCCGAGCTGTAAGACTGGGGTCTCCTTGGGGAAGTATTTGTAGATCTTCTTGGGCTGAGCTGCAGGTTTGTTTGATGTGGATCTTCGAGATAAAATTACTGTGCTCCAGATGTTCCAGTTTAAATGTTTGTACATAGGGATTTCCTTGGTTGTTGAAGAGAGGAGACTCAAAACAGACTTGATCATTCATGCATCTATTCCTAGCACATGTTTTGCTATGTTTGAGGAGGCAAATGTCAAGAGGAGCTTTTATAAACAGGCCTTTCTTTCTCAGAGCACAGTTTGTTTACCAGGTAACGTGCAGAGCAGGCTTCTGCAGTGCTAACAGCAAACTGTTGATTTAAACTATCACGCCTCTCCCACCAGCTCCAAAAATCTTCCTTTCTGGTCAGGATGAGAAAATAAAGGGGAAATTCTGCTCCCTACCTGTTGCTTGCCAAGGGTGAGATGCGCTCTGCCTGCATCCCCACTGGAGGCTGTTGCATCTTCTGCAGTGCCTTTTTCCAGATGTGGGAAAGGCTGAGCTCTGGGGATGCTGGACCCAGCCCGGCCCCAGGTGGTGTTGATCCATGAAACCCTGCTCCCATCCCTGCTGCAATCAGGCTCTTCTTCCCCCTCAGGGTCTCCTGGGGGTCAGGACATTAATGCTTTCTCAACAAGAAGAACTCACTCAATATTGTTCCCGCAGGATACAAACTCTGTTGGCACTTGGGAGTTTTGTCCCAGTTTAGGAATGAGCAGAGAGACCTTTCCCATGTGGTTTTGTGCCAGGGAGGAGGCAGTGGGCTTGCTTCCCTACTGCGACTCTTCATGGGTGTCCTCAGCAATTTGGGACAGTAACGTGTCTCCAGGCAGCAGCAAACATCTGTGGAGACAAATGACTTCAAAGGGTGGCTGATAATTATCAAAAGGAAAAGGCAGCTCTTTGTAAATAAGAACAAAAAAGAGCCCACTGCAGGATGGGGTCCATCCTGATGCCAATTCTGGTGGCATTACACGCAGCAGTGGGGGAGCAGGGCTGGGTCCCCTCTTTGGGGTGTCTGCAAAAGTCAGTGTGAGGAGTTGTGCTGCTTAAGGGGGAGCCAGGGGCTGGTTCAGCAGTTCTGATTCTCATCTGGTCATTTGGGTTGGCCTTGACGTCCCAAGTGATGGCTTTGTCAGCCTGAGATGCAGAGGAGGGGTTTAATTCTTCACTTCCACATATCCACAAACCCTCGTTTTGACAATAATTCAGAAGTTTGGGGAAGAATAGACAACCTAATTAAACAGTGAGGCAGAGCAGATGCAGGGACAGGGGATGAGGAACAGGGTGGGGGAAAAGAGCCCTACCCTGAGGCTGGTGCCAATCCTCTGTGTCCCTCAGCAAGGCGGGGGAGTTTGAGGTGAAAGCACGAAGCAACTGCAGTTCGCCCCATCTTCCGAGGGAAGAGGGAAGTCCGAGCACCGCATGGAATTGCAAAACACACCTCTGCAGGAGCGCACTCCCCTCTCCCTCCTTCTCCATGCCTGCAGCCGAGCGGTGGCCGCAGGCAAGGTGACCCCGCTGCCTGCAGCCACCTGCACCCGGCACTCGTGGAGATCTCCAGCCGGAGCATCTGGGGCTCAGGCTGCCTCTTTCCGGGCACCTCATCCCTCTCCATCCGTGGTGGTGGTCTGGGATGAGCCTGCGGCCGCACAGCGCAGCATCTGCGGGCGACAGGAGCAGCGCTGCCGGCCCCGGGCTGCGAGCGGGCGGCTTCGGCGGATGTTTCCCAAGCGGCCCGAGGCGTTTGTAGTGAGAAAGGAATGTTCTTCCTGTCCCGCCCCATCCCCTTTCAAAGCCCTGCGTTTCCCAGCCAGCCACATGATTCCCTTCCCAATATATTCTTCTCTTCAGCTGTATTTTACTATTTTAGGGGTTTCTCTAGCCTGTAGTAATAGAGGCAGTCATTATGCTGTCCTTGGGGAAACATTTCCCTGCAAAACCCCACGGAGAGCTCGTCTGCTTGCCCAAGTGAGGGATTCACCTGCAAAGTGCACGTCGACCTCTCTGTGACCTTTTTGGATACAGCCTTTGGAACAGGGTGCCCAGACAAGCTGTGGCTGCCCCTGGATCCCTGGAAGTGTCCAAGGCCGGGTTGGATGGGGCTTGGAGCAGCCTGGGACAGTGGGAGGTGTCCCTGCCCATGGCAGGGGGTGGAATGAGAGGAGCTTTAAGGTCCCTTCCCACCCAAACCGTTTTGGGATTCTGGGATTTGTCCCCACTCAGGCATGTCCATGCGGACACCTGAGACCTGGGCTTTCACACCATCATTTCCCACTGGCGTGGCAGGAAATCTGCTGGCTTGGTGGTCTTTTAAGTGCTGCTGAAATCTAGACACAGCAGCCCTCATGCTGAAGAAAGGCAAGATTGTTCACTTTTCTTGTTACTGCTGCCAAATTTTGGACCCTCATTCTCCGCTGCCAGAAGAAGAAACACATCACCCAGTGAAGGGGCCAGCACAGAGGGGAAGCAGAGCAGCTGTGTGCTGGTGCCTGTCCTCTGCAAGGTGACCTGCTGTGCATGATGACAGCCCTGCCCCAGTCCTCACAAGCCAGTCCCTGGAGAGCTGCTCTGGGCATTGCTACAGGCTCCTGGAGTTTGGTCCAAGGTTTGTGGCAGTGCTATGGATGTCAAATCCTGCCTGGCCAGAGGATGCCTTGATAAACTGAAGACCTGAGGAGAGTGAAAAAAAAAAAGAAATTCAGAAATAAAGAAGAAACAAGAAGCACAAGAAGGATTTTAGCCCAGAGATGTGATCTTTCCAAAGCTGGGCAAGGAAAGCTTCATGATGCTGCAGGATCTTAGACTTACGTGTAGATGATAAGATGCATTTTTGTTTGGTTTAATTCTGACTCTTGCTTTCAACATGTGATGATTTTTAAACCAAAAATACGCTGGAAACTGAGCTGTGCTTTTGCTATCCTGCACAGACTCTCCCCGAGTCCCCTCTACAACATCACTCTGCAGCTCTCAGTAGTGCTGTTTCAGGCACAGAAATGTTTGGTGTGTGCAGGTGCTGACAAAAACAGTGGGAAAGTCACAGGCTGGGCTCCAGAAACTTGAAAGCTCTGTTTTACAGTGGTTACAGTGACCTTACATGTGTGAGAGAGAGGAGGTTTGAACCTCTTCACAACAGCCACTCCAACTGCAGTTTCCCAAAGAGGAAGATCTTCCCTGGGAGACTCCCACAGGGTGAAATACTCTCGCTGCAGCCGAGGGCAGAGGTTGTGTTTAAACAGGAGGGTGAGGAGCAGGCTCACTCAGCCATCCCATGTGCATGAAAAGCAGCTTCAGACCTTCTTGCCTGATTTTTCAGCAGCTCACAGGGCCATGGAATTGCTGGATGTGTTTTTGTGACCCCCCCACACCCAGAGGTGATGAGCATGAGGGCATTGAGCCCTCTGCCCACTTGGCAGAGAGACCAAGTGACCAAGTCATCTGGTGGATCTTCAGGGTGAGCTTTGAGAGCAAAGCCCTTGGACACACACACGAAAGTGGCGCCTGCCAGCAAAAACCTTGGATTTTTTTAGTATGGGAAGATACATCTCAGGACTGCCTCGTTCCCACAACCTCAGCACAAGCTCAGCACACACCAGAGCAGCACAGGGGAGTACTCTGAAAAGAATGGGCTCTGCATTTTTGACACCTGTCAAAGCTCGTGTAAAGGGATTCCCTGGGGAATGAACTCCTGGCTCCATCCGTGCTGACTGCTCAGTCACTCCTGGCATTGCCAGGTCTTGCTTTGTCCAAGTGTGGATGTCTGTGGCTTGTATGTCCCAAAGGGGACAGTCCTCCACTCCATAGCTGTGTTTTCTCCACTGAGTGGATTATTTGCTTCACTCCTGAGGTGACAACCAGCATCCATGCAAAACCGGCAAAATTGGTTTAGGAGATAAAACCAGCCAGGGAATGATGGGGTGGAAAAATGGCAAAAATAGGGGAAAAACCAGCCTGGCAGTATAAATGGAATTCTTAGGGCTAAGAACCAGCAGGTGACAAACAGGTGCAGTTCTCCTGGGATAAAAGGAGCTGTCCCACTCCAAAAAGGGTAAAAAACTTGCCTGCGGTTGGGTCTCCATGGGCTGTGCCTCTCTCCCTTTAAGCCATCCGTGTGGGAGACTGACACCACGAGGGACGGTCCCAGGTGTCCGTGTGCCTCGTGTCACTGTCCTTGGCTGGCCAGCAGTCCCCTTTGTTCCCTGGCGTGTGGCACAGGGGGCTCAGACCCCGGCACGGCCGCGCAGCCGGAGCAGCAGGACTCCCACCGCCCCGTCCCGGAACACTTTGTCCTTGGATGCCGCTCGCGGTGCGAGGACAAAGACCTACGAGCCAACATAAATCATCGTTTGAAGTCTGCAATGACAGCATGGAGAAACACTAATGGGATCATTTAATAAAATCCACATTGTTTCCATTGGGAAGCTGTATAAACAGCGCTATCAGGAGCTGCCTCAGCCAGCCCTTGAAGGCCGGCAGTGCGTGCTGTTCGGATCGTGCTCCTTGCACGCGGAGGGAGGCAGGGAGCTGGATCGAAGGATTGGTTAATCAAACGGTAGTTTGGCTCTGGGATGGCCCACATGGAAGCTGGGATGCTGCACAAACACACCCTTCCCTTCGGCGGTGAGCTGGCCACCTCCTCAGGCCCAGCTGTAGGTGAGGGATGCACAGAGGAATGTGTGACGCCTCTTGTTTGCATTCACCCTCTCATCCAGGGAGGATCCTGTGTCCCTCTGTGGCTGGTCCTGGCTGAGAATCTCCCTCGCCGCTCTTTCTGGGAAAAACAGCTCAGTTAATCCGTGCCAGCTTCGTCTCTTCCTGCCCACTGTTGTTTGGGGACTGCCAACCCCCTGTCCCTACTTGACACGTCTGGAGTAAGGCTGTATCAGGATGTGTTCATGGAATCATAGAATCTCAGAATGATTCAGGTTCGAAGGGACCTTAAAGCTCATCCAGTTCCACCCCCTGCCAGGGGCAGGGACACCTTCCACTACATCTTGCTCCAAGACCATCCAGCCTGGCCTTGAACATTTCCAGGGATGGGGCAGCCACAACATCCACATCCACAAATATTAATGAATTTTGGCCTCAAGCCAGCACCTAAATCCATTTCTCCTTTATTAATCTGATCATAAGATGTATCATGATCCAGGGGAAGCAAGGAGTTCTCAACACCTCCCCTTGTATCTCAGTTCTTGGAGTCATGTGACTGAGAATTTCAGTGTTTGTTTAAAAAAGTTTTCTCATATAAGATGTGAAGCCTAGGATCACTTTAAAGACTCAAAATTTTGCTATCTGGATCAGAAAATTTGTTTTATAAAATGCTGGGGTTTGAGTGAGTGTCACAGTTTCAGGGAGTTTCGGGTGAGGAGTCCACAGCCCCATCAGTGCCAAGCCTTCCCTGCTGACTTCATCCTTTCAGCCCCTCTCCTACTTCTGGAGGTCTTGGTGGGCTCCATCCTCCAAAACCTCAACTGGCCTTTCAGGAAATCTAACATTTCTTCCTGTGAGTTCTCAGCTGAAACCTTGTGGCTGTTGCCCCTTTCAGTGAGACCAAAACCCTCAATTTATATCACTTCAACTTATTTCTGACTCCCATAATTAGTTTATCTTGCATTGACAACCACCCATTCTGAATCATGGATCTGTTGCTGTGACATTCAGTTTATTAAGCTACCCTCTGATCCCCAAGGAGTCTCCTGACTTTCCTTAGTGTTTGGGTTTGGACTCTGTCCTGGTGCAGTTTTCATCAGATTTGGACCAGAGGGTGTTGGACACGGGAACAGACTCCCCAGGGAATGGTCACAGCCCCAAAGCTGATGGAATTCAAGGAGTGTTTGGACAAGGCTCTCAGGCATGTGGTGGGATGTCCTGTGCAGGGCCGTGAGTCAGACTCATGATCCTTGTGAGTTCCTTCCAGCTCAGGATATTCTTGGATTTGTTGGAGTCAGTCATGGACATGGACAGGACACCTCAGGGTGGATCCCTTTCTCTGCTCTCTGGTATTCTGCTGTTTCCTGGCTACCTCCAAGAAAACTGCTCTGCACTAATCTTTTTTTATCAATTGCAGCAGCTTGCTGGGTTTTCTTCTAAATCTTCCAGATGTCTTTGATCAGCCATGCAAAACACGGAGGTGTTTTTATTTTCTCCTGAACTTTGCTTTTCTCTTGAATAAAAAGTGCAGCCACGCTTGCTTGAGAGGCTTTCTTGAGACAGTGCCACCTCCCTTCCTGTCTTATGGACAACATTTTGCCTTTTAATTTCACCAAGGTGAGACCTCGGTCAGACAGGGTCAAGTGATTTCTGCATTTGGATCCAGTGGGGATCCAAATTAGGGATTTCCAGCCCTAAGCTCCTTGGACTCTGGTACCAAAAATGGATCATAACATCACATAGCAGCAAAAAAACCCAAAACCAATTCACTTCCTGGGTCCATCATTAAACCCACACAATCCTGGGGATTTAGACAGTGCTGTCAGCAAGGTGGAGATTGTTCCTGCCCTGCTCCACCTCCTCAGAGCTCTGGGAACAGCACATGGCAGAATAAGCTGAGAATTTGCTTATGAGAATTTGCTGGTTGGTTTATTAACTGTTTGGCAGCCTTCATCTGCCCAAAATGACACTGTAACTTCGAAGAGCATAAAGGAAAACAGAAGAGAGAAAGAAAAGTCTTTGTTGAATCTAATTAGTTGAATCTAATCAAGGGCTACAAACACAACCATGCTCGAATTATAACTGCGTCATTATTTCGTGACTGTAGGGCAGAGTTAAAGAAAGAATATCCTGAATGAACACACCCTGGACTGGTTTGGATTTCTTTCCCATTGCAATTTAATTCTGATTTTTCTGACCCTAGCTCCTGGGGCTTGGGATGAGTCCAACATCTCCGTAATGGTGTTACTCCACCTGCAGCTTCCACTTCAGCCTGGATCTTTGTTTGAAATTGCTTATTTTTCAAAATTGCAGCAAAATCATGGAATCACAACGGTTTGGCTTGGAAGGGACCATAAGGATCATCTCATTCCAATCCCCCCACCATGGTCAGGAGTGCCACCCACTAGATCAAGTTGCTTAGGGAGGGCCCCAAAATCCACAGACCCCCCCCTAGGACCAGACCCCACTGTGGAAGAATGGGCACACCTGCTCCCTTCAGTGCCCTCTCTTTGCTTCATCCTTCTGCTGTCCTGATGACTCGGATCCTACTGCACCCTGCACATCCCCACCTGTCACTAAATCCCAGTTTGTGCCTGTACTCTGGATAAAAGGGGCAGCAGAAGGGTCAGTAGAGCTGTAACTGAGGTCTTAGGATTCATTTAGGCCAGTGTCTAGGTTTTAGGACTGGGTAAATCACACAGAGAATACACTGTGATCCATGAGTATCATTTTTGGATAGATAGAAAATCCTTCCTTGTGGTGAGGAGAGTCAACCATTGGAGCGAGTTACCTAAGGAGGTTGTGCAGTCTCCATCCTTGGAAGTTTTTGAGACTGACTGGACAAAGGTCTGAGTTGAGCTCAGAGGTCGGATTAGGGACCTCTTGATGCTCCTTTCAGCCCAAGTAGACTTGTTTTTATCAGATAATGTGTTGGACTTGATGATCTTAGAGGTATTTTCCAACCTAAAAGATTCTATGATTCTATAATTTTCCAGACCATGTGGCCACCTGCAGTTGATGCACCCTGTGACACCTTCAGCTCGGTCCCTAAATGTGGTGGAGTCCAGCACAGCAAGTGAATGAACTTCATCTTGTGTCCTGGTCCCAGCTGGGAACTTCCCTGGGCATCTGGGCCTGGAGATCAGGGTTCCCACCCGATGCTGGCCATTCCATCACTCCTCATTCACAGCTGCCTAAGGCAAGCATGGGGCTGCAAGGAAGAACAGACAGAAATCAAGGGGTTTTCACATCCCAGGGCTGAAGGGGTGTTGGCATGGCATGGAAAACATGGACTGGATGAGCACGGCCTGAAAAATCATGTCAGCATAGCATCCATAGCACCTCTCTGGGATTTGGGTATAGCTGCACCAGGGAGGGAAACAAGGCCTGGGAGAACTCTTACCCTCTTGGGTCAAACTTTTTGTGTTTTGCAGCATAAGAGAATCCCAGAATGGTTTGGGTTGGAAGGGACCTTAAGACCACCTCGTTGCACTCCCTGCCATGGCAGGAACACCTTCCACTAGACCAGGTTGCTCCAAGGAATGTGTGATGGGAATCCATCAAAGACTGTCTTCCCTCCCTCAGCAGGAGCATGGCCCTGGGACACTCAGACCTCCAGGGATTGCTCCCACATTGCTGAAAGTGCCAAAGCTCAGCACGAGCAGCAAAAAGAGCCAAAAACCCTTCAATCAGCCAGGACCCTGCTGATAAGCACAGACCCTGTCTGGGGCTGGGGTGCACTGGAGGAGGGCGTAGGGTATCGTGGGCTGAAGAGGAGCCAGCAGTGCTGGGCCTTTTGTGAGCAAAACACACATCAGGCTCGCAGGAAAGCATGCAAAGTTATCCATCTGCTCCGCACAGCTCCAGGAAGACCTCGGCTGGATATTGAATCCAGCTTTTGGCACTACACTTGAGAAAAGATGCGGAGTCCTTGGAGAGGATCCAGAGGGGAAGAACAAAGAGGAACAGAGCTCTAGAAAACATGACCTGCGAGGAGACACTGAGAAATTTGGGGTTGTTTAGTCTAGAGAGGAGAAAACTGAGGGAAAATATGATAACAGCCTTCAAGTATTTTGGATTTCCCCAAAATTTCTCCCATCATTGGATGGGAGATAGGAAGCAGTTCCTCTGTGTCTGCTGGGGCCAGCAGATAAAGTGATTAGGTTAAGGGCAAGGGTGACCAAGGTCAGACTTTGGGAAACCTTTTCCAAGGGCGAGAACCAGGATTCCTGGTGTGGGAGGAGGAGGAGGAAACTCCATCACCGGAGGTTTTCAAGAATGAGTTATTTAGCCATGTGTCTGGACAGACTGGTGGATGAGAAGACTGGCAGGGATTAGACCTCTTGGAGTCTCCCTGGCCAACCCTATCCCATGTGAATTCCTTCTAGCTTTGTCCATGTGGACTTCTAAAAGTGCCGGAGAATCATCCTATCTGCTGGAAATCACATCAACAGCTTCTTCCGCTTCTCACACAAGTGCTACCCAGCAGCTCTGAAGAAGGAGCGAGGACAGGGCTTCCCGAAGCACCAATCCTTGGGCCACCTGCAGTCAACATCTCCAGGCAGGAATGCTGAGGCTCGCGGGGAAGCTGGACGCTGCCGCTGCACAGCCGGGTGTTGGAGGAAAACAGTCGTGTCAGGGGCGGGAGGTGCTGTGGGTGGTTTCATTGTAGTTGTTTTTGTAATTTATGGCTGGTGAGCCTGGAGTCTGGGAGGAGTGTTCCTTTTTATGCTCTTTTGAATAAATCCAAATAAATAAATTCAGGGAGAATCTCTTAGGCAACCAGGGCCCGGCCAGCATATAGCTGTTAAGATTAATATCTGCCTCTTGGACTGCGCCAGAGGACCAGAGAGGGAGCTGGCAGGGATCTCAAAGCACTTTGTAGAATGTGTTGGAAAGTCTGGCGAGTTATATGGTGCTCCGGTGGGAACTGAGGCGTTGGGCAAAACCGGTCCCGGCGGAGGGTGAAATATGGGACGTTCCAGCCCAGAGTGTTTACCTTGAGCAAAAGCTATGAGCATTTTTAAAAGGAGAGGACATCCCAGCTGAGAAAGTCACACTGCTTTCCTCAGCCCTTGAAATGCCACCGTTATGTGGGGTGGGGGGACATCGTCCCCCTCCGTCCCTTTGGATGTGCTGAGAAGGGGAGTGAGAGATAAACCAGGCGGTCCCGGTCTCGCTGCATCCCCACCATGGTTTTAGCAGATGGAGGAGGACACCAAGGGTTGAACAGAACAGCCAAAAGACCAAATTCTTTTGGAGGGGAACAGGGTGCTGCCAGTAAAATGTCACCGCCCAGCTGAAGCAGTGACAGAATAATGGATAAGGGTGAGCCCCGAGGAAATTTTGGATCCTGAACGCTCTCAGACGCTGTGTTCAATAATTTTATGACATGGGTGTTCAGGGGAGTTTCTCCCGGAAACATTTGTTTTATAAATGGCTCATTTTCTAATTACATTCTGCAGGGCTGAGCAGCAACAAGAACAAGGAAGAAGAAAAAAAGAAATAAAGGGAGGGTCACGAGTCCTGCCAAAGCTGACTTGACGCACGCTTGCTGCAGCTTTCACTTTGATGTGAATCAGAAACATCCCCCAAAAGCAAGTGATAGCCCTGGAGGGAGATCTCCCACACGGGGAACCCTGCACCTGTGGGACCAGGAGCAGTGGGGTGGCCGAGATGGCTTTAACAGGGAGTGCCCATGGTAGGGGGTCCTCACTGCGGGCGGTCACGGCTGCTCTCCGCAGGCTTCCCAGCGAGCCTGGTTCCCTCCCACACAAACCATCTCTGTGGTCTCCTTGCTTTTGATTGAAGAGGGCATTTGCAAATGAATCCCATTGTGGGGCGGTGAAGGAAGAGTTAACCACTTCCTTCCAAAAAAACCGAGGAAAAGGCCACCGTTTCCTGACGTGGGGCAAGATGAGCCGAGCTGAACAGCAGGAGATGGCGGGGTGACCCTCGCCCGTCACCTCCAAAGGGGCAGGGAGAGGTTAGAGCTCTGCTGGCCCTAACCACCTCCTTCCAGCCCTTAACAGAGGAGTTTTTGGCTCGGTTCCGCGAGGCCAGGTATCCCGCAAAGTCGGGCAAGAGCAGCTTTAAAGGAATGGGGGGAAGAAGGGAGGTGAAGGACACGGCCCGTCTTCCCGCTGGAAGGGAATCTGGTGGCCACATGTATCCGCGTCCTCTGGCTTGATGATGATGATGAAAGATGTCATGCTAGGAAACTCTGGAGATCAGAGGCACGCGGACCACATACCGGCATTTCAACACGAGAACACAGCTCCCAGCGCCTGCCCAACCTCGGAATTTGCACCTTGTAACACTAGGAATGGACATCTGTAGACGAAAGGAAACCCCTGGTGTACACACGGGTTTTATGGAGCAAAGGGGGGGCTCTTTCATCCCTCCAACGCTGCCCCGTTGCCAGCTCTTCCCCGTTGGATGAGAAATCCAAGTTTTAGCGGCACTGGGGTGTGTGTGTGTGTGCCTACGTGCATGGGTGCACGCGTGTGTTATTCTGGGATTAGGAATCTTTTCCAGGCTCAACAACAAAGGGTGGCACATGGCAGCTATTGTCCTCGCTCAGCCAGGGTGAAGTCGGGGGAGGTCACAGATGTCCTGACCATATTTAGCTCTCAGAACAGGATTCATTTAGTTTAGCTGAATTTTTTTTTCTTCTTTTCTTCTTTTTTTTTTTTTTTCCTCTCTAAGGAAGAAATTGCTGGCTGGCTGACAGGGAATGCAAGTCACAAGTTTCAGGACTAGTAAAGTTGTTGCTCATCCTGGGGAATGTCTCAAGAAATGGCTGTTTCTCAGGGGAAGGGCAAGATCCTGGTGCTCACCGGAGCCAGTCTGGTTCACTGGTCATCTTTGATAATGAGGGAGCTGTTTCCTACAAAACCAGGAATTTTGTCTGGGCCCTTTCTGAGCAAGCACTGCCATCTTCTCCTGACCCTTCATTCACGTGGGGGGACAGCATTCCCCAGAGCAATTCCTTCTACCAGCTGTTTGCAAGCCTGCCCCCTTAATGAAAATAAGAGGGAGGAAAAAAATCCCCAACCCAGTGACCCTCCTTCTCCTTGCCAGATGAGCTGTTCCTCAGAAACACCTGTCTGGTAAATTAGAGTGGGAATTGTAAACGCCAAGCGCAGCATATTTTCCTTCGCCACCAATATATTGAAGTTGCATATGGTGCCCTGGGGGAAAGGGGATTGTTTCAAGTCAGATTTTCAAATCGTGAGCAAATCCTTGGGAGAGAGATTCACTGATTTACAGTGTAGCTTGAGAACATATCACCATCGCATGCTTCCAGCGAGGAAAACACAGAGCAGGAGCTGGGGGTATTCACCAGGACCAGGACCAGGACCAGGACCAGGACCAGGACCAGGACCACCTTTCTGGCCAGGTTGGTGCAGAGGAGGACGGTACCAAACAAACAGAGGCTGGAATTAGAACTGGGGTGATTTCCAACTCGAACACGTGTGAATTTTAATCATTATAAATTAAAAACCAGGAGGGGTCCCCTCTGCATTCAGATGTTCGGGTTCAAGGCCAGGGAATGGCTTTAGCCACACGCAAATTGCCAGCCCTGGTGGGAAGGGAAGAGAAGTAGCAGAGAAACCGAGGGGTGGTTTAATGTCCCCTTTTTCGTCCCCTTTTTCCTGTCCCCACAAGTGATGAGTCTGACCAACCCCACCATCCCAGAGCTGGGAATTCCCATCTAGGAGCCATGCAGGAACCCTTAACACACACACACACATATAAAGGCAAAGTGACTGAGGCTTTTGGCTCACTCCTGAATAAACGTTAATGCAAATAAAAAGCATTTAGGTAAGTGTTTTGTCGTTGGGTCCCTTCCTGGCTGGAGTAAGTGATTGTTCCAGATTTATGCACTACGTGTTGTTTTTCTTGGCACTTCGTGCAGCACCGTGGTCTCCGAAGGCTTGCAATTTTAGGGATACTTTTTTGATATTTAAAGAGAGCCTTTTGGCTGAATTCCACACACTGCCTACAGTCACAGATGCTAAAACTTCTTTCCACTGACTGCCACTAATCAGGCAACACCTTTGTGCTTAACATCTTGCCCTCGAGTTGACCCAGCGACCAATGGATCCCCATTCCTGCACACTGAGGTTGTGGCTTCCCCCAAAAAACAGTGTGTGGATAAGTCCAGTAAAGCTGGAGCAGCTGGAAAGTACCTCTAACAGGTACTGGCTGCAAGGATTCAATAAAAAATAATAATTATTCAATAAAAAAAATTGATATGGGTTATTCAGTGAAAAAGAGAGCAAATACCTATGTATGTATTTATATGTATAAAAGGAGAAAATGAATTTTTTTCTGAGTAGGGGACATTGGCAGGGTTCAGTGGAAGGGAATAATTGAAAGGCAACATGGAATTGTAGAATCAGAGAATCATCTAAGTTGGAAAAGCCCTCTAAGATCATTAAGTCCAACCATTAACCCAGCATGGCCAAGCCCACCACTAAACCATGTCCCTAAGTAATGATATAATAATAATAATAATAATATAATAACATGCTATAATCTATTGGAAAGTATTATAATAATGCATAATGACATAGTATAGAATAATATGTACAGCGTAATGAAGGTAGAGATGAATCAAGGGAAGGACAGGTATTTTCAGTTATCACCAAAAATGGTGTAACAGATTATTTTTAAAATTTCAGTTTGTTAAAAAGAACTTTGTGTGTCAAGTCCAGGCATTTATATCCCTGTCAAAGCCTCCAAGGGGAAGGAGCAAACATGGATGCTGCTCCCACCTATCCCTGCTCCCAGGGCCAGGCCACGCTGCTCCATCCGCTCATTACCAACCCCGCTAATTTTATTCCTGATTATTTATGTTTTTTCATGAGCGACCATTAAATGTTCATTTGTTAAAGGCTTAACACATTCCATTACACCACAAAATTTATATTTGCAACAAAACGATGTCTCAGAGTGAATCAGAATTAAATTAATGTGACACGGACTATTTATCAATATGGCAGCTGGGCTGCTCAGGAACGAGGGATGATTTAGTGGCCTGGATGTGTGCAAACCTATGGGCTCTGCCCTGGTATTTCTCTCATACTGCAGAGAAACTGATAAAATAATCCTCCAAAGTACCTCGACATATGGTTTAGATCATCAAAGAGAAAAATACTTGTAAAAGCACAAAGAAGGAAACCAATAAACATGTACATCTTACCAGTTAACTCCCTCTGTAGGAAATGTAAACCATGAAGGATGGCGGGGTTTGAGTCAAATTCTGTCATTTGTGTATTTTTTTAATTACAGTAACATGCTGGCTTAAATTACTGCGTGTCCATGCAGACAATGGCAGTGCAGGGAGGAGGCAGGAGCTGGTGCAGATCAGCAGCTGATTTACACCAGCAAATGACTGAGCCCGTTCCGGCCACTGCCCCTCCGAACCTGGAATAGAATGGTTTGGGTTGGGAGGCACTTTTAGAGGTCATCTGGTCCAAACCTGCTCGGGTTTGTCCTTCTCCCAGGCCTCACTGGGTTGTTTTTACTGAAAGCAGAAATTCATGCTAAGTTTTGCAGTCTTTTTATATTTTTAAATAAGCGCAATTTCCTTGTGTATAAGATTTGATGTTTCTTTTTAGAGAGGAGCAGGGCTAAAATCAACCTGTGTAGTGGCAGATTCACATCAACACTTGTCGTGGATTTTATCAGCCTCCTGTTTCTTTAAAGAAATGGAAAATTTTCATATACTTGTGATTTGCTCTACCATGTCCCAGACTTTAGGTAGTGATATAGACTGAGCATACTATGATTATTTTAAAAAAAGGAGATCCATTTTGGCTACACGGCATTGAGTCAGCAACCTATTTCCAAGTGTGCAACGAAGTAAAAATAAAACTCTCTCTGCATTTATTTGCATATTCCAGCACCAAATTAAAGCAGGAAATTAAGTGAAGCACATGAAGACACCTGAGGCTGATGTGTACCACACCACACCTGAAGTAAGATTATCCTGAATTTTCCAAAATAAACTGGATGATTGCCAAACATTTATCAGATTTCAAGTGTCAGACAATGTTCATAGTAGAGATGAGTTCAGGAACAGATGAATCTTCCCTCTGGTGGAATTCTCTTTATTTTCTCATATTTTTTAGCCACATGGAAATTATTCCCACTTTTGAATTTCAACGTG
Organism: Mohoua ochrocephala; assembly: GCA_013398855.1. Lineage (NCBI taxonomy): Eukaryota > Metazoa > Chordata > Aves > Passeriformes > Acanthizidae > Mohoua > Mohoua ochrocephala. The sequence goes on along the minus strand of VZTA01022601.1, from coordinate 14,629 downwards.
TTGGAAGATCTGCTTTGCCACGATGTGTTTCAAATACTTTTCACTCATTTGAAGGAGTATCTAGAATTCTTCCTGGGTAAATCGGCCATTTCCCAATGATTTCCTCTGGATCCTTTTACATTTTATCATGGCAAACTTTGTGGTTGTAGCAGTGCAGGAGTTATTTATGGCTTCCCTGACCACCCTCCATTTCCTAGAAGACAATGCCTGTCACCTGCAGCAAGCAGGGAAATTTATGGAGCGCATCCCAAGCTCCATTTGTGGTGATGTCACTCTCTCTAAATGGAATGACTCCTCCACTTACTGTCAATATTTCAAATGGGAAGTACCAAGCTCAACCTTAAATGGATTCCACTTGGATTTCTTTCTCATCGATCACATAGATAAGCTCCATCATTTCGTTATCCCACAGTCTCAGTCTTCTGGAATAAAGAAATGGGATTTCTTCTGGCTCCGTTCTGCACATTTCAGTCTGACCTCAGCCGTGAAACTCCTCCTTTGCACCCCTCCATCGCTCCCCAAATCCCAGCACAGATCCAGGGTGTGAGCCCAGACCTCACAGGGACCCCACCACACGTTTTAGCCGGGAGAAAAGGAGGCTGAGGGGGGACCTTCTGGCTCTGCACAAGTCCCTGACAGGAGGGTGCAGCTGGGGGATGGTCGGGCTCTTCTCCTAGGGAACAAGGGACAGGACAAGAGGAAATGGCTTCAAGTTGTACCAGGGGAAGTTTAGGTTGGATATTAGGAAAAAAATTGTCATGGAAAGGGTCGTAAAACAGTAAAACAGACGGGGCAGTGTTGGAGTCACTGTCCCTGGAAGCGTTCGAAACACATGTGGATGTGGCACTTGAGGACATGGTTTAATTGTGAACGTGGGGGTGGTGCTGCACTGATGGCTGCACTTGATTATCTTAAATGTCTTCTCCAGCCTTAACAATTCTGTGATTCTGTCTCTTGTCTGCTCGTTTTCAGCAGGTTTAATTGTATCTGGTAACTAAAGAAGCTGCTCTTAGAGCAGCCTCGTCTTTGGTTTTTAATATCACGGAATCCCAGAATGGTTTGTGTTGGAAAGGACCTTAAAGCCCATCTCATTCCACCCCCTGCCATGGGCAGGGACACCTTCCACTGTCCCAGGCTGCTCCAAGCCCCATCCAACCCGGCCTTGGACACTTCCAGGGATCCAGGGGAAGCCACAGCTTCTCTGGGTAACCTGTGCCAGGGCCTCATCACTCTCACAGGGAAGAATATGGAACCTGCTGGTCTCTGGAGGAGATGGGAAATTATTGGGCAATGAAAGGAAATACGACTGAAAAAAGTTTTTTACCAGGATCATACAGATTTGCCATCAAATCCTCTGAAAAACACAGCTTTTATTTACCCAGAATAACATTTAGAGACCCCAAACTGAGGCACAGAGAGGAGTTTGGCAGCACCGTTTCTATGCTTACTGATTTCACACCAAAACGAGGAAAATCCATTAGCAGCTGGAAATCCTCCTGACCCGGGGATTTCACCTACAATTAGAGAAAGCCGACAACTGTGTTAACCATCTGCTATTTCTTTTCTGAGGACGATCAAACGCTCGAGAAAAATGCTCCTTTTGTAAAGTGTTGTCGGGGGAACAAGTGCATGACGTGGGTCCGTATTTATCTAGGAAAGCAAATAAACCGCTCGTCTTGCAAAGGGAATTAGCTGGAAACTCCCGAGGGCAGGAATCATGTGTGAAGTCAGCTGCGAGCCCCGTTTCAGGGTGTTCATGGCCTCAGTGCGTGGCTGTCGTGTTTTTCTTCAGCGCACACCTGATGGGACCAACGTCATTCAAGCGCTCTGCAGTTGCTTGTTCTCCAGCCAGGCCCCCACGTCGGGACACGCACCTTGAAGTCTTCAAATCCTTGGTCCCTCGTCGTGTTTTAACTTTTGCTTTCTGCTCTTATCTCAGGGCAACTTCCTTTAGTAATGGATTTTTCTGAACAAAGTTCGTGCAGCATTCCATGGCTGCCAGTGCTTGACCACGGTGCTGCAAGAAAACTGATGGACACTTGCTGGGAGAAAAAGGGGAGCTCATGTTGTTTGGTTTTTTTTGCCCAAACACCAGATTTTTCATAAATGCTTTCTTCTTTTTCTTTTTTTTAAATTGAAGATCTTTATTTGTTCTCCTCTCCTCCCAGCTGCCCTCACCTGCCTGATACTCCAGGCAACCCCAGCTCCCAACAATGCAGCTGTGCAGCTTTTGTGTTCTCAGTCTGCTGTGGATAAAGTCCCCGTGATGGTGTCTGAGGTCATTCTGGCTCATTTTTCCCATGAAATGAGGCCTTTGGACTGGGGTTTCTTCCATTTCAGGTCCCTTTTGTGAAGACACTGAGCACCTTCCCTGGGTCAGGGGTGGAGGGTGGGTGTTCTTCCCTCAGATTTGGGAAGAGACGGATTTCCTGCTAAGGTGAGCTTTTAACGATTTGCCTGGAAAGCCTGCAGGCATCACAAGCTTCCATACCCAGCCACAAGCCAGGAGCTCTTGCCACGCAGGCTGGTGCCATCTGCAGCCATCAGGAACTGCTTGGGCAGTGGGTATCTCTCTCTACCACTGCTCAAACTCAGGCTGCCTTCATGGGACATCACATCTCCTCAAAGAAGGACCTTACAACCCAAACACTTCCCACTGTGGGCAACGGGAGGGTGGGTGGGGTGCTGGACTGGGGGAAGCCATGGGCAGGTGGCCAAGGGACACCCCATGGTACCCCAGCTGTGTCCACACCACATGGAGGTGAGTCTGGGTGTGTGTCTGGCCAAGCCAGAGGAGCACAGATGAAACCTCTTTCCAATACATAATAAAAGGCGAGCGAAGCCAGCTGGAATATCCTGTACATTAAGTGTGATGACTAACTGTAGCAGATGTTGGTGCATTTGTTAAAGTTTCCACCAGAGAAGGAGGGACTGGAATATGAGCATTTGAAAATCAAAGGTAGCCCATGAGGGAGGAGAGACGGGAGATGAAAGGGGAGCAGAGCTGAAGGGAGGGGCAGAAAGATGATGGGGGAAATTGTGGTGTGGGGTGCAGGGCCAGGGGGAGTGTGTAGGGCTGGGGCTGTGTGTAGGGCTCCTTCCCCAGGAGGGAAGGGCTGTGGAGCCTCCTGCAGCAGGAGGATAAATGGCTGCATTCCCAAGGGTGAAAGAGATGGAAAATCAGACACACGGCTCTGGGCAGAAATGGAAAGCGGTGCTGGGGAGCTGTGCAGGCATCACCCACCCCGAGCCACCACCGGGGGAAACTCTGAGGTCCCTCGTCACACCGGCCCCCCAGCTGTGCTGCACCAGGATGCCACGAACCAAGAACCTCCCTGGCAAGGAATCTCCTTTGCCTGCTGTGGAATTTCAGGTCTTCTTCTTTAACAGGGATATTCATCTTGGTGGAGTTACACTGTTCCCAAGTGTGAGCCCCAAAGCCACATCTTATTTACAGAAGAAAGGATAAAGTCATTTAGTTCATTTTATCACTATGTAAAGGTCATTAATGTCCTTTCTTTCATTAATGTCCTCAGTTTTCTGAGGAGAATCCATCCAGGAAAGCTGATCCAACTTCTCAAAACACGACATGAGTTTTCCTGACTGTGATGTCATTCTGACAAAAAAAAGAAAAGTGGGTTGTAGAGTTGCTCAAAAAACCCAAAACCTGTTTTTAGAAAGTGTTAGAAGACATATTTTTTGGTGACTTAAAATAGACCTACATGATGCTGTTTTATCTGTTTTGTTATTTCTCCCAGTGTCACAGAATCAATATTCTGCTTAAAGAAAAAAATTAGGTCTTACAGAAAACTCAGTTTCCAGTGAGCAAAATGAGCCATGCAAAGAAAATCACAGTTTTATGGGGAGCTTTGCAAACTCTTTATTTCTTCAAATTCTGTAAGTAATTTTTTAAAATGCTGCATGTGATTTTTAAAAATGCTAAAAACCAGTTCTTGACTTCCCCTTTCCCTTAAACCCGTCAAATACTTCGCAAGCATAGGTGTGTTGGAGAATATGTCAGCCAAATTCAAAGAGAAATCTTATCCCCTGAGGAAAGGCTAATGCAAGTGGAGTAGGAAGCACCCCAAAATAATTTATTAATATGGCTGCACACCTATCCAAACTGATCTTTCCCCCTTTAATGTTAAAATAATTACAACATGATGTATCGACTGATGGGTGAAGCAATTTCCCTCAATAATTAGTAATTGCCTGTTGCGGGTCTGATGTAACAGCTTGTCAGGTTTATTCAGCCAAGTGTTCCCCTCCACACAGGGCAGCACAACTCAGAGTTTAGAATCCTTATACACAAAATTATAAATGGCAACGAGTAGAGAATGCGTGTAACTGATCTACGTGTTCCTGAAAAAAAGACCTTCTGGTTATTCCCCAAAAAATAGATTTGTCTGTGTTACATGACGCTGCTGGTGCTTATACACGAGTACTTTCAGCAATACCAAAAAACCCCAAATCTCTCAATTTAATTCTCTTTTCTTTTTTTTTTTGGAACTAACCAGCTCCAGCAGTTTCAGTTCTTATGTCACAGTTACCAAAGTTGAAAGGCGAGGCGGGTGTTCAGCTCTGGTTAAGACAAGTTCTTCTCTTAGCCCAGTGCACTGCACTAATAAAATAATTTTCACTTGGAATATAATGCAAGAGTGCCTTGGCCTTCCCTTGGCAAATGAGATGAACATCAGGGGAGAAAAAATAAGGCACCGAGGTTCAGCTTGGAAAAATGGAATTTCTGGAAGAAAGATTAAAATAAATGAAATATCACTGGCTTGGCGAGCAGCAACTGGGGGAGAATGAAACAAATATTGGAATGACATAAATCCTGAGGAATTACAGCGTTATAAGGAAGGGCTGAAAGTGAAGAAGGTACAATTTTGGCTGTCTAGCCACAGAAGTTTCTGGTGCAGATATCCATTAGCGAAGTGGTCTTACGAGGAAATGGTGAAGGATATATAACGTATGACATTTATAACCAGACTAAACAAAAACTGCTCAGTCCTTCCTTCCCTGACGAGTGGCCCACAAATCCACCTCTACATCCCATGGATCCCATGCATTGCATGAGCAGCCACACTCCACAGGAAGCACAACATGGAGCAGGGACTTTTTGTTTTGAACCACAGCCCAGCCAAACCTGGGCTTTCAATGATGCTGGACTCTGATTAGAGTGGTTTGAGCTTGAACTAAAGTCAGAACCAGTCCTGAAGCTAAATATCGCCTGGCTCAACTCCCTGATACCAAGCCAGGCTTTGGCAAGAGGTCAAAAATAGGGCAAGGGTGATTCCACCCCTTCTTGGTACTTCTTGCACCAAAGGCCTCTGATGATGTGTTGGGATGGCCTTGGGTTTGGGCTGTGCTGGAAAATCCTGTGAGTCTTGGGATTTAGGAAAGTCTTCCTCTCTCTCTGGCAAAGATTTAGGTTCTGCTACGTTTAGGGTGTCATTAGACCCCACCACTACCAGAGCTGAGCGTGCTCCAAGAACACAGAGCTCAGGTGACCTTTCTTTCCCCACCTTCTAAAGGGATCAGGAGGTCACTGGTGTGACACCATTTGCTCTGTGAGGGTCGAGGTGGGACCTTTCCCCTGCAGCAGAAGGGTAGAAATCTCCTGAATTCAGATTCATCCTTGTTTCTTCCACTGTCCAAGGCCTGGAGAAGGTTTTGTCCAAGGAGACCAACAGGACTGTGATGTGTTCCTCATTGAACAGTGAAGAGAACAGCTGGGAGAGGTTTCTGCAGGGAGAACCCAGCTCTCAGTCCCACATCCCTGGTGCTGGTGGTCTCCTACAAGTCTGCTCCTTGTTAAACATCGTGGAACAGCTTTTATTGTACCTCAAGGCCTAAAGTTTCTTTTTGTCCAGAATTTGGAAGTAACTCTCCTCATTTTATCCTGCTTCTAGGAGGTTTTCTTTACTTTAGAAACCAGAGACACACTTGCAGAGCAGGATGAAGCTCTTGGGAGCTATTTTTCTCTTCATTTTTTCTGGCCTGTATGAAGAAAACTTGGCAAAAAGCTGAAGGGCAACGTGCGTGGTGTGGCCCTTTGGGAGAGGGATGCGAGTATGCAACCAGCTGGAATGGCTCATCTGGGACTGTTTGGATGCCAGGACAGTGTCATCTTGTGGTCATTGCGCCAGGCCAGTGACCAGGACTGAGAAGGTGGAAAGGATGGAATTATAAAGTTGTTAAGGTTGGAAAAGACCTCTGAGATTGAGTCCATCAAGTCCAGCACTGCCAAACCCACCACTAAACAGGCGAAGCTTCATCGTTATCGGCAGCTTCATTTCCTTTCTCCTTTGTCAAAGACTTTTCCGTGAGGGAGAAAATTTCTGTCACTCTGATAACCAAACCAGATAAGCGCCCAGCAGCACAGCAAGCCAACCTTCACGGATTGTTCATGGCCAAAGTGAGATTTCAGCTTCCAAAATCATCTCTGGATGCAAGGTGGGGGAGAATCCAGCTCTCTGTGACACTGCCAGTTCAGTGTGCAGCAAGAGAAGCCTCACACATCTCCCACACATGTCTCCTGAAAGCGAGGGGAGACAATGGGGCCCAGCTATTGTCCTGCAGTTGCTCAGGATTTTTTTTCCAGCCAGAAAAGAATTGCGTTTTGTATGGTGACTCCTCTGCATCCCAAGGGGCAGCAGTGGGAGAAATGTTCTCATTCCTGGAATACTATTGTGTTGAGGTTCCCTCTGCAGCCTGGGCTCATGAGCTGGTGGGACATCTCTCCATGATGCTGGCAATTCCACCTCCTCCAAGAATGGATGGGAAAAGATCTGTGCTGCTCCTCTCCACGGGAGTATTGTTAAATAAGAGTTAAATACAGAGCCAGGCTTATTGACCTCTGGGGGAAACCCTGACAGAGCTTTCAGACATCAGATGTGTTTCACATTCCCTCTGTGCAACGAGATCCTCAAACAGCATCTCTTAAAGCTGATGGGGACGGCAGAGAGGCCTGATTTGGTCGAATCCAGTTTCCATGTTTAGGAAAGATCCTCATGGGCTGACTTTTACGAATACAGAGTGTTTGTATAGAGAAAAAGTGTTTGCGTTAATGTAGGAGGTATCTCAAATAAAATGCCAGTGGAAATTCTGTTCTTGGTCAGCCACGCAAGCTGGAACTGGTGAGTTTGTCTTGCCTCTCGTTCCTACTCCAAAATGTCCTTTCTTGGGATCTCTTGCCACCATTTTAGCAGTGGTCACCAGTACTGTGGCTGGTGGCACAAAACATAGTCCCCCACCCAAGCTGGTCACCTCCCCAAAAGCCACTCTCCTGGAGACCCCACATGTGGTCACAGAATCCATCATCCAGGATGGAAAGTCCTAGGAGGAAAACCATATGCCCCTGTGGACACTGCCCAGGAGAGATTTAGTCTGGGGCTGTGGTGTTCTCATAAACACGAAAAACAGATCGTGCTAAAATTTATGGCTTTCTGGCAATTTGATCTGGCCTGTCTGAGCTGAGTCAGTCTAAAGGTGAATATTGGGATAAGAGTAATTCTGGTCCCAGACAGAAGCCTCTGCTGTCAGGATCTCCAGGGGATTTGTTTAATGGGTGACCACTTTGTTCCTTAGAGGTTTCCTTCAGCATGACAGAGAATTGCCAAGAATTAATGCCGGTGTTTGTCAGAGATGACTCAAGGCCAACTGCCGCCATCTCCGTCACTGCTGTTGTTGGGACGATGGCAGGATCCCAAAAAATCTGTCCTGCTCCTCTGGGGAGTCCAGGGCAGAATGGTCAAATCACGGAATCCCAAAATGGTTTGGGTTGGAAGGGACCTTAAAGCCAATCTCGTTCTAAACCCCTGCCATGGCAGGGACACCTTCCACTGTCCCAGATTGCTCCAAGCCCCGTCCAGCCTGGCCTTGGACGCTTCCAGGGATGGGCTGACAACAAATTCTCCAAAATCACGTTCCTAACGCCAAATCTTTTCTCCCTATCTCCAAATTATCCCATGGCTGGTGCCACTTTTGCCCCCCACTGCAGGGAGAGGGCAGCATCCTGTGGCCTGGCATTCCCTGGAGTGCAGAGGTGCAGGGAATTTAGCCATCGGCATGGTTAGAATGACAAACCCCTCCCTGCTGTTATTGAGCATCTGAATTGCTGACATTCCTGTCAAGTGCTAAGTGGGGACCTTTTCAAGATTTGCAGCTGGGTCAAGATGTGCAGCTTTAATGAGTTAATGCAATTTGGTCCTCGGCAAGGAAATCGCTTCTCCGTGGGGAGGTCTCTGGTGTGAGGAACGCTTGGGGTTGTTCCTCCAGAAAGCAGGGGATGGATCCAGCTGGGTGGGACAGCACGGGAAGGGTGTGAGGCAGCTGAAAACCAACCCCCTATGGCCACAGTGTGTCACCTTCCCAAAGCAAACACGGGGGTCTGCCTGATCCTCGTGCAGTGGGTGGAGGCAGTTTGGTGAAAAGTGAAATGACACAGGTTGGGGAGGCAGTTCCCAGGTGGACTTTTTGCAGTTGTAGCTAAAAAGCAGAGCTGTGGCTCGGCCCCCTGTGTTATGGCAGGGTGGCCCTGGAGCCTGGTGATGCCACAGGGGCCTCACAGATGGCACACAGGCCAGGTGAGAGCTCCTGGTGCTTCCCATCACTGCTTCACCAGCCAGAACATTTGCTTTGGGCTTTATCCTTTTTTTTTTCCTTTCTGTCTTGACTATATAAATACCTCCTAAGAGCAGAACACTTTCCCTTCCTGGTGATCCTTCTTCTTGTAGTAAGAGATTCAGCAAGGACTAGAGAGACAGGGGGAGCAGCTCCCAGCCGACTCTCAGGGACACAAAAAGTGATGGCAACTCAGGTGCTGGTGGCAGAGAGGTCTTGGATGCAGTGCTCGGTGTCGTGACCAACAAGAAAAACTCATTGCACTGAGTCTCTGGATAGCTGTAACATGAATAGATGAGAAGGAGGAACACACCAAACCCCTCTGTGATCCTTGCTTTCTTCCAGGAAATACAGGAGAACAGCTCTGATGTCTGCACAGCCTGAGCTGACTTGGGCATCAGCTAAGAGATGGGATAAGGGTGAGGAAGTTTGGGGCTTTTCCATTATTCTCTGGATTGGGACCTGGAAGAGTAGAGCTTAACAGGAGAGTTTTAAAAGGCTCTAAACCCCAGGATTTATGCTGGAACAGCAATAAAACCCACCGGAGTCTATGTTATGGAGGCAGCTAATGCACACCTCGGGTGGTGAGACGCAGTCAGGCCATTGCTGTGTGGATTAATGTCCCCATAAAACACGTCCCGTGGTGTGACATTGTTGTGAGGAGAATGGAGCAATAACTCTGCCCCAGCCCCAGCTCTGTGCCTGCACATGGATCCCCACCATGGGGCTGGAGGCTCTCAGGACTAACACAAAACATTTGTTATGAAGCTGCCCCTGTCCTCCCATTGGAACAGCCCAGCCCAGGGCCCCTTCCCCGCCGGCTGCTCTTCCATCCCTGCCTGCTGCACCACTGGCATCGCTGGCTCCCGGGTCCCCATCTGGGGCTGCCTGCGTGGCCAGCTCCAGGCAATCCTTCAGCAGCCGGGTATGTCCCTGGACAAGCCCAGGCCATGGCAAACAACAGGTTTGGCAGGGCTGAGGGTGTAAATAAAAGAGCCTGACTCAGCCAGGGCTGCTGAGCGGCCGCCACCGAGAGCCTTGAAAACTGGAAAGTATTATTTCATTTATTAATAGGCATTTCTGCTACACTCCCCACCAGAGTGTGCGTGTCCCTGATGACAGAAGTGCTTACTGGTGCTAATGAGGCAGAACGGAGAGGAAAAAATGGCCCTGTGGGTCGGGGGCTGGCTGGGGAGCCGGGAGATGTGAGCTCAGCTCCTGGCGCTGCCGCCGCCTCCGCCGATGACCTTCCCCGGCTGCCTGAGCCGCTGCCTCCAGCCCTCCCTGCCAGCTGCACCATGGGGATGCTCTGCCTTTACCTGTGGATTTTGGGCTCCATAATTAACGAGGGGGAATGATTCCCGTGGATTTGCCCGTGAGCTGTGTTTTCTTCCCCCTCGCTTGTCTTGCAAGTATTTCTGGGACCAAAGTCTTCTCCGTCTTCCTCCTTGAACTTGGCACCTCCTTGAGCTTTGCACCATCACGGAATGGGTTTTTCTGTAAAGGTGAGAATGCAAAATGCAAAGGGGAGACACATAAATGGGGGGTGGATCAAGGCAGACGCTGTCCCTCAGCCATCCACCCTTTGGATGCTCCCAGCTAACACAGGTTGATGCCTCACCCCCCAGCTGTATCCCAGGGATTTGCCTTTTCTTCCCAGATATCGTCTGATAGATGAGACACCAAAAGATCCCCTAGAAATACCCATCACCACTTCAGGGCTCCAGACCTGAATCGTGCCCAAGATGTGTCCAGAGCATGCCATGGAACACTCACTCATGCACCTGGAAAGCAGGGAGGGAGTCATTGTTTTCTGGATGGGATCACAGATGCCTGTGGGGGATTTGTGGGTGCTGTTTTAGGGCCTGACCCCGAGGCAACTTTTAGAATCAGCAGAGAGCCCATTAGCAGGCTGGGATGAGATCCTCCACATTGTTTGGAAAAGCAGTGAGCTGGGCTGTGTTTGTCCCACGATCCCTGCTCAGACAGGCGTAGGGACACACAATTCCTTGGAGAGGGATGCTCCGAGACACCCACTCCGGTCCACCAGGGCTCCACAAACTCTTTCCTCTCTATCCTGCTGCACCGGAGCTTCCCTCGGTGGGTGCCAAGTTGGGTTGGGACAGAGAACCTGGTGCGAGGTGGGACTTTGTCTCCAAGGACAAAATCCATGTGCGGTGCCCTGGGGACGGCTGCAAGTGATGTGTGAAGGCTCTTGAAGGACCACAGCGTGGTTCCTTTGTGCTGACCCACCTTGGGGAGCTCCAGAACCACACGAGAAGATGTGAAGACTTATTCCATAACCACTGGAGGTATCCAGAGTCCAGGCTGGCACAGGCAGGCATGAGACTCATGCATTACATGCTGGGAAAGGCAAATAATGAGCAGACTGCAGTGAATTTCCACATCTTTAATTTTCTCCCCTTCCTCAGAGTGGCAATGTCTGCTCAGCACATCTTGTGAGCAGAAAGCAGCTGAAGTAGAGCAAAAATAAACTGGAGAGCTGAAACAGGAGAAGAGAGCACAGCTACAGCACAGCTTTGTGTAAAACCTCATTCCTTACTGGTAGTAAATAAAAATAGTTTTGTTTTTTTTTTTTTTCTCAGTGACTCACAGCGCAGACATTGCATGGAAAGGGCACTAGAATCAACAGCCAGGGGAAAAAAAATAGAGAAATGGAAAAATGATCATCACAGTGCATTTTTCCCATTCCCCTTTCATCTCTTACACCTGTGTTTGACTTCAGCCAACCTTACATAAATCCTTTAAACATCTGTCTAAGTCACTTATGAAATAAGCTGGAATGGCCTCAGCCAGGCTAACAGCTCATTCTGCTGGATATCTGAGTGTTTAATCCCAAACAGGGCTGTGGGGTTTGCCAAGCCAGGCGGGCAGCGAGCTCTTCCCATCAAACCCTGCTCATTCAGAGTGTTCCACGCTGTTTGTGCCAGGACTTGTGCAGGCACTGCCTTATGAAAGACCCTATTTATAGCTGTGAACTCCAGGCAGAGGCTACGGGAGTTTGCCCGAGCACAGCACCTGACCCTCGTGGAATCACACAGGCTGGACGTACCTAGCAGGGGATGGGAGCCACGAGGTGGGCAAAGGAGAGTCTGGGATAACCTTGGAAAGATGAAATCCTGCCTGAGGGGTGCAGTGTCAGTGTCAGGGGTCACATCCTCTGAGTGGCAGGGGTGGGATGGATGTGGCCCCACAGGAGGTTGGGGCACAGGGTTGTGACCGTGGTGGGGGCTTTGTGCTGACACCAGGCAGGGTTGTGCTGCTGCTCTTCCACGTCTGTGTGTCGGGGGTGATTATTTCCTGGGATCACAGAATCATGGAGGTTGGGAAAAACCTCCAAGATCACCGAGTCCAGCTTGTGGCCAATCTCTACCTTCTCACCCAGCCCAGAGCACTGAGTGCCACATCCAATCATTCCTCCAGGGCTGGTGACTTTACCACTTCCCTGGGCAGCTCCTTCCGATGCCTGACTACCCTTTCCATGAAGAAATTCTTCCTGATGTCCAACCTGACCTTCCCCCGGCACAACTTGAGGCCATTTCCCCTTNAACTTGAGGCCATTTCCCTTTGTCCTGTCCCTGTTCCCTGCCAGCAGAGCCCGACCCCCCCCGGCTGCCCCCTCCTGTCAGGGACTTGTGCAGAGCCACAAGGTCCCCCCTGAGCCTCCTTTTCTCCAGGCTGAGCCCCTTTCCCAGCTCCCTCAGCTGCTCCAGACCCTTCCCCAACTCCGTTCCCTTCTCTGGACACGCTCCACCTCCTCAAAAGACATTTTATGATTCTGTAATTTCTTCCTTGCAGTGAGGGGCCCAGAACTGACCCCAGGATTTGAGGTGTGGTGTCATCAGTGCCCTGCACAGGGCGACAGTCACTGCCCTGGTCCTGCTGCCAAACTGTTCTTGATCCAGAGGTGATTCAGTCCATTCGTGTGACCATGTCTGAAAACCTCTTTGCAGCCACCAGTTCTGCTGCCTGCAGAAATTCATTGTATCTGCAGAGATGATTCCCTTCCATTCCACACTCCTGGCACTTCACTGAGGGGGTCTCCACAGGGGAAGACAAGGAGTAACAGTCTGGGTTTGTGTTCGGGTCTTGCAGGATCTTTTGGGCTCCTTGAGTTGAGAGAACTTCTGTTCTGGCATGGAGCTTGATCTGGAACTGGTCTGGCTCCCTGCTGGTGTCTGAGGGTGTCAGAGTCTATCCTGGGACTGATTTTATATCAACAGACATCGAATTCTGCTGCTGAGCAGGGTTAGTCCCTGGCTGGTGGGTGCTGGTGCTGCCCTGCTGGAGACAGTGGGACCACAGGCAGTGTGGGGAGAGAGGCTCCTGGCAATGCCACCCACTTTGGGACCTTGGCCTTGAGCAGTCTTCTCCTCAAAATGCTCCTGCACTGCATGGGCCTTGTGCAGAGCTGGTCCTGCTGCTTTGCACCAGCACAGGCCCCCCAAAAGCTGAGACCCCCCTTCAGCTGAGCAAAGAGAACGAAGACCAGCGGCTGCCAAGTTGAGATCTCCGGCTCGTCTTGATTTACTGGTGAGTTTAGAAGGCACTGTAAGATTTTTCTTTCAGGGACAAAATATATTTTTCCCTTGACACAAGTCAGGAGTCGCCGAAGGGATTTGTTTAAACACATCTGATAAAAGTCTTCCTTGGGCTGTGATCAAGGCGGGTCAAGTTCTGCATTGGGTTTATCTTGGCTCATGAATTTGAGCTGTCTGCTTGCCTCTGGATTGGTTTCTGCTTCTGCACAAGTACCTGCTGCTCTCCAGTGTTTATTGGTTGGTTGTCACGTGGGTTTTGCTGACCCCTTTGCTTTACTGTGTGTATTCACACCAGCGACACCTCAAAAGCTGAGGATCTTCCTCTTCCCCTGAGTCAAGATGCTTTCCTGACCCACAATCCTGTCAGGAGAACCTCACACACATTGACTGTTGGAAAACAGCTCTGTAAAACTGTAGGATTCTTGTTCTAGCAATCAGAAATTATGAAAAATTCAAATCATTTGCCTGATGCCAGGAAGGGAAAGCTGCCGGCCAGGCACTGAGGGTCCATGTGGGCTCTCCAAAAGATCTTCAGCCAACAAGGAGAGCTGCAACATGAGCCACTGATGGAAGATGCACATAATGGGCTGGGTTGGAAGGGACCTTAAAGCCCATCTCATTCCACCCCCTGCCATGGGCAGGGACACCTCCCACTGTCCCAGGCTGCTCCAAGCCCCGTCCAATCTGGCCTTGGACACTCCCAGGGATCCAGGGGCAGCCACAGCTTCTCTGGGCACCCTGTGCCAGGGCCTCCCCACCCTCACAGGGAACAATTCCTTCCCAATATCCCACCTAACCCTGCCCTCTGGCAGTTTGAATTTATTACCCCTCGTTGTATCCCTACACTCCCCTGCAGGTTTGAGTATTCCCGTGTGTCCTCTCCAGGACTGGGCTTTCCCAAGCTTTGCCTGTGAAACACCTCAGCAGAAGGTGAGGTGGGGATCAGAGTCCACAGGCAGTGAGTTTGATTATTGATGAGGTCAACCTGGGCTCAGGCTTTGCTGATCTACCTCATAAACCTTTTGCCTAACCTTCTGAAGCCAACAGCGTCTGCTCCGTGTGTCCTTGCAGAGGAGGTGATTTTGTATTGCCCGTTTTCTCTCCAGGGGGAAGACTCCACTCAGGTCTCCTGTGCTCCCAGACATGTGGGAGGGCTGGGATGTACCAGCAGTGGATTCATTTGTCAGGCTTCTACCAGCAGGGTGTTTGCTGGTGTGTGAAGCTCACCTTCCCTGGATGGGCAGAGTTGTGAAGGAATCTGACCATGATGAAAACGCACAAAGCCTCAGTGTCCTGATTCCTTGGACAGAGTTAAAAACCAGAAGCACTTTGGCCCAAAACTACCCAAAACCACTTGAACTGAGGTGCCTGCCATTGTGTTGGGGATGGGGATTAGTTTTGATATTAGGAAAATATGAAATATTAGGAAAAGGCTCTTCCCC
>VZTA01022597.1:0-13941 GCA_013398855.1 Mohoua ochrocephala | reverse complement strand
AGGGCCTCAATATGGATGAGGATCAGCATGGACAGAGGGTCAGTGTGAGCAGAGGCTCAGCGTGGGCAGGGGGTCAGCGTGGGCAAGGGGTCAGAGGGGGCAGGGGGTCACTCCCGCTGCCCTCCTGCTGCCCAGGGCACGGGGCTCAGGCAGGATCTCACCTTTCCACTGGCCCTGTTCACCTTCCTCACGGTGTCGGCCATCACCAGCTTGTCCTTGGCCACGGCGTGCAGCTTCTGGTACTTGGGGTTCTGCTTCAGCCCCAGGTACTCTCCGCGGAAGGGCTGCTGCAGGCTGGGGACGAGGCCATCAGCCACTGCTGCCCTGAGTTCCCCTGCACCCCCAGCCCCCACCCAGGCACCTTTTGGGGTAGAGGGTCTTCTTGTCCTTGAAGAGCTCGCTGGCGCAGAGCTTGGCCTGCAGCTGGGCCCGGCGCGCCGGCGGCAGCTGGTCCCGGTACTTCTTGCACTGCCAATGGAGGAGGCGATTCGGTGTCACCGAACACCCCTCGGGTGATCTGGCACACCGAGATCTCAACAGGAATTCCCCCCGTGTCCCCCTGCTCCCACCTTCCAGTGGTAGAAGATGTTCTTCAGCTCCTGGTTGGCGTCATCCAGGAACCTGTACGGCGCCGGGGGCCAGGTCCGGTCCAGCACCGACAGCGGCGGGAGGTTCTTGGCCAGCCCCACCAGGTACCTCTGCACCTGGGGGTGACAACGTGGCCGGGGGTCAGGAGAGGACAGGGCTGTGTGTTCCCAGGGCAGGGGGCTGGGAAGGTGCCGTGGCCCCCTCTCTCCCCCAGCCCCACTCACCAGCCGCCGGTAGATGAAGTTGGCCACGCAGGCGCTGGCGCTGGAACGGAAATACCTCCTGTAGGTCCTGCGCGCCTGCGGGGACAGCGCCAGCCGTGAGGACACCGCACGTCACCACCAGCCCCACAAAGGATGAGGGTGTCCCCCATTCCCCCCCTCCTCCATCCCCATTTGGCCCCAGCGGAGAGGACAGCGGCTCCGGCCCGACAGGGTGGGCAGGAGCGGGGTGGGCAGACAGACAGACAGCCCGGACACAGCGGCACGGACAGCAGGACAGAGGCGGCCGGAGGGCGCGCGGCCCAGTTACCTGGTACCCTCTCCAGTGAGCGGCGATGGTGGTGGCGGCCGCGTGGCGTCGGCGCTGGGCCTTCAGCTCCCGGAGGAGCCGGCGAGACTGCGGGGGTGAGAGCCCAGGGAGCCCGAGGGGGAGAGACCAACACAGACATGGAGCGAGAGGGAGAGGCAGGAGAGAGGCGGGAGAGAAGGAAGAAAGACGGGGAGAGGAGATGAGGGTGAATCTGGTCCCACCACGGGACACACGGAGCCCCCGGTCCCGCCGTGGGGCACACGGAGCCCCTGTCCCCACCCGCCCTGCTCCCTGCACCGGGCCAGTCCCCTCGGTGGCCCTGGGGTGCCCGGCCCTCACCTTCCAGCCCCGTGCGTACGCCTGCAGGATCAGCGCCGACCGCTTCATCTGCTTGTAGTGGTTCTTTTGCTGCGCAGGGTGGGCAGGAGCGGCCGGGTGGGCTCGGAGAGCCGGGGGGGAGAGGGATGGGCAGGGGAAGCGTGGCCAGGACTCGCCCTGTCCTCACCCTGTGGCCCCGGAACCAGGCGGAGATGAGGATCTGGCTCTTGCGCATCAGCTGGTACTGGGTCCGGCACCGCCAGCCCCGGAACACCTTCTGGATGAGGGTGGCGAGCTGGGCCACGCGCTCCTGGCGCTGCCGCTCCAGGTCGAAGAGCTGGGGACAACCACGGCAAGTGCTGGGTCATCCGGAGCCACCTCCAGGGGTTGTGGCATCACCCAGAAACTCCCAGGATGAGTTTGGATCCCCCCGGGACTCCCCCATTCCCAGGCTCACCGTGCGTGGCGAGCGGATGAAGATCTTGGTGTGGCCGAACGCCAGCTCCTCGGTGGGGAACGCCAGACCTTCCAGCAGCACCTCGGCCCCCTCCCTGCACCGTGGCAGAGATGAAGCCGGTCAGAGCCTCCCCCCGGCAGCCCCCTGGCCCTCACGGTCCGTGCCAGCCCCCGTACCTGTCACCACCGTCCCAGCGGGGCCACGTGCGGGGGTTGAGCATCTTGTAGCGGTGCAGGAAGGGGCCGTAGAGCTGGCGGAAGGCGTAGCCCGCCCGCCGCACCCGCACGTTCTCCATCAGCCCCAGGTACCGGACCTGTGCCAGCACCAGCTCCGGCGTGAACACCATCGCCGACTTGGTGTCGTTGGGTTTGATGCACCTGCAGAGCGCAGTGGGTGGGTTTGGGGAGGGGTCTCACAGGCGCCGGAGCCGCCCCTGGGGGTCCCTGCCGGGGGCCGGTACCTGATGTAGTTGGGGTTCTTGGAGTAGAGGTTCTTCATCAGCATCGCCACGGACGACTTGAACTGGAAGCCTGCGGTGGGCGGCAGCTTGAGGGAGACCTTCTGGGGGTCCCCCTCGGGGAAGAGCGAGCGCAGCAGCGCGTGCCGGGCCGCCCACATGGCCTGCGACAGGTCGCGGAAGAGCAGGTCGTTGTTCTTCTCGATGAAGCCCGACACGTTGTAGGTCACCTGGGGGGGCAGCGGGGTCAGCGCCCGGGCAGGGAGTGGGGCACGGTTCAGCGCCTCCACGCCCATTCCCAGTCCAGCCCCACAGCTCCTGTGCAAAGCTGGGAAGAGGATCAGGGCACTGGGAAGAGAACTGAGACACTGGGAAGAGGATCAGGGTACTGGGAAAAGGTCTGGGGTGCTGGGAAGGGGATCAGGATGCTGGAAAGAGAACTGGGGTGCTGACAAAAGGACTGGGGTGCTGGGAAGAAGTCCAGAGAGCTGGGAGGAGGTCTGGGATGCAGGGAAGAAGCCTGGGGTGCTGGGAAGAGGACCGGNTGGGGTGCTGAGAAGAGGACTGGGGTGCTGGGAAGAAGTCCAGAGAGCTGGGAGGAGGTCTGGGATGCAGGGAAGAAGCCTGGGGTGCTGGGAAGAGGACCGGGGTACTGGTAAGAGAACCAGAGTGCTGGGAAAAAGATCAGGGCACTGGGAAGAGGACCAGGGTGCTGGAAGGAGAACTGGGGCATTGTGAAGAGGACCAGGGTGATGTGAAAAGGACTGGGGTTCTGGGAAGAGGATTGGGGTGCCGGGAAGAGGATCAGGGTTCTGGAAAGAGGAGCATGGCACTGGGAGGAGGAGCAGGGTTCTGGAAAGAGGAACATGGCACTGGGAAGAGGAGCAGGGCTCTGGGAAGAGGATCAGGGCTCTGGGAAGAGGAGCAGGCGCTGCCGGACCTTGCCGGCGTAGTGGTGGATGCGGAAGCAGCGCGCAGGCAGGCTGGCGTCGGTGATGTGCCGGGCGTTCTGCGTCTCCTTGCTCTCGTAGTGCTTGTGCGTGGCCAAGAGCTGGTTGAGCTTGGTGAGGAAGGTGTCCTCGTTGACCACGCCGGGCCGCAGGCACTCCTCGTCCAGCATGGCCAGGATCCCGCTGGTGTTCTGTGCCACAATGGATGGTGTCACCCCAAACCGGCCCCAGCAAATCCCAGTTTGGGCTGCGGGGGGAGCTGGAACCTCAAGATCCCGGCACTGGGCGGGCAACTCACGTTCTCGATCAAGTTGCAGATGATGGTGTTGTCGAAAAACTCCACCGGGGTCCACTGGATGCCCTGAGAGCAGATGTGGGTCAGACAAACGGATCACCCAGCCCCTGCCCCACGGACACCTCCAGCTGATGTGGGACAGGAACCGGACGTCCGCCCACGGGGACGAGGATCCTGAATCCCTTCCTGCCATTGAATCGGCTCCCGGCGGGGAGCGGGGCGAGGGAGGGACGTGCGGCGGAGCCGTCTCCGGCACTTCCCCATCCCAGGGGGGCCGAAGCTCCTTGGGGCCGTGCTCGGGCAGGGGCTGCAGGTACCTCTCGGACATATTCCTCCTGTTCCTCCTTCAGCGTCATCAGGATGAAGATCTGCTGCAGCTTCTCGTTGCAGTAGTTGATGATGAACTGCTCGAAGCCGTTGTCCTGCGAGAGGAGGGTCCCGTTGTGGCAGGTGCTTCCCGAGCCCCCCGGCCCTGCCCCGTGTCTCACCTGCTGCTCCCGACCCCCTGGATGGGGCCAGGCGGGTCCTTCACTCACCTGGAAGATCTCAAAGCCGTAGATGTCCAGGACGCCCATCACCTTCCTCTGCTCGCCCGACTTCACCTGGGGAGACAACGGGGCATTGAGCCCTGTGTGGGGTGGGGGTCCAGGGTCCCGCTGGGGCTCCAGGATCCCCTGGAGCTCACCTGGATGCTGGTGTTGATGCGATTCACCAGCCAGTCGAAGAGGCGGCTGTAGATGTTCTTGGCCAGCGCGTCCCGGCCGTAGTAACCCTAAGGAGAGGGGAGGGGGGGGCTGATGCCGGCTCACAGGGGGCTGCCGGGCATCATCCCCACGGCTGGGGGTGGTCCCGCTCACCTGGGGGACGGTGAGGGTGGTGAGCACCGTCTCATCCCGCGCCTTCACCGTGCGTGAGCACAGCGCCCGCTCCAGCGTGCCAGGGTCCAGCCCGATGAGCTCGCAGATCTCCTGCAGCTCTGTGAGGAGAGACAGCCGTGCCAAGGCCGAGGAGGGGCTGAGGGGGTCCCCGCGCCCCCCATTCCCAGCCCTATCTCCATCCCTACCCCGGGGCTCGGTGATGCTGCAGGCCTCCATCCCACTGGCCTGGAAGCTGCTGCTCAGCTGGACGTTGCCCAGTTTGAGCACCACGGCCGTCACCTCCAGCAGCTCCGTCACCTCGGCGGGCGAGAAGCCGATGACCCTCATGGCATCCTGGGGATGGACACGACAGCTCAGGGGATGGGGTGGGCTCTGGGATGTTTGGGGGGGGTTTCCTGTCTTCCCCTGGGTACCTGCATGGCGTGGAAGTTGGCTGCATCGTCCACGCCGGGCAAGCTGGAGCTCTCCCGGTTCAGGTATCCGTAGTGCCCGCAGTCCTGGCGGAGCTTCAGTTGCTCTGGTCGAGGGGAGAGGAGGTGACAGCTCAGCCACGGCCCCCCTCCCAGCTCCTGTTCCACCCCCAAATCCCCCACGCTGCGGGGTCTGGACCTACGGAGCAGCTGCGGAGAAGCCCCAGCCAGGAGCTGGTAGAAGATGTGGAAGTTCCTCTCCCCCTTCACGTGCCGGACGATGCGGGATTTCTCCAGCAGGTCTGTGGGGAGGGGTCAGTGGCACTGGGGTGTGTGGAGTGGGACCCCCCCGGGGTGGGTGGTGGGTACTCACAGTTGCTGATGACCCCTCCCAGGGGCTCCCCCTTGAAGTCGAATTCGATGTCCATGTACTTGCCCTGGGGGAGGGGGCTGGGTCAGGGCAGGGGGTCCCGGTGGGAGTGGCAGTTCCGCTCCCCACACCCCCACCCCCGTCCCCTCAGTGCTCCCAGCCCCATCAGGGCCGATGTGGCTCCGGCAGGGTCCCGCCCCTGTCCCCAGGTCGGTCACTCACGAATCGGGAGGAGTTGTCGTTCCGGACGGTCTTGGCGTTTCCAAAGGCTGCGGGGGGAGGACGGTGGTTACGGTGCTGCCCAGGGGGACGGTGCCGAGCCCTGGCAGGGCCGGGCTGCGGGAGGTGGGGCTCGGGGCTCGGGATGCGCGGCACTCACCCTCCAGCACAGGGTTGGACTGCAGGAGCTGCTCCTTCACCTTGTTCACCTCCTCCCCTTTGCTGCTCACGGCCGCCACGTAGGACATCACCAGCTTGCTGGCCTCTGCCAGGGAGGGGCCAGGGGTCATCGGGGTGGGGCCGTGGGTGCTGGGGCCGTGCCCCTCACCCCAGCAGCCCCTCGCAGTGCCCTGAGCCCCCCTGGCAGCCCTGGCTGTACCTGTCTTGCCGGCGCCGCTCTCGCCGGTGATGAGGATGCACTGGTCCCTGTCCCGGTCCCGCAGCGAGCGATAGGCATCGTCAGCGATGGCATAGCTGGGGGCAACAGGGGTTGGAAGGGGCTGGAGCCATCTGGGGGCTTCAGGAAACGCCAAGAACCCCCCCCGGTGTGGCTGTGGCGTTGCCCCAAGTGGATTCCCTTGGACCCCGATGCCTTGGGATTGCCCGGGAGTGATGCCCTTGGTGGGATGCAGGGGAACAAGGGCACCCCCAGCCTCCCCGTGCTCACATGTGGGGCTTCACCGCGAAGAAGCTGCAGTTGTGATACTCCTCCACCTTCTCCGGGGTGTAGATGGGCAGGGACTGGTATGGGTTCACCGAGATCACCACGTTCCCAATGTACGTCTGTGGGACAGCGGGACAGCAGGGATGAGGGGCCAGGAGGACCCAGCCCAGGTCCTGGTGCTCCCCGTCCCCACCCCAGATCCTTGTCTTCATCCCAGACCCCATATCCCTCTCCTCATCCCGGAACATGCAGCCCTTCCACTCCCCATCCCAGATCCCATATATTGCTCCCCATTCCAGACCCTGCAGCCCTCCTGCTTCCCAGATCCTTCTCCCCATCCCAGGCTCCATACCCTTGTTCCCACTCCGGACCCCAAAGTTCTCCCACTCCCAATCTCAGATCCCACATCCTGCTCCTCCTCCCAGACTCTGCAGTTCTCTCACTCTCCAGATCCTTTTCCCCAACCCAGACTCCTTATCCTGCTCATTATCCCAGACCCTGCAGCCCTCCCAATCCCTATCCCAGACCCTGCAGCCCTTCCAATTCCCATCTCAAACCCCATATCCCTCTTCCTATTCCAGACCCCATACCCCGCTCCCCATCCCAGCCCCGGCAGCCTTCCCAATCCCCATCTCAGACCCCATATCCCCCTTCCCATCCCATACCCCAGTCCCCATCCCAGACTCTGCAGCCTTCCCAATCCCCATCTCAGACTCCACATCCCACTCACGCCCCAGCAGCCCCTGTCGTGCCCCCCAAACCCCCCGTCCCCCTGCCCACGTAGATGTCCTGGCGGCGAAATCGCTCCTGCAGCGTCTGGACCAGCGAATCCTCGGTCAGCGGGTCCAGCAGCACCAGGTCCCCGACGGCCTCGGCGTCCAGCAGCGGCGTGGTGCCTTCCATGGCCGGGCGGCTCCGGGGCAGCTGGGACACAGCCGGGGAGGGGAGGGGCTGCAGCCACGGACACTCAGCCCCTTCCCCAAAACACCCCCCCGGCTCCTCGGCAGTCTCTGGGATCTCGGCTGCTCCCCCCCACCCCCCAACCCTGGGGACAGGGGACAAAGTGGCCACACACCCACAGAGGCACAGGGGGCACCTTCCCGGGGTATCCCGGGGTATCCCGGTGCCCAGGACCCCGCGGTGGGGCCGGGGGTAGCCGGACGCTGGGGGGAAGCGGGGGCTCGGCCAGGAAACGCGGACACCTGGATCCTATTCTTGGGGCAGGGATTAATTCAGCCTCCGCTTCCTCCCTCCTTCCTGGCGGGGGGAAGCCGGGGCGGGGAAGGGAGCCCAGACCCTCCGACAGGTCACCCCTGGGTGCCCGTGTGCTGCTTCCTCCCGCTGTCCCCCATCCCTCACCTGTGTGTGACAGCACGGTCACGTTCCCCGGGGTGACCTTCACCCCCACTTTACAGCTGGGGCGCAGGGCTGTAAACCCAGCCCCACTTATCGGTGCCCGGGGAAAGTTCACGAGCAAGGAGAAGGTGGGGAAGAATGGGGCAAGCGAGGTGATGGAGATGATTCCAGCAGCCTCTAGAGATGGCAGAGCCTCCCAGGGGTCCGAGCACGCCCCGTGCTGCTGGGTTGGGACCCCAGGGTCAGCAGCCACGGCTGGGAGCCAGAGTAAGAGCCCCCCACAGCTCCAGGGCAGCGCTGGGCTCGCCCCGGTGTTCCCAATGACACCGGGTCCCCACGGCCCGTGCGGTGCAGGTCCCGTGGGATGAGGGTTATGGGGACAGGGTACCCCCATCCAGCTGAGGGTTGGGGGGCCCGGGCGCTTCGGGCGCTGTCTGGCAGCAGAGGGGTCCCCGACTCACTTCCCATCCCCGACTCACCTCCCGGTCGCAGAGCAGCAGCTGCTGGAGTGGCTTCAGCTGGAGCTGCCTCGGAACCGGCGGGGCTCAGCCCAGCCCAGCCCAACGCCCGGTGCTGGCCCCGTCCGGCCCACGGAGGGGCGGGGGGGCCGCAGGGCCCTCCCCCAGAACTCCCAGATGGGGAAACTGAGGCAGGAAGGAGCAACCAGTGGGGTTCAGCCCCGAGAGTGCCGCCGGCTCCGGCCCCTGCCCGTGGTCCCAGCTCAGCCGCCGTGTCCCTTCCCCACCCGGCAGCCGAGAGCAGGAACAGGCAGGGAAAATCCTGGAGCCGAGCAAACAAAGGGAGCTTCCTCTCCCGGGCTGCGGGAAACAGGGGCAAGGTACAGGGCTGGAGAAGCGGGAATGCCCAGGGCTGCTCGGACGAGGATGCCAGTCCCCAGGGAGGACACCTGGCCCCAAGGAAGCTCCTGGGAAGGACACCTGTCCCCAGAGAGGACACCTGCTCCCAGCCCAACCTGAGGCCACGGTAGGTCCTGCCACAGGGAACGTGGCACCCAGGGGCTGTTGTGTCCCCACCCACCACCCCCAGCAGAACGACCTCCCACGGGTGGATGAGCCCTGGGGTCACAGCGGGACGAACAAATGAGGCTCAGGACCTAAAAAATACGTCTTTATTAAAAAATAGAATCAGTCATTCACCACGCTGAGGGTGGGGGGACGCAGTAACAGAGGCTGCTCACACCTGAGCACGGGGGAAAGCACAGCGAGGGCCGGGGAGCAAACCTGGGACAGGGACAGACCTGGGACCGGGACAAACTGATGGCAGAAGCTCCAGCAGCGGCACAGGTGAGGTAGGGGCTGGGCTGGGGGTCCCCAGCCCCAGCTGAGGCACTGCGAGGAGGTGAGGGCAGCGTTATTGCTTAGGAAGTTGCATAGATCGGGGCGTCCCCTCCAGCTTTGTGCTTTGGCAGAGCTCCCCAGCCAGCACCGGGACCCCAAACACCGGCGGGGTCACCCCTCAGTCCCCCCTGCCCGCACCCACTGGGAGAGGAGTAACAGCAGGAGAAGGGAGGAAGCACATCCACGCCCACCCTCAGCTCTGGCACGGGGAGAGGGGGCTGAGCACGGCCTCTACCCGGACACCACAGCCAGGGGCAGCCGGCAGATCCCGAGGCTCCACAGCTCCATCGGGGAGGCGCTGCCGGGAGGTTTTGGTATCCACACGGGATCGAAGCCAAGGCAGAGGTGTGGCCCGAGCAGCTGGAGCCCTCTGGCATCTTTGTAACAGGAGGAGGAGGAAGAGCAGGGCACGGGCAGCTCCCTCCCCACGGCTCCAGGCAGGTGCTGAGCACGCAGCTATCGGAAGGACACGTCCAAAGTTCCTCTCGTGCGTGTCACCCTCGGGCACCTGCACGGGAGATGGAGGGGGAGGTCTGTCCCCGCCCCGGGCTGTGCAGTGCCCAGCGAGGGGAAAGGGGAAAGGGGCTCCCCTCTGCAGCCCACAGCTGTGGCACCAAGGGATGGAGCCACCTGAGCACCCAGGCTTGGGTGGGGGTCCCTGCCCCGGGTGGTCCCACCTCGGGAGCTCACAAACACCCACTGCGAAAGTTGGGCTGGGTCCAGTCTTCACCCAGGACCAGGTGACCTCCCAGCCTGGGGAGGGGTCCCATGTGTCCCACCCCCCCAACACCCAGGGCTGTGCTGACAACAGCGCTCACACCTCAGGCAGGAGCTGCAGGGGAAGAGGAGGGGGTCAGACCCCCTTTTCTCCCTGTCAGAGGGGGGTGCATCCCCACAAGGACCATCCCCACAGGGTCCATCCCCACAAGGACCATCCCCACAGGGACCATCCCCACAAGGACCATCCCCACAAGGTCCATCCCCACAAGGACCATCCCCACAAGGACCATCCCCACAGGGTCCATCCCCACAAGGACCATCCCCACAGGGTCCATCCCCACAGGGTCCATCCCCCTAAGGTCCATCCCCACAAGGACCATCCCCCTAAGGTCCATCCTCACAAGGACCATCCCCACAGGGTCCATCCCCACCATGCCTGGAGCACCCCAGCAGTGGTTCTGCTCCTTGGCCCCTGACCTCACTGCACATCCAGATGGTTGTGGGGCAGGGAATCGCTCCTGTGATTCCCAGCAAAGGAGCCATTGACACTGTCCTCATCCTCATCATCATCATCATCGTCCTCCTCGAAGAGCTGCTCGTCAATGAAGAGACTTTCCAGGCCGAACTCGCGCTCGTGGACAGACACCTCGCTGGGGGTGACGTGGGAAGCACCACCCACAAAGTCAGCAAACCTGGGAGAAGCCAGGGAGCAGCACATTGGGCAGGTGTGTCCAGTGCCTCTGGAAACACCCTCACACACGTGGGTGAAGCGTTTTGGGTGTTATCCGTCCTTTCCCCCCAGCACTCTGTGCTCCCACATGGCCCAGATCTGTGTCTCTGTCTCTAAGGACAGAGGTGACAGCACAGAGGGACACAGGGGGGCCACCCCGAGCTCGCTGCCGGGGGCTGTTACCTTTTGGGAGACTGGATGCGGGACACCGTGCTCCAGGCAGAGAATTCGGGGCTCTGGCAGAAGCTCCGCAGCTCCGCCAGGGCCTTGCGGGTCTCCACCTCGCCCTGGAGCCGGTATTCCTCCTCTGTCAGCAGCCGAGGGGGGGTCGGGCCCAGCTTGGAACTCTGCACCTTCCTGCCAGGGGGGAAACACCGCTTACTGCCTGCCTGGAGGGGGTGGCACGTCCAGGGTGGGACCAGCTCCCAGGGCAGGACCCCAGGGGCAGGAGCTCTCAGGACAGAACCCCAGGGGCAGGACCACCCTCCAGGGCAGGACCCCAGAGCAGGACCCCAGGGCAGGACCCCAGGGCAGGAGCTCTCAGGACAGAACTGCAGGGGCAGGACCACCCTCCAGGGCAGGATCCCTGGAGCAGGAACTCTGGGGCAAGACCAGCTCCTGAGGCAGGAGCACCTCCCAGGGCAAGAAATCTGGGGCAGGAGCAGCTCCTGGGGCAAGAACCCCTGGGCAAGACCAGCTCCTGGGACATGAATCCCTGGGGCAGGACCAGCTCCTGGGGCAAGAACCCCTGGGGCAGGACCAGCTCCTGGGACATGAACCCCTGGGGCAGGACCAGCTCCCAGAACATGAATCCCTGGGGCAGACCGAGCTCCCAGGACAGGACCAGCTCCCGGGGCAGCTGGCAGTGGGGAAAGTGGAACCCATCCCTCCAACCGCTGCTCCTCGCTCCCTCTCCTGCACCAATCCCAGGGGAAAAAGGGCACAGTTACCCACCCCACTCCCACACCCCAGTGAAAACACCCCAGTTCCATGACAGGGGCTCCTCCCAGCAGCTCATCCCCACCCTGCCGGGAGCCCTGAGCAGCTGGAATCCCACGGGCCTCACCGGTAGGCGAGGAAGGCCCATCGCAAGGGGTAGTCGAGGTTCTTGGTGCAGACGGCGACGAGCACCAGGCCCAGGGCGATGGGGTGGATCTGGATGCCCGAGTACATGAGCAGCAGCCCCAGCAGCTGCAGGGCCCAGGACAGGAGGTTGATGCTGCGCTCGTTCTCCAGGGGGCCGTACCTGTAGCACACGGCGAAGCTCAGCAGGCCCACGAACAGCAGGTAACCTGTGGGACAGGGAGGCAGGGATGGGGCAGAAATTGGGGGGCTCTGTGAGGATGAGGGTGAACCCGACACCACCCCGGGGAGCCTCAGAGTCGCTCCCCAGCGCGTTCCAGCTCCGTTAGGAGATGTTTCAACTGGTGAACTGGTGAGCCCCAGAGCTCTCTCCTACCTAACAGGTACTGCCAGTAGGACTTGCAGATCTCCTGCAGGTTCTTGAAGATCAGCTGGAGCAGGTACAGGGAAAAGGACCAACCTCCGACCAGCAGAAAGTACACAGGGCTTTTCTGGGGGAAGACAGAGAAGAGGTCACAGGCAAGCAGTGGGGCAGCCGTGGACACCTCCCCCTGGTGCTGAGCTGCTCTGTGCCCAGCCCAGCCCAGTACTACACCAGTAGAGGTTCAGAAAGGGCTACTGGGCTGCTGACCCCACCCCAAGAGGTGACACCTACCTTGGGCATGACCTTGGACATCATGTAGACGAGGATGAGCAGCGAGGCCAACAAGCCAACGCTGATCCCAGCTGAGTAGTAGAAGATTTGGCTCCTGCAACGATGGCACGGGGAATCCATCACACCGGGTGTTTTATGGGGCTACCTGTTCACAAACACCCCTGCCCAGGAGCCACCGGGCACTGCCCACCCACCCCAGCCCCCCCGGGGGGAAAGGAGGGGAGGGGGCTCACCTGCTCAGTGTGTCCCCACAGAAAAACAACAGCAGGCCCAGGAAGAAAACGAGGAACAGCTTAGGATCAAAGCCTGGGAAGAGAGTGAATCCCAGTGGAGAGGGGGGCACGGTGGGAAGCTCCCGCCTGCCACAGGGTCACAAGGACAGGGATGGGGCAGGTGAACCTCCAAGTGTCCCAAATTCCCCTCCTGAGGAAGGAACAGCCTTGCTGGCCCTCGGATTGTGAGCTGCCACGTCCTGCTGTCCCCCGGGCAGCCCCAGGCCCCCCTCTCCCCCAGCAGGGAGGGGACGTACGTCGGAAGAGGACGACGGAGTAGGTGGTGCCGGGCTCCAGCAGCTCGACCTTGAGGCAGGTTTTGTTGCTGTAGAGATCCACGTCGATGCTGGTGTCGTTGAGCTTCCCCCGCAGGAAGGAGAACACCACGTTCCACACGCTGAACTTCTCCAGCTCCTCCTCGCTGTCCACCTGCGTGACGCGGATCATCCGGCTGCTGGTGACGCGGATCTGCGGGGGAGCGAGGTGGGGATGGAGGGAGGGGCCGGAGCAGGGAGGGTCTGCTGCCCCCTCCTCCTCCTCATCCTCCTCCTCTCACCTGCGTCCTCGTCCAGATGTCGTGCCATCGCGGGACGCGGGTGTTGGCGTAGCAGAAGCGCTGCGACTCCCTGTGATGGGACGCGTGGCCCTCCCGGAGCAGGACGATGGGATCCTTGGTGCCTGGGAAGGGCAAAGGGAGGGGGGTCCGGGCCCTGCTCCCCTCTGCTGCACCCACCAAACACCCACTGCCCTCTGCCTCCCCGGGGATCCTCCACTTGGGCGTATTCCCCACGGTTTTCCTCAGAATGCACCTCCGGTTCCTCTCCGGGATAACCCCGCGCTCCGGGCTGCCGGGATCGGCACAGCCCAATCCCCGCGCCCCTTCCAGCTCCGCTCCCAGCTCCAGAACCGTTCCCACCTCACGGACACAGATCCGAGGGTGCCTCCGGCACGCGCTCTCCCCCCCCGGGGTGAAGCGGCTCCCGAATCGCACGGAAGGCCCGGTGGCACCGGGGGATCGGGACAGCGGGACACGAAATCCCGGTCCCGCCGGGCCGCACCGACCTCCTGAGCATGGAAGCCCCAGAGAGCGCTCAGAGGGTTCCCTGGGGGCGCAGGGGGTCTCTCAGCGAGCACCGGGCAGTTCCCCGTGGCCCAGGCCGCCGGTCCCATTGTTCGGCCACGCTGCCCCGGAGGCCGTCGCCGCCCCGCTCCCAGCCATGACGCCCCCCGGTCCCCGCCCAGGGACGCCGCCGCCCCACACACCTGCAGCTTCCAGGATCAGGAAGGGCAGGAACAGGAACAGCAACAACAGCCGCACCGGCAATACCGGGAGCCGCCGCCGCCGCCCCGGAGCCGGATTCATCCCTCCCGCCGCCGCTGCGCCGGCTACTTCCGCTTCCGCCGCTCGCCTGGCAGCGGCCGCCGAGGAGCAGCGACAGCCAATAGAAGGGGCGCTCGCCGGGCTTCGTCGTCGATTGACAGCTGATATGACCTATCAGAAAGCAACTACGATCTCGTACCCGCCCCTCCGCTCCCCGCCGCGTTGATTGACAGCACCTTTAACCTATCAGCACTGTGCGTGCAGGAAGCAGCCATGCTCCCGCCCTCGGTTGCCACGGTGACCAGCATG
>VZTA01022595.1:89774-125157 GCA_013398855.1 Mohoua ochrocephala | reverse complement strand
CATCCGACTCCCACGGAAGGATTTACCATCTCCCTTGCAATTTACATACGGCACCAGAAGAAACTTTTGTGGACCATTTTAAAATTCCTGATGATTTCACAGTAGCTGTTGCTATTAGCCAGGGTAATAGAAATGTAGAGATAATGGATGAACTGTACTATAAGTCAAATAGGTGGACAGATGAACAATTTTGGAAAAGGAGGACCTTGCCATCATCCCCTCAAAAGACAGGATAAATACATTCCATGTCTTAGCAGAATCTTATGAAATATTGAAATCCTCTGGGAAACATTTACCTTTTTTCTGACCAGCTGTATTCTTAACCTGTAATTTTTCTAACAAGATGGAATTATATTGTAGGCTCGCCTAAATTCCCTAGATTATTTCTTTTGATAAAAATTTTGGATTTGTTTTACAGACATCTGAGTAACTGGATCTACTGATTTTGAGTGGTTATGCACACTTTACATTCCCCCCTTCCCCATCTTGAATGTTTTACAGAAACTTCTTGTATTCAGGAAGAACAAGAATACATTTCATAAATATTCTTATTAAATATTTCCTAAAAAAATATGTTAAAAAGACAGTGTTTGCACTGCATTTGTACATTTACAAAAACACCCTACTATGTCATGTCTACATTATTTTACACAACAGAGTAGTTTTAGCACTGCCAGAGATGAATGTAAGATTCCCCACACCACCCACAGAAATGTGACTCAGAATAATTACAGAGACACCACTAGTAGTGTTGAGAAGATATACACTTGTTATGCCTCTCTAATTACTGGGTTGCATTAATATGATTACCAGCAGTGCTGCCAGTTGGTGTCATTGTGACAAAATGACAACATCATAGCGTGGACAATGGGCCTCAAATGGCTTCTTTTTATATACCCTGGGGAATAGCCATGGCTAATGGCAATTTCTGTTAATTTAGTCTAGATTTGGATTTGTTACATAAAAAAGCAATAACTTGGTGCACTCTGACATCTGTAAAATATATATTCCTCCCTAACAAATGGCCAGGCTGAAAATCAACACTGTACTATATGCTTAATATCACAGGAAGTTTGGATGTTTTCAGGTCTTTTTCCTGCATTTTCCTTGCTTACTATACATGTCCGTGCAGCAATTACTCTCCATGTGAAAGCACATTCCTGGCTTTGTAAGTATTTTTCCACCACTTTAGTTTCTCTACATGAAGCAAGAGCCTGTGATTTACGGGTTAGTTCTACCACACAGCCTCAGTAGCTTTTGGAGGAATAATCCTGTCTTTGAGCCTCATGTTGCCATTCCCAGTGCCTGAGATAATAATTTCAAAATTCCCTCCAAACCATTAAGTGCCCACATTCCTTATTGGACTCCAGTACCTCTGTGATGTGAGACATCATCTGAAGGAATTCCCTAACGTGCAAGAGACCATACAGGTGTGTCTTTGAGCCAGATACGTACTCAGTGCTATGATTTTATGAATCTCTTAATAACCAAGAAATGGGTTAGGCAAGTCTGCGTGGCTGAGAATTGATAGAAAGGATTTAGCAGCTGAAAACCAACTGAAATTCAGTTCTCTGGCTACAGAAGCAGTGGAGAAATTAATTGTTATAAAAATTGACTGAGTAAATAAATTGTTTTAGCTCATTAGTAATATTGAATGAGTGAGCTCACTGGCATTCTTAATTGAATAGGAGTAGAGTCACATATGAAAGAAAATCACCCCTCCCAACCAGTACCCTTATGAACAGTCCTCAGTCCCAGACTCGAGAATGATGACTGTCTTAGCAAGCCCACTGAAAAAATGCAAATAAAGACTTCAAAAATCATTGCAAAAATTATATCATAATAGACTGCTTAAAATATCTTTTCTCCTCTCCTCCTCAACAAAGAAATATGCATTTCATTCTACTGACCACTGCTCGCAAGTTTAAACTATGGTGGCATTTAAAATTTACAAAGTGTTTTCTTCTTAGTCCTGAAACTCAGTGTGCTTCCCCTTTCCTACTTCAATCCAGCAGAATCTCTCATACATTTTTTCATGTTTTCAGAGGTAGGGCAGGATTTCAGTTTTCTGACTGCTTCTCTGATGCATGAGGAGAATAAGACAGCTTTTGATTAAAGCCAATTGTAGCGTGAAGCCTGACCTGCGGGGCCACCCCAGCAGATACATCACTCATACATTGTGCCGTGGCAGCAATGCTTCCATATATGTACAACTTTCATGAAGCTCTGTTTCGTAATGGTGTTGGACATAGTAAATATTTGGAGACAGAAATTAGAACTAGCTGCAGCTGACTATAAATACATATTTCTGAATCATGCGACGCATCTCCAAGGAGGAATGAGAAACACACATGCGGTGTTTGGAGTTGTGCGATGGCAGAGTTCCCAGGCATGGCTGAGTATTGGGTGGGATGTGTGTGAAATTCTCACCTCCCACCATCCTGTCTTACACATTCACTCCAATCCCTACAGGAAAAGCAAGAGTCTAAGTATGGCAATAGTGGAGCGATCAGAGCACATACCAGTCTATAAACATTTTTCAGGACAGAGGATTATCAAATAGAAAAGCCATAACACCAAATAAGGTTTCTCAACTTCTGTAAAAACTTAGCACTGGGAAGATCTGTATCTGCAATGATTTCCTTCCTCCAGCACAAACTTTGGAATCTCACAAGTAATGTAAGTTTAAATAAACCAGTTATGATGATGGAGGATGGAAGGGGGGAAAAAATGAACAAGAATCTTGCTCTTGTTGTGCACAAGGTAGCCTGTAGTTACTTACATACAAAACAAATTACCATTCCAAAAATCAAGGTATTTGCTCATCTTTTAGTCCAGGTTTTTCTGACAATATAAGAGTGTGGAACCTTGGGGTACTTCTGAGAGAGACAGTTGCACTGGAGTTCCCCTTCCATGGGATGCTGAAGAGTGCTGAGTCCTTTGCACTGGTCTGTTATGAGATACTACTAAACTCATTTCATTCTTCTCTTTCCCTTCTTGGTCTTTACTTGTTTCTAGAGACCAGGAGTGCCTCAGTTATTCATCCATCCTGTCCCTTCCAGTATGATCCATGGAGGTTCTATTCAGTCTCATGGGGAGTGAAATTGGTAGGGCTGCCCAGCTGTGAGGATACAGACATCGTTCCTCACTACTCACTCCCTCATATTGCCTGCCACAAGAATTTCAGAAAAGCAGAAGGAGTTTCTCTAATACTAACTAATGCAAGTAAGTGTGAGTAACATTTGGCTTTGTATTTTCTTTGTGATATAAACTATACTCTGTGTCTCTTTAAATGCCTTCTGTGAGATGCCACAAATTCCCTAACTTATATGTTAAAAGAGTGCACTGGTGTCCTAATAAAAAATTAGCATATGAGTTAGATGATGAGAGATTAACATAAAAATGAATTGCAAAAATCTGGATTGCAAAAAAAATTTGCATTGTACTGTCAAATCTCCAGTTTACATTAAAATGTAATCCTAAAATTAAAACAGCACACAGCATCATTGTATGTCAACTGTCTTTTTACCCTGCAGTGTATTAAAAGTGTCCAGACTCTGGGGATAGAGCCTCGGAAGTTCACACAGCATGAATTTAACTCAAACTGCTGTGAGAAATTGGTGTTTTCCTTCTTTGGCAAAAGCAAGCAGAAATGAAGAATAAAAGAAAGGGATTACCCTGTCATAGGAAGAAGATAACTTATTCACTTTCCATCACACTTTAACGTGCAAATCAATCCTCATGCTGTTCTCTGCCAGTTTCCGCCACGTTGGTCACCCTGGAACAGCTGGGAGCTCTCCTGCTGCTCCACCTGGCATTGGCTTAGGATCAAATGGGGTCATCTGCCAAATAACATTTGAGAAATAAATGGATGGAGGTCTTCCAAGGGGTGGAACCACCCCTGCTAGTTGTGCAGGTAAATTACAGTGAAACAATGTAAGGCTCATTAGTTTGTTAATTAAAGATTATTAAATAAATTGTCTACACACAAAAGGTAATTTTAAATTTTTTTTTCCTAGATGCCTGCTCCAAATCTCATAAAAGGCACACTTTTAGGAATAAAAATGATTGTTTTTGAAAATCTGTGAGGTAATTTTGGTTTAAGAGTTCTTTCTGTACATCTCACATTTCATCTAAACCAAAATAGTTTTGAGTTTGAAATGATTTCTAGGAAAGATTTTTCTTCTTCACCATTAAACACATCACTTGGGTTTTCAAAATAATTTCAGAGTCTTTTTGGCTTCTTCAGAAATCTTATCTGTACTCTAAAGACAGACGTGCAGATACCTGGAACAAAACCTCAATGCAAAGCACAGGTTGCCCTGTTCCAAGCGTCTTTTAAAATTATGCTCCATCTTGATTCAATTGGATAACTCTCCTGATAGCCTTTATCTTTACCAGGAGCTCTTTTTTACCATTCTGTTGCTTTTGATTAAAGTGTTCTCTTTCCCAAAGCAAAGAGCCACTCAGCATCACCGCAACTCTGGCATATTTGTGCAGGAATCCCGAATGCAGGCTGTACACAGTGAACCGAGTGCAATTCAGTACACGTGCACTGATGTCAAACGTTTTGCTCCAATATTCCAGCTCTGTCAGCTAGAGGCTTTTCCAAAATTTTAAATATATGCACAGTATCATTTCAGTGATTTATCACAATAATCTGGACATCTTAGTGCATCTCTCAGCTAGAATACCAGTTTTGTCACGCTGAACACTAATTTGTTTAGAAACTCTGTCATGCTTAATCAAATTAAGCATAATATCAAATAACCTCACTGAATTCGATGACTCAACCGCTTCTCCTGTGGGAAACAATCAAAGCAACTTCCCATGTCACATAATTCCTTAGCAGCTTTGAAGGCTACTCACATTTTCAAAGGGGAATAAATTTAGATGCTTCAAAAGATCTTCACAGATACTGGATCCTTATATGTGATCTACATGTGTAATCTATCTTTAGGGCTCATTTAATAGCTGTTTGATTGAAATAATGAACTATTTACTGTAATTATGCATGTAGCATTGTTGTAAGTGCAATAAGGCTGGCAAAATCGTGAAAACCATGTTGTGTAAAACAGTGACACCAAAGGAATTAATGGCCAGAGTAGAGTGTTTCACAGAACTGATACAAACACCTGTGGTTCAAGATTATACGACAGCATTCTGCACAGGCAGTGAGCACCCCTAACTTATTCCACAGATTTACTTCTGCTGGGTGCTGAAGAAATTCCAAAACTTCCCAAAGAAAAGTTTTGACTCCATACAGAACAAGTAAACACTAAATGACACAAAGGCCATACCTTATAGTCAGAACAGACATGCATGTGTGTCATTATTGTTCATTTTTGCAGGCAAAAAAAATAAGCAAATAATGATGGATGGCCTTGTGGGTGAGGTTTTCTTATAAATTTCAACTTATTCTTTTTTTGTGTAACATAGCTTTCCATAAGAAACAGCTGGATAATAGGAATAGCTTCCTTTTTTTGGCATTATGTTTTATGATAATACAGCAAGAAAAAATACCATATACATTTGCTTTATCAAAGGCACATTAAACCCAAGAGGGGTGTGTTTGCATAGGTTTGACTTGACTTCTGTGAGCATCATGTCTAAGTAGACACTAAAACATAATTGAGCTGGAGGGTTCCCATTTCTCAGTGCCTCCTACTTCCCAGTGATACACATAAGGCTAGACAAGGCTTCCCCCTGTGATTACCTTACCATGTACCTCTCACTTTCACGTCAGAATTCTTATCTCTAAAAATCTAAATCCAAATGTATGAATTTATTATACAATTGTTTCAGCTTATGATGCAACAGCTGTTCTTTCCTTTGTCCTTTACATAAGCAGCAGTGGAAATTCAGTCACGTAACACAACCAGCCTTGGGGAACAGTCAATGAGAAGAGTTACTTTCATCTTTAGGTCATCAATTAGGTTCTAATTTGGCTTGATACTCTTGATTACACGTTCACTGCAGCATTACTGACACTGGTTTTGTTTGGCAAGTCAGCTGCAAAGCTGTTCAGGAGTTACCTGCAGGTCTCGACCTTGCATACATTGAAGTAAATAAAATATGTTGTGCCAAAAGGCTGGGAACAAATGAGGGAAGTCCAAATAGCAGAACTGTAAGGCCATCTCTCTGTCTGTCTCTCTCTGAAGACCCAGAAAGAGAGCGTGTACAAAAAAGTGCTTTTAATCACTTAGTGATGTCTGTTGGCATATAAAGGGTTTTATATTTCTGATTATACTCTTAAGGGCAAGTGGAGGAAGAAAGTAACTCTACTAATATCCTGAGTGTCCTCATCAGGATTTTAACTACAGGATCCTGAAGAGATGTAAAACTACATTCATTGTGAGGGAAAAAAAAATTATCTAAAGAAACTGTAGCAGCAGTTTTGCTGACAAGGTAAAGTCACAATACTTTAGATCATTTTATCTCTTGATGCATTGTTGTCTGCTGCAAGCCCTACATATCCTGTCACAGATAACAGAAACTAGGAAAAATGAAATAAGGCTGAGGAAGTAAGTTAAATAACACAGTAAACTTGCTGATAATGGGATCTGCTATGACTGTGAGATAACTTCCTAAAGAAAGTCACAACGACCTAGTTATTCAAAGAATGGAAAGCAGATGACCCTTGAAAATAGGACCATCTTTCTTCAAGCAGAGTGTGCTGGGCTGGCTGGTATTTCTTAATCCTGAGCATGACATCTGCAAAGACAATTGGACAATTTTTTGTCTTTATCTTTTCTAACTAACACATTTTCTGTCATTGAAAAATAGTGAGATTGCAGATCTCTTCAAAAAGTTGCTTGAGAAATTCTGAGAGAACCATTGCTCTTCAATGTGATAAAGCAGTTTCAGAGATAAAATACCATTCAGGGAACATTTCTTATTGAGATCAGCTTTTAAATTTGAGAACTACAAAATCTCTATCTTTTCTCCTGTGGCTTATTCATCAGAGTGTTTATTATTAATACTCTAGTACTTATGAGAAAGAAAATACCTTCTGAACTCAATACGCTTCTGAAGAGGAAAGACACCTATACACGTATAACTCCCTGCTACTGATTTTGCTATTCCTTAAAGAACAAGCAAGTTACTTGAGGCTTTAATTTACTTTATCCTTCCTCAATATGTCAAATCTCTACCTTAATTATTTTTCCACCATACTATGTAGGCAGTAGAAAATGGGAGAGGGCAAAGAAAAGGAGGACTTCATTTTTCAAAACATAGTAAACTAAATTTTACTCAAAGAAAAATTTTGGGTTTAAGCATGCAATATCTTTAAATGTTTGAAAGATTCTATTTTGACACAAAAGCACAGGAAGTTTGCTTGACATATTATTTCATGTTCTTTCCATCTGTTACAAAAATGTTGGTGGTATTGGTATTTTTTCCCACATTTTAACTAAAGGCTGTTTACAATGTTTGATTTTATTGTAACAAAATACTGTCTAATATTCCTTCCAAATTAAAAAATCTAAAGCTAAAATATTCAGAAGAATATTTACAAATATTTCTTAGATACATATTTTAATGAAATTTATATTTGATGTTTGTACTGATCTCTTTGTTACTCTAGGTATCCTTATCCAGAAGCTTTTTAAAATAGGATTTACTTTTCCCTCTAACAAGAGTTAAAATATCTGGCAAAATAACAGGAGTAATATTTGGACTCTGTTTCATGAAAATTACCTAAGAATGTTTGATGAATATGTCTTTTCTTTGTTCATTCCAGCAGATAAAAGAAAAGCTTCTAAGTGAAAGCAGGAAGCTACAACCACCTACCAGGAAACAAAGATTCCAGCATTTATTATTATTGTGTTTTTTCGGTGCTTGGTGTCTATCCTGCTGAACACACCCACATATTACAGCTCCAGACTTCAGCTTTTTGAAAGGGTAGGATTAAATGACGGTGCTGAGAGCAAACCTGTACCCTGTATAGAGTTACACTTTAGTTTCAGATAAGTAACTTTCTGTTTTTCACAGACTTTATACTACTTCAGTATTGGTTCAGTGTCTCTAAGGCACTCTTCATTTAAAAGATTTACTCCATCCTCTTGGTGCAATAAGTGCTCAGTTGCCATGGACTTAACTCTTCTCTACCACTCTACAGAAAATGAAACCTCATTATGAATTACTCAGCTCTAAAGTGTACACACACATATGTATTTTAAATCACTGTGTCTTTGTTGATGATTTAATCTATTATATCTCTGTTCAGTAACAGCAACAAAATCTTGGTACTGGTTGTGACAGTCAAGTCACATGGTGGTAGAGGGCTGTCAGCATTATCAGGAGGCCAGATCCTTAATCCCGTTTTTGGAGACTGAAATCCTGTCATTTCAGACTGCACATGGCTTCAAAGGGCAGATCAATTTTTGTAAAGGCACTGGGGATGCTTCTGCATAGTGGCTGTGAGAGAACATTCTGTTTATGTATCTTGCTTGTAAAGCAAATATGCAGTGATGCATTATTCCTTTTATCACTTTCAGCACCCCTCGCAATTTGTCCATTAAAGCCCTCTGATGGAGGGGAAATATATCACAGTGGCACCTCCAGTACAGGAGCGTGCACACAGCTGGTTCCTTGGGAAACAAGAAAACCACCTTCCTCCCATTTCTCCCATATGTCATTCTAAAATCACAATAGGTTGTTAGGAAAAAAGCTGCCTTCAACAGCTGCTTTTTCGGCACTAAATGCTTTAGGCCAGTCTCTTGAAAGAAAGGATTCCATGGGCCCGAATTTGCAAGCGTATGATTGATTGTCACAGTGAAACACATATGAAATAGCTGCCTGTATTTAGAGAGGTATAGCTTCCTCCTCCTAACTTTGAAAAGCAATGACCTTGGCATAAAATTAAAAAAAACCACTAATAGACGATTAACGGCATTTATTCATGGTTTCGGTTTGGCTGAGCTTTTGGGGACAGATTAGAGGTTTTAACACTCTCATTCCCTAAGTTGTGAGGCATTCATGGGAAAGCTCTAAGTCACACAGCTCTAACAGCTTATATAAAATACATCTGGATAAGGAGATTTCCTGGTAATTATTTGTATTTACAAAAACATCCAGAAAGTCCTTGACCGCTTCCCTCTCACTCCCAACCCAACATCAATTTCTTCTTCATGGCCAATGCATGCTGAATCTTTGTTATGCATTGGAGGATTCCAAGGATTCTTCTTAGACTGTTTTCTACAAAAGGTCAAATTTGCTGAAGTGTAGAAATGAGTTTCAGAAGTGGCAGAGGTGAAAACTGCCACACTTGGCCATTTCCAGAAGTGCCTTTCTTTGGCACCCTTTACTCCAGCGGAGGAAAGTGGCTTCCAGCAGAGCGTGTCTCCTGCTGCTTTCGGGCAGACTGCCACGAGCACCGTGAGCCCATGCACACACTCTCGGAGGCAATGGATCATCTCAGCTGTGCCACTGCACTCTGCGAGGCGTAATCCTATCAGAAAGCCTGCATATGGTGCAGATATTCCCTACTAAATGTACACTTCATCAGTGATTCTGAGTAGAATGGAAATGCACGGATTGTGTAGGAGGGAAGCTTTCAAAACAGGAAACAGGTGTCAAAGTTGCGCTACTTTTAACATTTAAAATCTCTTTTCCTTACAATATAATCACTTTTAACAAGCTCCAACTATGAAACACTAAAACAGCATTTTAAAAGTGAAAATTCATTTTTTGCCTGCTTTGTCAGTTTTCTAATAACCTGATACATTAAATTCCTTGCAGAATTAATTAAGATACAGAATTTAAGCCTGATTAACAAATACCGATTTTATTCATGAAATCCTCGGTTTTAATTTTTTAATAGGAAACAAATTAAAACTAAAACACGTAGAGCAGGAAATACAATCTCCTTTAATGTTCCAACCCATTCGTTTATTGCATTAATTTTAAAGTAATTGTACTTAACATTTGCTCAGCTAGGTACCCTGGAACTTGAAGAAATTAGTGTGTTCATACTACTAAGACATAGCACAGTGATCCTGTCTTTTTATTTACTTATTTATAAATTAACCTCTTTGCTCATGCCTTGATTTTTTTATTCCTTCATCCAACTGTAGACTTTTTCCTTCCATGAGTAAAAATTATAAATTCTAGAGACAGGTCAAAATGCCACATAAAATCTTCCAAGAATAAACTTAAATACAGCTTAAAGAATACATGTAATTTCCCTACTCCAAGAAAAAATGTACTCAATGCATAAAATTACATTCGTATTCAATATATATAGATGAAGAGTTGCTTATAACTGGAAAATAAATGAATTACTAGTAAAAAAATGCATCCTTCATATTAAAAATAGCTTTCTTCATTGTTGAGGCTAAACGCAGAATTCCCTGGACAATTCTCATGCATGTTTTTCCTTTGTGTGAATGATACATTTATTCCTAGCAGGCATTCATTTAGTTTGGGTGCAGAGATGGCACGGGAGATAGCTTTACCTGCTGTGCCTGTGGAATTGCCTTCTCACACCGTCAGCCCTGCAGCCTTGGATGCTGGGGTTTAGAAATGCAGGCAGGCACCAGAGCTAAGGGCAGCCTGAGGGAGTGTGAGTGTATGCAGAGGGCTCTTGGCACTGAGCTGCCACCCTCGGTACCGGAGAAGGGCAGTCTGACAACATCTGGCCAACGTGAGACATCGTGTGAGCACTCTGGAGCTGATGTTTCACCTCATATCCTGGCTCTGCAGCACCTGGAACGAGTGGGTGCTGGCTGGGCACAGCACAGGGCCGCACCATGCCCCAGGGAGGACTTGGCTGGGTGTGACCCAGGATTTTCCCTTTCCCCGGCCCCAACCTGCACTTGTAGCTGGCAGACAAGGAAAGTTTGCCCTAAGCTACTGTGTAGCTGAAACACAATGGAGAGCACACGGATCCAAGACTTGAGTGAATGGCTGGGAGGGAAAACTAGGCCCTGATGACTTTGCATCCCTGCTTTTGCACCTCCAGGTCCAGCAGACTGACCATCTTAGACTCTCTGCTTGGTGCCTTACAGTCAGGCCCTCTAACAAAGCAGAATGGTTTGCCCCTGCTAAAAATGTAAATGTGCCAAAGAACCACAAAGAATAGAGCTTTTCTTAGAGCTGCATAAAACATATGCAGACAAACAAAATCTATGCAAAATAAAGTCCTAATATGATTGTTTAACCATCCTGATGCACTCTTCTGAGGAAAACCAGCAATAAATCGTTCAGGTTTTTTTATCAGATTGTTCTGTCTTCTGATTTCCTCTCATTTCTTTCAAGGACTTAGGCATGTGAGAATGTCTTGCTTCTCTTTCAGAGAGATAGGGCATTGTTTTCCCTGAAGTTTTAGCACGAGTTTTCTCTCCCACCTCAGCTAAGACTGATGTTCTTGCTTGATTACAAATGCACAACACACCAGTTTTCTCATTACTAGTTTTAAGTTAAAAGCCAGTTAAGTTCTCATCTTTACCATGCAATATCCAGGGGCTAACACACACCAAAAAACCGAAAATAATTGCTAATGACACACAGAAATCACATTAACATTTTGATTTGCAATAGTTCTGATTCAACCACGTAAAATTTTGTAGGGGACTTCACCGAGTAGAATGAAGCATATACTATATTAAAACTGAATACTATCAAACTCCTTTCAGATGCATAATCAGTTTGTACTTAACAGGACCCCAATTTGTTCTATATCCATTTTGCTCAGGAGATATATTCAATTAATTAATAGGCTTTCTCTAGATCTGAATTCCATGACCTAGTATTTATGAATTTGCTGCTTTTCTCTTTTTTAACCCCCCTCTGTTCTTTTTTAGACCAACAAAACCTAGTAATTACTCCAAAAGCTATTCTGTATGCTTCATAAAACAGATAAGGAAGCACCAGGTTGCCATTTATATTTGTTAAAATGAAAACTATCTCCTGGTTATCCTTTTGATGAATCCAGCTGTCAGAGAAATTAGCATGAAAGGCTAACTCATGCAAAGAAGAAGGCATAAATGAACAATAAATTATACAGCAAATAAAATACATCATTTATATTTATTAGGAGCCTAATTCTGGATGCTCTTACTCATCACAGCATCCCTACTCAATTCAAATACTAAATTGAAATACAGGCATTGTCATATTGGATCAGGATATGCTATTCCATCTCTGAAAATGGTGGTATCATATAGTAACTTTAGATGCAAACGACAAGGGAATAGGCCTTAAAAAAACCCCGCAACAGATAAACATAGAATTTACTCTGATCTCTAAAGACACTGGCTTTACCCCAACGCCAAGATATATTGTCAGTTCTATGAAAACTCTAGATGTTCCTTACAGTCACAAAAATACACACATCCTTTCTGACCCTTTAGCCTGTCCCAAAAGTCAACGAAAA
This sequence comes from Mohoua ochrocephala, assembly GCA_013398855.1. Lineage (NCBI taxonomy): Eukaryota > Metazoa > Chordata > Aves > Passeriformes > Acanthizidae > Mohoua > Mohoua ochrocephala. Next base: position 112,778 of record VZTA01022595.1, on the reverse strand, counting down.
GTCTTCCAAATTCCTTTTGCAGTGAGCTGCCAGTCTGTGCCACAAGGCACGTGAGGCTTCCAGTCTTCTGCTGGCCCACTACAACTTTTTTCCAGATCCTTGCTCCAAGTTTACTTCCTCTAAAATCAAAATCATGCATATGCAGGGCAAAGAACTGGTGTGCACTCAGGACTTGGCACAGAAATGGCTGGGAGAGAGCAAGAACATGCGCCTAGACCAAAGCAAATCTGGCAGTACTTTCCAGATCATCAGTTTAGATTTAGTTACCCTAATTTAGCCGCCTTTAATTTGCGATGTAGAAACTTGTGTTGGGTTAAGCTTCAGTTACATCCCTGGGTAGCTGTAACACAGTAGTGTTTGTTCTGGTTCAGTATTCACCAAGGACATCAGCTACCTCTTATGTGAGCAAGTACCATGTGTTTATTCCCACACCATCCTCACCTTGTTACTCAAGACTTGATTCTGTCCCTTGTCCTGCTGCAACAGAGATAATTTTGAAAATCCAGGGACTGTTATACCTCCACCTTCCTTGTGTAGAGGTACCATCAGCTATCTTTTGATCCCTATCCTCATTAGTACACAGGACGCAGCTACAAAATGTGCTAACAGTCTGTCTAGGTAAATGGGTTACTGAAATATGATGGTCTTCAATCAAAACCGGCACCTCAAATGTACCTGATGAAGGCAGGAGTAAAAGCCTAATAAGGCAAAGAACATAAGCTAAATTGTGGAATGGAGCCATCTGAAAACTCAGTAAAATCAGTTTTCCATGGTGAGGAACATGAGAAAAGGACCTTGGTGGCTACCACCATAAATGTTGGACAGGAGCTGATGTCCAGATTCCAGGGGTATTATATCAACGTCAAGAGCTGGATTAATATTAATGTCTCTAGCTTGTACAGCTTTGTACCAGGGAAGCAGGGAGTGTCACTGGATGGACTGACTCACATTTGGTATTTTCTGCTAGGCTGTGCCAAGGGTTCTTCATTCAGTCTACTCAGGTAACTGCTGGATACGTGCTGAAACTCTACAGATTTTGGCTTTATCAACTCTTGCACTGAGTAATTAATCACACCTTGGTCTAGTGCCAGTTGTCAAGCCTTCAGAGAATTCCCAATCTCTTTGTTAACTAACATCCATCACTGTGATACTGAATTAAACAGAAATAAATTTTTCCTTAAATTATTTACACATTTTGTTAATAACTAAGAAGACACTTTTTAAAAAAACCCAAAACCCTAACTATTCTGCCTATGAGCTAATCTTTATCTTCTGATCACTCTGTATGCATGCATTTGAAGATATTGTTTTTAATTCTTGAAGAAGCCTGTGGTGTTTTACTGAGGCTACAGTTGGCTTACTCGGAGGACTAAACTCAGAAATGTATTATTCTGACAGCAGGAGCAAACAAGCTGACGAGTCTTCTGTTGGCATGGCAACGCAACACTGCAACTAATTCAGATCTTTGGTAATGACAACAAAATATTCTCTTCAGAAATCGTAGTAGTGAGGCACTATTTCATTCCGCAATTTCTTCTTTTGGGGTTGGATTTTTGTTGCCTTTTTTTGGTTTTGTTTTGGCAAGCCATATTAAACTATCCTATTTCTTAGCAGTCTTGTTTATTTGGATCGACGTTGATACAACCTCTCTCCACTCTTTCTTTTCATAGTTTGACTGTATTCCCACCTTGATGTTTACCATTGCTCCTGAAAACTGCAATTACAGACGGCTCTCAGTGTGCAAACTAATTAATTAACACCCTCAGCTTCTATTCAGAAGCCGTCAGTGCTGTAATGGATGACTTCTGGGAACAGATATAGAGGCACTAGGGATTATGAGCTCTTTTTCTTTCGGTATATATCCATGCCAGAAAAAAAACCAAAACCAAAAAAAACCCACAAACAAACATAAAAAAGCACCTAGCAAAAAAACCCCAAGTAAGGATGATATTTTAGAAATCTTCGCGTAACAGTACAGATGCTGAACTGACAGAAAGGGTCGAAGCTCCACTTAGAACTCATGAAGTCCATAATTTCAGTGAAACTGCATAGAAGAAAGGTAGTCTAAACTAAGTTATGTTTGATACATACTCATCAAAAATATTTAAGATTTAAAAAAAAAAATACTGAGAAGCCCTCACAGCATTGTGGACAAGCAACAAGAAAGCCCTTTACAAATAATACCACTTCCCTGTACACGTGCATTCTTCTTTTAATATCAAGGACCTTCTTTCCTGATTAGATCTGATCAATTCTGCCATTAGTTTTATGGAAAACAGACCTGTCCCCCAGCCTGCTTTCTGCTGTCCCAGCTCCAAAGAACTCACTGGTCTGAACATGGCACGCAAAGAAAGGAGAGGAAAAAACAAAATGCAGAAGGGCAGAGAAATTTATCCAAAAATTCAAACAGGTAATGGAATAAGTTGAAACAGATGCTAGAACACCCAAGAAAAGAGATAAAGGTTTCAGATCTCATTCTTTCCTGTGATTCAAGACACCTTGCAATTAAAAACTAACTAACTAACTAACAACCTGAACAAGAAAAACCACCATTATTCTGCCCATTTAATAGCTACTCATGGAAGTGTAACAAACTTTTTCAGTGTTTGAAAGTATTTGCAAAAGACCCTTAAAATAGACTACAAAAACCCACTGATAGCCTTACTTTCAGCTACAAGTCATGGAACTGGGAAACTATTTGCATGCCTAAGCAGGAAACTGATGTTGGTCGGTTCAAAACCCATGATATGCGTAGACTATCCCACTTCAAGCACTCACTACAAAAAATTACTGACACCTTACAGTTTGTTATGCTGATCTCTTTAATTTTCATCATTACTTCCATTGGAAATAAAACTCCATGAGACTGACACTGTGTTCTTTTCATTAGGAATATGCTGTTTTTCTGTGGATAATTTATATCCATCCTTTTGTAGTTTTGTCACTCACAGCACCACAGACCGCAATAGTGACAATTTTTTTTCCTCATGCACACCCCATTTTAGGAATGACTTCAGTAGGAGTTTTGGCAATTTAAGCACTGCAATTTGGAGACCAAGTCATGCTGGGAGTACTGACATCTAGTTTAAGAAATGAGTTCTTTAACTATTGGTCTGGCTTCGAGGTGATTTTTCTGATGCAATTTTTTACTTTAATGCTTTTAGGAATGCACTTTCATATAGCCAACTTTTCATCATTTGTATTTGTCCTGTGTTCCAGTGTTACTAAATGAGATTCAGTTCAGAACTAAGGTTAGAAACAACACACACAGTGAAAGGCAGGCTGCAATAAAGAAAGGGCGAAAAAAGCCCATTCCCTGGAGCTCAAATCTCTCTCCTTCAAAGGCAGAACCACATCCTTTTAAAAATGTTGTGTTATAGGGGAAGCTACTGCATTTTGAAAACTGGATGCAATACACTATTTATACTTAATTACCTCTGTGTTTCATCTTTTCCTTTTACAGGTCCTTTGTTGGCCTATGTAAGTGCAAGCAAAATTCTGCTTTGCTTAAGGGTTTGTGATCCCTGATATTATTTTTTAAGAAATACCTGCATGATCTATCCCATTATGATATTCCATTGCACTTTTGACTCAGACTGAATTACATTAATGGGTTCCACTCAGACCTCCCATCATACCTACACTGTTAAAGTAAACAGAAACTCCCACAATAAAGGACAAGAAGGAAGAAATGCTGAATTATCCTTCTATTTCTTGAAGCCATTTCCTTTCCTATCCATCACCACCTAGATATACCACACAATTTTTAATTATTTACACTAATGCTGGTAGGAGTCCAGAAGAAAAATGCAGGCCCTGGACAATTTCAAAAGCAAGGCTTTATAAGAGCTAAAGGAGTACTAAAGAAAAGAAAGTCCTCAGCGCCCTCTGAAAGATACGTGCAAAGTTTTTCAGTTTGTATTTTCTTACACTCTGTTTCATTTGCATTTAATTCTAAAAACCAAGCCTTTGGTGGAAAAAGCCAATGAGAAATTCTATACTTGTCAAAGAGTGAATATAGTCGTATAGCCATAAAAATTAACAAGGGTTATTAATAGTCAGAGTTACCATGACTATTTACAGATATACATTTTTCACTTCTTCAAATATACAATACAGAAAATACAGAAGTATTTTTATAAAGGCTTTGAAATATATAACCTGTAAACATTAAGGTTAGCATTAAGGTTATCTACCTGGTAGATTTAAAATAGTATTTTTCATTGGAGGACAGAGATGAGCGCATAATTTCAACCTCTGAAAGAGCTGTTACTACTCAGTAGCAGAGATGCAATGCTAGAGCAAATGAACTACCATTTTAATCTTTCTGCCTGCAATTATCTTGTCTAATATGATTTAACAATTTGCAGCTCTGGCTTTCATATACTGACAAAACCTGGTGAGGATTCTGTGTGAATATAACATCCTTCTTTTTTTTATTACTTGTTTTTTTTAATTTGAAATGATTTCTGCACTGCTGGGATTTCGGCCATTTCTAAATGACCAGCAGAGCACACTCCTATAGCCTTCCTTGACCGTGTGTTTGTAAGAGACGGGCAGCATGCAACAATCTACAAAACCACACCATTAATGATTCTGTAGGATTTGTGCTTTTCTATGAAAATACGGATGTGGTCAACACCTTCGGCTTCAGCTCAGTTCAGTCAGAGGCAGAGAATGACACTGATCACCATGAAGAGAGAAAACCAGATGGGAAACCTTAAGGGATGTGCCGTGCTGGAATCAGCTGAGGCAAAGAGAGGCAAAAAGTGGATTCAGGATGAATGAGGCATTGAAAATTGCACGGGGAATGAGGCACAAAAGGATCACTCCTAGCAGGTGTGGAAACTCCATCTGTGGCAATGAGATACAGGGACAGAAAGTACCCTAACAATACAAGAACACAAAAGAACACAGGAAGGGGTTTGAGAATGAACTAAGAATAATCTAAGGTGAGAGGGGCACAAAGTCTTTATTATACCTTCTTAACATCCATTTCTTACCACTCACATACGAGCTCATTTTCTGAGCTCGTAGGCTTCCTTTAAAGATCACATTTTAACAGTGCAAAGCTACTCCAGGCCATTGAGAAACATTTTTCCCTTAACCCTTGCTAAGTCATACATAAAGCAGGATCCAATCCTAGACATTATTCTGAGGAGTCTGGTGTGAGAATTGCAGATAAACCGTATCCGCTTACAGTATCTCACATATACTGAGGTTTACTGCTTTTGTAAGTGATTGCTGCTAACAGAGAACTAATGTGCACAAGGAGTTTGAGCATGTCTTTGAGGCATAGTGAAAGAAAGTGATCTCTGTCGAAGCAATCTGCTAGGAACTGCAGTTTTCGAACTCCATGAAAAGCAGCAATAATTTGAGAGCTAATGGGATACCATCAGGGAGTCTTCAAACTCTCAGGTAAGGCAATTCTTTCTTCTCAGCATGTTCTACAGCTAGAAGAGAAATATCATATTAGCTTGGACCCGAATCCTGAAAGGAACTCCCCATTACCATCGATCTCTTTTCCCTGGAACAGCCAACAGTAACTGTTCAGACATCAAGAACAGTGAACACCTCTTTGAAAACATTCTACACAGGAATTTGCACATTCAGGTCGTGGTAGAACTACAGCAACACCAAACACGTTTAAACTCTTACAGTGCCAGTGCCTGTTTCCTTAACTGGCATCCCTAAAGACTGGATTTATCCTTAAACATTCAATAAAAGTATTCTGTAGCAGCTTTCGAGGAATTTCATGTATGCTTCTGCTTTCTAACAGTTCTCTCTCTGCTTTCCAGGGAATTTGGTTGTTCCTTCCTAGGAATTTTTCAAATGATTTCTAGCAATGCTCCTGCTGCTTTCTGGGAATTTTTTACAACAGGCTTTCAGAAATACCTACTGTGCTTTCTAGGAATTTTTCAATTGCTTTCTTATGCCCATTACTCTCTAGAATTATTTTCTCAGCACTTTCATCAAGGAATCTTCCCAAAGATTCCCAGGGCTTTTTCTATTGCTAAGAACTTTCTGTGTGCTTTCTTGAATCCTCCCTGTTGCTTTCTGGGAATTTTGTCTAAATGGTTACCAGGAATTTTACAGGCTTCCTAGGAAATTCCCAACTGCTTTCCTGGGATTCTTTACAGATACTTCCTGTTGTTTTCCACTAACACTCCTGTTATTCTCCAGGAATTTCCTCCAGGATTTTCTGGAAATATTACTGATTCCTTCTAGGTATTCATTAATGCTGCTCCCTCAGATATTCTCTTCTACTTATAGATCTTTTCCACTACTTTCTAGGAAACCACTTAATAGATCTTAGGAATACCACCCCTTGCACTCGTAAATGCCTTTTAAGAATGCTCCAGATGTTTTCTAGGAATTTCCCCACGGCTTTTTAGGGATCCTGCTAATGCTTTTGTAAATTTCCCTTTTACTACATAAATAGACACACTAGGGATAACTGATACTCAAATACATTCTGACAAAAAGAAGGGAAAATGTCCCCAGGCTAGAAATATTGCCAAGTCATTTCACTGCTCATGCAGGTGGCAGGTCAAGTTGATTTTCTGCAAATCCTTCAGAGCTACACTCCGTCACCTGGGGGTGCACTGACAATGGCAGTGAGCCACGGAGTTACAACTCACCCACTCTTTCACTGGACCTCAATAACCACAACGTACCTTCCTTTCATCTTAGTCAATATAATTTGATCAGCTGACATTCTGAATCTTGGTGCAAACATCCTTTTCTTAGTAAATTGATTACAATTGCTAGGAATCTTCTACCAGATTGCTTTTTCCATCGTACAGAACTATAAGTTAAATGTCATCGTGTCCAGAACTTCAATCATCATCCTATTCTAGTTCCATGTCAGGATATTCAGCTCTTATCAGGGCAACCTGGTAAGGGCAGTACCCACCACCTGCTCATTCAATTTTCAAATAAATGTATTGCTGTTTCTTCCAGGCTGCACCTCTGGCTAGGAAAAATCTCTCTATCACCAGTCACATACTTAGCTCATGGCTTTCACTCAAACACTTCAGATTTCTCTTTCCACAATATTTCTAAAAGTATTGACAACAAATGGGCTGCTTGAGACAATGAGACCACAAGACTTTCATGACGACATCACCCCATGTGCTTTTCTGTGTTTCCTGAACATGTTTATGTCCCTCTGATCTCCATCTTTTTTTCTTTTTTGCTCCCTAGGGAAGAGATAATTATTTAGTTTTGGACTGTACATCACCTAGTTTGAGTTTGACATTCGCAGTTACAGCTGGGAAGGAAATAGCTGCTTTATTTCAAAAATCACCTGATAGTTTTGAGCAAGTCATTTATGTAATTTTAGAAAACTGGCAAAATTATAAACAGCTATATTAGCATCATAGAAATTCACTACATTGTCAGTATTTTTTTTATTATACATCCTTGCTCCCATTTTCTAACTGGGACTCAGGGGAAAGGTTGCTTTCCAAACCAATTAACCCTGTGCTGTCATTTATAACCTGAAAACTTTAGACCTCTATGTCATGGTCGTAGATTGCCTAAATAAATGCCAGAAGGATTCATATATACTGATACTAATTAAAAACCTATGCTGTTTTATTGATGGAAAAGACCTTTAAGTTCTTTTTAAATAGATTCTGTCAAATTCCTTTAAAAATCACAGATGGTTTGATTTGGATTTTCATTGACAGAAAAAAAATGCAGAGTATAACATAATCTACTGAAAACTATGATGGTCTCAGGACAGGACGTGACAAAAGTAAGACTTCCATAACTTAATGAACAGCTGGTCACTGTTAAAAATGCTCTATTGTAAAAGAGGAAAGAAATCAAGGTCTTTTGTTCACTGACTTTTACTGACAAGAGATCAGAGCACACAAAGGCAAATCTACTTTAAGGTTTAAAACCAGAGCAAACCTTTATTGTTTGAGAATAACGTCGTTTCATGTCTTCAGGGTTTAGTGTGCTATTTTCTTCTTAAGCCAGTTTGTTAATGAGAAATCTGTTTTCAGTGTCCTTCAAGGAATATCATTAATCTGAGATGCAGGGCTGTGTTTGAAGAGACAGAAATGTGTGGGGAAATGCTGCATTTTGTAACTCTCGTAGTGGTTCTTGAACTTCAGTCTGGTGGGGTCTGTAACTGGAACGGAGGGCATTAAAAAACTAACACTGAAGCATAGTACAGCTCTTCTAATGGATATGTTCTGGGGATCTCATCCAGGGAAACAAATTACAAGGAATGGGGGATATTATTCTCTCACAGTACCAGTTTGTGAGTAACTCACAAGTGCTCTACTGTGCCTGTGTTTTCTTCATGTTTTTCCTTCCATACAACCAGGTGCTGCGTGACAGCAATTGCTGTTCTTGCTCAGTTGAAGAAAACTTTTGTAAAGAGTACTTCTCGAGTCAGTTTGGGTCTGAAATGCATGCAAGCTTATTACCAAAAAAAATTCCTCAATTAGACATTTCTAGGAAGCGTTTTTTAAAAAGACATATTTATTATTCAGAGAAACCTATAATTGGTGAAATTTCACCAGCAGTTTACTAAAAGTCTGTGAGGAAATGTCTAGAAACACCTATTCTCTACATTGCATTTTACTGACTTATTTTACTTTTTTCCTGCACCGATCCTATTCGAAGGATCAGTACAAGTCTCTTGCTCTATTCCAAGTGCTGAATAGTGACAAAACATCTCAGCTAGCTATAAGAATTTTTAAAAATACATTCTCTTCTCATTCATTAACGTGTCTACTGTGCTTTAGCTGAAATTACTTTTGTAACTGGAGAGCTTGGCTATTGTATACAAGAGCCCCAATAACAACAAGGGGGTTGATTAATGCTATATGCCTAGAATTTTCATGATGAATCTCAATGGACTTGAACACTAATTGAAGAATGCATTTCTAAAGTAATTTCTTCTTCTATTTCTTTATTAGTCAAGAACAACTAAATTGCATATTCTGAGTTACAGCACTTGAAACTGGTTGTTAAATCCAAAGGGATGGAAAGGAGTTTGGAGTTAGCATATTGAGCACATTTTGCTCTGGACACGATCTTAATTTACATTGTATTGCATTAATAGTTTCTTTAATGTTGTATTTCTCCACTGTCTTGGGTGGGAGATCTGAAAATATGTGAATAATGCTTTCAATTGTTTTGCTGCAAAAAGGCAACTGTTCTCTACTGATCTGAACTAAAAATGTAATTCTTATTTTAATGACATTTTAGACACAGAGTCACTAAAAATAAGTATTTCAGTGAGGAATTTAGCAGCATTCAGAAGACAATGTTAAGAAAAGGTTGAAAGTTTCACGATCCCCTGGCTATATAACTGACAGCGGAGTCTGATTTTAGGTAGAATTAAGTGCTCTTTACTCTTTTTTCTCAGATTAAAGGGCATGCAAATACATTTGTAGACATATTCAGGCTCTTTTTTTGTCATTTGAGTATCAATAAAGGGTCTCACTTCTAAGGAATAATGGTGATGCTTTTAGGCAAACACAGATCATCCCATTGCACTGAGATGCTCAGATGCTCAAAGCAGGAGTGAAGCACCTCTGCAGAACACCTTCATGGAATTGATTCAGGGCTGACACAAGACTTTCCTGTGACCCTTGATCATGGTTGCCAGCAAAGCTGGAAACAATTCCCTAATTCAAAAATTCACTAATTCCCAGCCAATGGCTTCAGGCTTACTAATTACCCAAATATCTCAGACCCAGAAGTAGCAGAGGATTTTCAAGGAACATATTTCCCTTTCTCTCTTTTCAACCAAAGAGATCAAGTAAATTCAATTAAAGCTCATTGTAAGCGTGCAGCACTTCCAGACTAACAAAAGTATAGTACGTTCTATGTGAAGAGACATTGCATTAAAATCTTGGATTTTATGACTGTTTGTAAATAATTAAACCTCTTTCACTATCTCCAAATAATATTCTAGGAAAGCCACATGGGCAGCAGGCTGGAAGCCTTACCAGTCTCCTCTAGTGAAGGCCCATTGGGGAATACTTTGTAAACACCACCCTGCAACGTTCATTAGGGATCCATCACTGATTCTATAAAGTGTCGATATACTCTGTTTGGATAGGTATTTTTATTTACATGACAGCAAACCCAGATGGTTATTGCCTATATATTTGTATAGATAAAGGCACAGATATATTAAGATTCAGTCTTAGCTAGACTTCTCAGTGCCTTTTTAATGACAGGACAAATGCATTTCTTGCAAACCCTAGAAACTGGATTTTTTTTTTTTCTGCATTGACAAACAGCAGGGAAAGTGATCAACTTTGGAAGCACTTTTTGACACTACACTTACTGTTGGAGAGACAGAAGTCTTATCTCATTATCCCAGTTCTTCTGCTCTCTTATAAGCAATTCTCAAAGACTCCCAGGGGAACAGAAGCTGCCATTTAGTGATGATTTCAGTTCCTACCTAGCTACGCTTACTTTTTCAGATAAACGTTTTTGGGGTAGTCACGGTGTTTGGTTGGTTGTTGTTTTTCCAAATGAAATTTTTTAAATTGCAGGGAATAAAAGCAAAGTGGGCAGAATGTCAAAACAAGGGGGAGCAGAATGACAACCATGACAAGTAACCTGTAAACACAGTGAAATAATTTATTTGTCCATAATCTGTTGTAGCTTTAGCATTTCTTTGATGAGTGACTCATTTATGATATATCACTACTTCTGTTGGCTGGGGATTTATCTAAGCTATAGTTTGACAATAGAGCAAGTGTGACTTGCAGAATCCTAGCACCAGATTGAAAACGATGCAGTCACAGAATAGTAAGTGCCCATCTGCTGTAAACTCCTTCTATTCTTCTGAGGGAGTTTTTTTGAGAGTTTGCGGGGTTTTTGTGTCTGCTGTGACACTCAGTGGGTGAGTCAGGCCCAGTTCTGTTAGTTAACACCACTCTAATCCCATGTGGGTTAGTTGGCCTTCCTTCAGTAAAAGGCTGCATGAGCTCTCTAACAGTGTCCTGGGGTGCTCCCACAGAAAATACATCCTATGCCTGGAGTTATCTGGGTCATGCCTGCCCTATTTTAAGATCTGAAAGCGCACAGAAGCAGCATTGGGTCTCGGAGGCCAAAGCGTGTGGTGCTGTGCCTGTTTCCTTCCCTCTCTAACTACAGAATCCCGAGCAGCGAGCAAGGGTGAGTGTATTCCCAACACAAAGCCTTGCAGCACTGCACGTGGATTCCTCACATAGATCACCTGGTTCATAGACAACTGCAATCCTCATGAATATGCAGCTATCCAAAATCCTCTGGAGGAACAATTTGTAAAGATACTAAAAGCAAACTGGGTACTTTTCTCTCCTTCCAAAACATAGTTGCTTGGCTTCCATCTTTATTGATGCTATTATATATTTATTTATTTTTTTTACTTTTGAAATTTCCCTATTTTTCCCCATATTTAGGAATGAATACAGTTGTTATGACTAAAATAAGACTAAAAAGCTATGGTTAGAGAATAGTTTCTGAACAAAAATAAAAGAAATAAAGAGGAGATTGAAGAGCGGGCTCAAGAAAGAAACAGGCAAGGAAGAAAAAAAAGCAGAGATACAAGAAAAAAGGACAAAGTAGTGCAAAGAAGAGCCAGAGGGAAGGAAGGTAAGTTGATAAAAGACAAGTGGCAGAAAGGAAGAATGAAGGTGACAGAAGAAAAATAGTTGTAGGAATTAAAAACAACCCCCCTAAGACTCAGCATTTACAAAAAGATCCTTCCAGATAATGTTCTCAGATCAGTTTCAATTTCTTTCCTTCCTTCGCTGTGTTAGGTGGTTTCCGTGCAATATTGTCAACAGTGAGAGGAAATATTTTTATTTTAACTTTAGAGTCCAAGTCCTTTATCACTTTTGTTACTGATCAGGTGGCTGTTATTCCAAGCTAGCATGACAGAGCAAGAACTAATTGATAATTTAAATTCTTCGTCTTGAACAGTCAGCAGGACTGAGGAGACCTACGCACATAAGTTCCGCTGAATATTCTGTTAGGCTTAAATTCATTACATAGGTCCTTTCTTATTTGCATGATATTTCTAAGTTGAGAATTTACTCTAGCCTTTGGTCCATCACCCCTGTTTAGACTCCCTTAGATTTTCTTCTTTGGTAGAGACTGATATAAGTCCCAGACTTATCATTTCTCAATTACTGTTAAAGGTATTTCTGTCCTATAAAATGCTGCACTTCAAGAGTTAGCAGATAAAGACCTCACATATGCATAAGGTTTGCCTTAAGGCCAGACAGAATGGATACTCAGGTGAGAGATTCAAAAAACATGAAGCTGTGCTTTACAAGTGCATTTCATTTGAGTGCTTCCTGAAAGAGATATGTAAAATAATGTGTAAACATAATATGCATTATATACACACACAACTTATTTATCATTTTATATAAAGTCTAAAAGACTTGTAGACACATTGGTATTTGCAAAACCACTTAGTTAATGATGAAGTCCCAGATCCTTTTAGCCTGGTTTTCTTTAGCATGGTTTTCTATGGATAGAAGTGTTCTTGATATCAAAAGAATTATGGTAATATTTAGTCAACATAAAAAAATGGGCAGAGAATGATAACCATATAGACCATGCACATAGCTTGCTTTTCTGATTTCTTCAGTGAATAGAAATAAACTTCTTTACTGCCACCCAGACTTCTTTCTGAACTGTATTGCTTTCAGTTATTTTAACTATCCCTTTGGTTTTCAATGCCAACATTTGAATCAATATCTTTTAAAGGATGTTTCATCTCATTAGGTAAAATGTTGTAATAAATCTTTCACTTTTAAAAGATAAACACAATATCCTCTCATGGCAGCACCTACCCACCTGTTTTCCCCTGTGTCATAGTAGACAATTAGGAATAACCTTTTTGAGAATGGCTTTCCCGTGCCTAACACGGTCATTTTACTGATATTATTTACTCAGATATTATTTACTGATATTATTTACTCAGAGCAATCTCTGATGAATTCTTAGCTGATCAAGTGGGAAAATGCACAATCCCAATCAAAAGAAAAAACCACTTTCTACACTGAGCAGTATTTACGTTGATTCACTCTGTTGTGATGTGTCCTCTCAGCCACCACTCCAGAACTCACTCATCGCTCGTTTGCAAACCTGCTGAGAGAGCCAACGTGGATGTGCTTTCAGCACGTGGCTGCTTTGTGCAGCCTCCAGCACGGAGGGGAAACAGCAATCCGTTTGGGGGCAAGCACAGAGCCTTTCAGCTATTCTAATTCAGAAAGATTTTGTGTTCCTGCACCCAGCCACCATTCTTCAGACACTCAAAACATAATGATGGAAATTAACTTCTGCAGCTTGTCATGGCCTACATACTTTGAAATTATTTTGACTTTCAATGCAGGCGCTCTCCCAAGACAACCTGGGTTTCCAGGCCCCAGATGTATATCCCATGAGAATTCTCTGCTGTGATATTCTCTAACACAGTAAAACCGCTCTGTTCAAGTCTCTTGGGCATATATCTTTTTACCAGAAAAAGGAAGGCTATGACAGAAAATCCCAAGCCTGCATGATACAAGTTGAAATCAAAGTGGAATTACAATCTCTTTGATCATGCAGTGCCAATGGAGGGGAAGTGCCATTATACACAGGCATATTCTTCCCTATTTTCATATGCCAAGAATCTATTAGAAAAATTTGGTTCGTATTTTGTTATTTATATGAACTTATAAAAAAATTTTAAAAAAGAAACCCAAACATGAAATGAGTAATAGTTATATTAAAAAAAAAAAAATCCAAGAAAAACAGAAAACAAACAAATACTGACATTTCCCTGCAGCTAATTTGCAGCTGTTACAAAATTTAACCAAGAGAATTACGTATCATAAGGAATTGCTGCTGTTTTTCTGTAGTACAGGGCATGGCAGACACAATGGTAGAGTCAAACTTGAAACAGAGATCCCCAAGCTGTATCAGCATTAACAGCAGGTCTAGCTAAAGCTATAAGTCATAGATGAGTATGGTTTCCTAAAGATACAGTTGCCCTTGAATAGGTATGTAACCTCCAAAATGTAAAAAAATTACTGTGGATTAAAAAAAAAATACAGCAAACTTGTAGGCACAAGGGTAGTCACTGCTGGATAGGAACTGTTATCAGTTACAGGATCTAAGACAACTGCAGTAAATTAACATGTTTTATGGATTTGTGGAAAAGTTGGTCTGAAGAGAATAAAGAAGAAGCAGTGGCTTGGATTCACTGAAATAATTTGTAGAATGAGGTTTTCATGGCTAGCATCTTAAGAGATAAAGAGTTAACCAATTTTTTCAGACAGGCCTTATTATGGTCACAATTTATATAGAGGTTAAGTTATGATTTGTTTGTTTGTTGGGTTTTCGGGGTTTTTCTTCTTGTTTTTGTGTTTTCTTTGGTTAAGGTTCATTGCAGCCCCATTCTCTAGCAGGGTTTCAGCGAAAGATCTCACATTTGCAACTGAGATGAAAAGATATGGAAAATGGATTGTAGAGAGATACAGCCAGTGAAATAGTTAACAAAAATAGTTTGCCATTCCTAGTCAGAATAATAATCACAATTTTTCAGATGCAGCATGGCATCATAAATTAATATTCTACAACTGATTTGCACTTCTTGGAATGAAAAATAAAATTAGTTAATGCTACATATTGTACTGTTCTATACTATCACTAACACCTATGTACATCATAAATTATAGCATTTTGCCTCCCTGATGTTCAGGATTTATTCCTAAATAAAGCAACTTTTATTATGTATACATTAAACAAAACAGTTCAGCAGCATTATTCATAATTATATTTCTCATTCATGGCAGTTAATTGGTATTTTAAATTTGGGCTATGCTCATTGAGCTCTGTGGCTACATGGCATGCCTCGATTTTCTTTTGGGGCAAGATCAAGTTCCTACATCTAGGATTTCTTTGCAGAAATATTTGGCATTTTCCTTCAAGATGTAAGGAGCTTTCCAGATTTTTCTAACAATGAAGTCATTAGGTATATGTTTTCCAGGCAGAACATCCAAAGAGATATCAACTCATTAGGAATAAATTCATTTAATATTTCAGCTGGGCATGTATGAAATACCCCCATTGAACATTCTGGTAAATACCCATCTCTGCTAAACATAAGTGATAGCCTGTATGTCCCTTACTCTTTTTGCAGAAATAAAAGAAATAGAAAAGCCTAATAAATGTCAGCAAAACCTGGATTTAAATGAACAGAAACTGGCAATTTCTATCTGTGCAAGGATCTGAAGGCTAGCATTTATTTATTTATTTATTTAATATGCTGAAGGGCTCTGCAGTCCACTGGTACCTCACTTCATAGAGTATAAAAGGGACTGGTTTAAATTTGTCATGGCAAATAAATGTGTGAAATCTAATCTCTTATTCAGACAATGAAACCCAAGAACCAATTTTAGATTTAATGCTGAAAATATAAAAAAAAATATACTGCAGGTTGTTTAGATCTGCCTGATTTTACCTTACTGGCTGTGTTCCATTCCTTATGAAATACCTCTGGCTTAGAATCATGGGCTTTTTAATAGCACTCTAAATTAAACTTAATTCCACCTTCATATCCTCTGTACTAAAAAGAATGTTCTAAGCTTAGAAGCCATTATGAAGTTTAAATCTGTTTGAATTACTGATCACGTTTCAGACCTATCTTAAATAACTTTTATAATATACACATTGAAGTTTCTGGTGAGGGTACTGTAAGATCTGTGAAACATTATCATGATATAATAATATTATTATTAATAAACTAATAATAGATGTTGAAATTGAAACACAGAATTCTTTCTCCTCTGAAACAAAATTCTCCTTCGTATTCTGTCTATTTATGGCACATCACAATGATTCAACAGTAGAGTTGAAGTTACCTGTCCTTATAGGCAATAAAGTGTCAGGCTAAACAGCTTTCCTTAACCACCAAGATCAGAGGTGGTTACATGTCCTTCTTTGACCAGATAATTGCAAATTTATGACATGTCACATTTTGTTGATGAAAGAAAGCTACTTGAGAGGATTTATTCTGATTATTACATGGTGTAATCAAATGACTCTTGCAGTGATTATAACTACTCTGAGAAAATATGTTTTTGAGGAGAAGTCTTCTTTGCACCTTAAACATAGTCAGTTGTGTCCCTTCTGGTTCACTGCAGGCTTTGCCCTGACAGTGTGCATATGCATAGTCTGTTATCCTATTAGCACCATAAAATCAAAGTTTTAAATGCCTGGACTCTGATGGAAAGTGCATCTCTCTTATAAAGACAGATTGGGGTCAGGCACAGCCATGGTTCAGAGACAAGAGTATGTGAAGATAAAAAAACTACGCATGGGTGACAAACGCTCTTCATCTCCCTCCTTCCCCAGTCTAAAGAATGCACCCATTCCTCAGTACTAAACCTCATACTGCCTACTTCCAGGAGAGAGATGAAAGTTCAGAACTGTATTTTAGGCTGCTGTTTTACTTTACAGTATAGATAAAGCGAGATTCAAAATTAGGCAAATGTTACCTTGGTAAAATCATAACTCTCATGCAAAAAATGCCATTTGCTAGCAGAACATGACATGAGGCATGGCCTCTTCTCAGAAAGCAGCAAAACGTGATACACCCAAGGTCATAGTGACTATTCTTCCGCTGTCATCTCCAAGAAGTCACTAGCCATCTATAATTCTCAAATTCGAAAAATTTTTTAAAAATTAACTTCATAGGGGCACCGACTATTTCTCAAAGAAGCTGTTGATCCCTAAAACATGTATTTTATATTTTGTCTGTACCTCAGAGCTACTGTCTGGAACAATTAATTTAAAAATTTAGCTGTATAAATGCATACACTAGCACTGTATATAGACCTATTCAAACAGAGCAGATAATGGGATAATTCTCCATTCTTTGCTACATACAGAAAATTAATTACCAAGCAAATACGTGCTTATTTTATTGCATCAATGCTATGCAAGTCAGTTCAGAAAAGCTGAATTTCATGCTTCTCTAGTTCCCCCTTAAAGTGCAGTTTTCCAACTCATTAAGGAAACAAAGGAAGAAAAGGTGAGTGGTTTATGGCCACAGGTTAACACTGTCAACTGATGCAAAGAAAAAAATCTGAACAGTTACTGTGCGCTTGATGGAATAACAGCTGGTAAGGTATTACACAGCAACTTTCATTTACTGTAAACTATTAAACTACAGTAGGCAGAAGGCTGAAAATGAAATTAAACTCGGCCGTACATCACCAGTGATTTTCCTTTCAGCAGCTTTGAGCTCTGCAATGGATTATGCAGTGAATGTGTGTACATGGCATTATGCTGGAAGCATTTGCAGAACAGGAAGCTACCTGCTCTGCAGCTCTAAACTGGAGCAATTTCAGCCATGTAGGAAAACTTTGACAACATTAACTAAATTGTGAATTACAAGAAAAAAGTAGGAAATCCCAAACAAAAGCAAACAAAACTTGGACAGAATTCAATACAGAAGAATGTCTTTTATAAATGTTTTATGTAGATATTCAGTGCCTTTCAAACAAATGGCATCTTCTCCTCACTAATTCTCTAAACAAAAGGCTGAGTTAATATTGCCCTTGTTCAGTGGAAGATATAGAAAATTAAGAAAAGATTTTTTTTTTTTTCTTTTAAATAATCTCTCTTGTTATTTGAAGCTATTTGTTTTAGAACTGTTTTCCCAGTGGAACAGTAACAAAAATATCACATCACAAGGGAACCAACATTCCCCAGTAATGAAACATCACTCCAGAAGAAAATATTTTCATACTTGCAGGATTTGCAGTGAAATCTACAACACTTCAATATTTTATGTTCACTTTCAAAGCTTCTGTTTTGATCATGTGAAAAATCAGGCTTGAAGAATTCCAAGGATCTGAAAGCACAACCAGCTGAAACCAAAACTCCAGTGGCTTTCATTTTTACAGCTCACATAGAAATGTGATGCACATATCCCAAACTGAATATGCAAAGCAAACCATAAAATTAATTTAGAATGGGTTCATGCAACTGACATCACCTCATCAGCACTGCATCGATGTCCACAGCTCCACGCGTACCATATACAGATAGAATGTGTTCCTATTATGGTTTCAAGAGTACAAAATCTCTAAGCTCACACACTAAAACTAGTTCATGGTCTAAACAATGCATTAGCATTCAATAGGATATAGAAAACAGAATCCTAGAAATGTTACATTCAACAGCTTAAGAAAATCAGTATCATCTGCAGTTCCAATTTTGCCCCAATGTCCTTTTTTTTGTTACACTCTTTAATTTATTTTAAAGCCATACAGCATTTTAAGACACAAGAAGGGGTCATTCAAGAATACTTACTGGCTTATTAATCCAGGCTGCATTCTTAAACACACACAAAAAAAAATCAAAATATCTGTTCATAAATTACTAAATTAGTTCTTCTTAAAACTGGATATTTGTAAAGAACTCTAATAATTTTCACTTCAAAGATTGATTCACCTTTAATTTGATTGCTACAGAAACCTTAGGACTCAATAATTGGACATTGCACGATAAAAAAAATTAGAGAATCCACAAATGGACACTGAGACATCCAAATTCCATTGTAGCTTTGAAAATCTTGGCCTAAAAATATAGTTACCTGTGGCGTCAGGTTTTAAAAAGTTAAAGTTAAAATTATTTTTATTAATGTATTTCAAGACCAGAGTGAATAACCCGATCTACCAGCTGGAATTCCAGCTGGAGTTATTCTGTGCCTTTTTGGAAATAGTTCCAGAATGCATCTGCTGAAAGATTTGTGCACTGGTAGTTTGAGTAGGGCTAAGTGCAATGTTACACAGAGACAAACCAGACTACAATCCACACTGGATCACGAGGTAAATCTGTCTCTTGAAAAAAACACACCCTGCTGCTGTTAAAATGCAGGAATCTGTGAAGCAGAGCCATAGGACCTGAGAGACCTACACCGAGTTTATTTTAACAACGATCACTGCTTAATCTGAATTATTCTGACAGACAAGTATGCAGATATTTGCCTACACTGTCAAGTTTCTGGTTTTAGGAAATAGTGCATATATTTGCACATATATCCATGTGCAAAGGGTAAGATTTTATGAGGAATTTACCTTCCCTGAATTGCAAAAGAATGCACATCTACCCTCGCTAAGTCAGTGTAAATAAGGAAGTGAAGAATAATTAAAATGCCTGGCTTACCCTAATTGACAGCAGACTTTGGTTCAGCTACAAGGTCAGTACAACACAGTCAATATCACAGCTTTTTGATCTTTCATTAAACTATGACCATGAACTAGAGCAGTGTCTACACTTGTTTGTAAGACAATCAGGACTGTCTCTTAAACTAAAACTATTCTGAAAAGCCCAGCTGAGAGAAGGTATCACACTGCATGGTCTTGAGCTGTGGTTTCATGAACTGTGGGTAGCTGGAGAGAGCCAGAGCACAACAGTAAGCAGATGTACGATACCAAATGTCCAATTTCTGAGTAGAAATTGAAAGGTGGATCGCAAGAGTACTATTAATAGAAAGAACAAACAATAATTTTCTTAAGCAACTGAGAAAATATTCCAAGCCATTTTGTCAATTTAATCTCCAGAAGTAATGCAGAAGTCCAAAATTTTCAATTTTAAGAAATTCCTGCTAGTTCACACAAAGTTCATTGAGCCTTTTGTATGCAACCAGAGTTCCAGCCTGTACTAAACTGTTTTCAGTGCCTCGAGCCCTCACAGTGATGTGTTGCAATGGCAAAAGCTAAGAACCAAGTAAGTTCCTCATTGTTACTGCTTCCACAGATATTGTCCTCACAAATAAAAGACATGGACTGGTAACTCAAGCTCTGCTTCAGTTTCTTAATGAACTTCAACCTCCAGAAGCCACAGCCATACCAATGCCCCTTTCACCTTATGTTCTTTTTCCCTTTAAGTGCTAATTAATTCTATATGCAATGGAAGCTCTTTTTCCTAACGTGTGCCAAGACCTTAATACAAGCAATTGGGCAGATCTTCAACATAACTTCATTGACTTTTAATGATTTACAACAGATGAGAATCTGTCTTCAAAAAGTATACTACTAATTAACTTATGAAGAGTTGGCTGCTTGCAGTATTTAATATAATTCTTGAATGTTCCTAGGCATGCATCTGAATTTCAATGAAACTTCTACCAATGGACAGATATTGACATTCTCATGAATACCAAATGAGTTCATTAGGACTTGCCCTGCAATGGTGAATACCTGCTGAATTTATAATTGAGTGGCCTTCAAATGAAACTGGTGGCCACATATCTTAGGCTCCAACGGCTTTTTCATCAGATCTCAAGCTTTTCTACCTTTTCCAGTTCCTATTTGTGAAATGGACTTAGAAAATAGGAGGGTAAAAAAGAATTAGTGGAGACATGAGAGGCAAGACTGTCACACATCACAGACATGCTTACTGCACTGAGATTTTGACCTAATTCAATACAGTACATCTAGGGATGGTATTCCGGTCTGTAAAGGGACTATCAAAAAAGATGAATCTTTAACACTTTTCCAAATAAATCCATTTACTTAATAATTAAGAGAGAACTGGAATGCCTTTTGGCAAAGGGCAAAGGTTGGAAGTATACTTTAGTCTTTCAGAAGTGTTTTTCGTGCAGCAGCGACTCTGTAAGCTCTGGCCATATACCTTAAGCTCTTGGCTGCTTATTATCTCATAGCAGCCCCCTCACGGCATCCTTTCATCATGGTTTGGCAGTTGGTTTTCATCCATTTCCCACACCTACCATTTCCCCCTAGTTTAAAATGGGTCATAGCCAGGTCATCTTCAATACAGCTAAGACTTACACTGCTTGCAAAATGGCAGAGAGGAAAAATGAAAGGTAATATGGAGGAGGCCGAAGGGGAAATACAGAACAGCAGCAACAAAGAGTTGTTCTTCCCAAATAAACACTAATGCATCTGAAAGCATTTGCAATTTGCAGAGACCAAAGAGAGTTAGGAGTGAAGGACAAAGCCAGAAGCCTACAGTAGTTAAAGGTAATCGACCTTGAATGTGAATTTAGCAGTGGGAGAGAGAGAGTGGAGAAGATTGTAGGTACAGGAGAACAGCATGCTTTACTTTTTTCAGATGAATGCCACCTTATTTAAAAGTGAAGAGTGGATACTATGTAAGAGTAAGAAAGGAGTAAATAAAGCCTATGTACCTACTGATGGTTGAACTTTCTGATGACAAATAAAGAAAAATCCTGTAATGAAAATTCTTAGCAATGTCATTAGCTAAGAGTCCTCAAATGGAAAATACTCAGAACTCAATAAGGTGAAATTGTTTTTGTGAGAGCCTGATTATGTCTTATCCCTCATCTGGAGTTCAGTATGTTTGAGTCCCACTGATATCAGCTAGATTTGAACACCATTCTGTGAAGTTAGAAACAAAATAAAAAATATCTGGGATGCAAGAGGCAGATTTGCAAACTGATCATTGCAGCATACATACAATTAAAATTAATTTCAGATATAACTATCCCTATTATTGTGATTACATACATAAATGCATATATAACATGCATCTAGGTAAAAGTTATAACACTAACTCATTTGTGCTGGTTCTTGTAAGACACTAACAGAATTCCTTATCTTGGAACAGAGAAATGCACATGACCTCAAAATCTATGTACTGGGAGACAATCTGCTGCTTGGACAATGAAAGAAGAGATTCAAATCAACCTCTCTCCACTATGTTAGATGAATTCTGATTTTGGAAATTTGGTGGCCTGAAACAGGAACACAGATGAGGAAAGTATGAGAGATTAACCCTAGTTCTGTAACAGGAAAGAAAGAATTTACAATATCTTTTTGCACATGACACCATTTCCATACTGTTCTAACCTCAAAACAAAACTTATATGAGCAGGAGAATGAGTAGGCCTCTTTCATCCCAGTCTTTTTCTTTTTGCAATAGGACCTATGAATGTCATCAACAAGACCGTTATGATGAAAAATAATCCTAAAATACTCCAAATGATCAGTTCAGTTTCCCGAAGCAAATATAAACATTCTGACATGAAAGAAAAGTTGTTACTGGTCAAAGGGGAGACTATGACACGTGAATTCTGTCATGTGATCAGTTCAAAACCATAAAAACAGTCACCATCACATGCTACCTTCTTAACTTCCTGTTGCCCTTTTTGATTTTATACAAGGTGATTTATATGGGCATTAATATAAGTTGTAAAAACCTTGCGAAAGCATCTAAATCAACAAGATTCTAGGTGTGAACATATACTTTTTTTCCTCTCCTCACTTTCACCACAACTGAATTTGTGTACATAAGTAAGCAATTTCAACACAGTGATAGAACATCTTCTACTTTCTCTCAGTGGAATCTTTTAAAATATTTGCAAGCATTAAAAGGGATTGTTTCTCTCCAGCAAGGCCAAGAGATATCCTGTTATATTGTGGGAAGCAGAACAGAATACCATTGTTTTCAAAAGGTAGAATCCTTTTGTACCATGCAAGTACCTTAAACAATCCCAAAATGCACAGGGCCCTCGTGGGAAGGGAAGTTCCCGGCTGCAGCCTCTCACTCAGATATACAAATATGTTGTGAGTCCTCCTCCTTTCGTCTTGGTTTAGGATCGATTAAATGTTTAATGCTAGTGTGAGAAATCAGGGCTGTTCAGGAAAGTGCTAGTTTTTCCTGAGTTCAACACCTGGGAATGGAGAAGCACAGTATTACCATGTACATTCACTCAAAACTAGGGATTAGAAACATTCTCATAGAGGGCCAAATCTGTCTTGTGTATTGGGGCTACATAAACAGACACCCATCTGAATTCAGAGAGCCATTTGCTTGGAACAGCTGCTGGCTGAGGGTGGAAGCATTTGGAAAAAGGATAATATTTCCATGCTGAAAGACAGCCCACTTTCAAGAGGATGGTTCGAACAGGAAAGCAGCCTAGATGCCGTAGCTGTTTTGCATATGATTCATACACTTCAAACAGTCCTGCATAAACAGACACAATTA
>VZTA01022595.1:4709-89769 GCA_013398855.1 Mohoua ochrocephala | reverse complement strand
TTAAAGAATAGCTGCATAATGTTTCCATTCATGAGGGGGTTTTTATTTGCTTTCGGTTTTTTCCTCTGAGGCAGAAAACTTCTCAGTTAAGAATGATTCTATTCTTTCATGTGCAATACCACCAAACTGCTTTTTGCTATTTGGAACCCTCAATGTGGACTCTAACTCAGCAGCAACACTGAAGTACTCCCATTTTAGACATTTCTGACTTGTATAGAATTTTATAAGATTAAAGGGACTTCTTTCTGTTTAAATGGTGTTCTTGGAGCAACTACGTGACACAACAAAACCACACCACAGAAATTTTCTAGTAAAAACAATGTACAGTGTTTGAATTGGACCTCTTTTGTTTTATTTTTTAAATAAATGAGAGGAAACAATTCTGCCAGACTTTACTATGTCAAGGCTTTGTGAATATCAATGTGTCTAGCAGTAGTTTTATCCCATTAAATATGGACTTCAGTGCTTCTGATAAACGGCAAGAAACATAGACTGTCACGTTAGGAGCAATGAACAAGTGGGTCATTATACCTGTGCTACACTTGGATCAGGTATGGAGTAGCTGCCTGGAGTGGATCTATCCCTGTGTCCCGAAAGATGCTGAGCTCTAGTTTAAAACTGCACCAATTTAGCAGCACTAGACTGACTGTAGCTTTACTGCTAACACACTTGAAGCTGTGCATTTGTTTAATTTCTCCAATGACTTAGACCAGGACCCAGAGCACTTCACAGCACTTTCAGCTCCCGCAGAAAAACCTGGCATTGCACTCCATGACGTACTGCATATTCAGTTATCTTTGTTGTGAGGAGAAGATGCTGAGACAACAAAGGAAGGGAATAGTTGCTTTGTGTTATGTTATCTTGGACAGCTACCAACTCTCTCAAAGAGCAGCCAAAGACCAGCTCCTAGAGGATCATGTGCATGGATTTTGTTTTTTGAGCCTATTGTGTGGGTACCTGTATCTAAGCTGGTCATCTCAGCCTCCCTTATACTGACTGAGATCTAAACAATAAAAAGGTATCAAGGGTTCAATTCTAACTAATTTCAAAACAGACAACTTCTGATCATCTGAAGTGCACCCCTGATGACATGGGCTGCCCGGGGTGACTTTCTTAGATGGGAGTGCATTGTACTTGGGATATATACTCATTCATTCAGATGAACCCCACTTTCACTTAAGGCAGTGGTTTCCACTGCTGCAGGCTGCCACTTTATCATCTCTCCTTCATACCTGCTTATCTCAGACCACCAGCAAAAAAGGATGTAACACAGGCACGAATGCCCCTTGATGTGAGTCTCTGTGCTTCTCTCTATCCCGTTGTGCACGAGATTTTCCTACATTTTTTAGGCCACATCCATGTTATGGCAACAATAGTCTTAGGCTGACTCAACCACTCACCACATTTAGCTCACAGCTAAACTTCATACTTTTGCTACCTTCTGTGAAAGGTATTTAATCTTTTCATCATCCTTCATGATGAATAATGGGTATTTATTAACTTGAGAAATTCTCATTTGCATTCAATCTTGTGGCTTAAGCTCATCAATAATACTAATTCACACTTACATAGCACATTTCATCTGAAGAACATAAAGCACTTCATAATTGTCAAATGATTAAATTTTACATCTCCCAAAGGTAAAAAGTATTTCATTCACAGAAGGCCTGGTCTCTATTGTTACTATGTCTGCATGCTGGGTTTTTTGAGAATTGGCAGAAAGGTTAGCAGCAAACTGTACACATATATTTATATAAAGATTCATTTGCTGTGTTCAGCACCACACATTTGGAGAAAAATTTCAGCCTGTTGAGGAGTCTTTGTGCTACTCTTGTGCAGCAATATTGCATTTAACCCAGCAGGTCTCAGCCGTGTCCAAACTCAGTCCAATTGTTAACACAGTCCAGGACTAACAAAAGGGTGCAATGAGGCAGATGCTTCAGTCATAAAACCTGTTCAGTCTGAGCTAGGTGGTTACTAGTGGATTGTACAGGTCTGGCTCCCTTATCTGCAATAATTTCTTTGAGGTTTCCTAAGTTAGTGAGAAAACTGAGGCGGAATCAATTTTCATGTGTATTCAACATCACCAGTCTTTCCTTTCTGCTTTCAAGGCTGCATCAGGTGTATCCAATCTTTGGCACATATAAGATCTGCATCTGCAGTTTCTCAGAGGACATTCTCTTTTCCTTGGAAAAGGTGGCAGGAGGAAAGCAGGAAAATTCCACACGAGTTACGTACTAGAAAATTTCTAGAGCTGGGCATTATCACCATTCACCTCCAGAAAAAGAGAGAGGGAAAACATTGAGTGATGTCCTAGAAAAGGGGAGATCTTCATGTCATAATTCATGAGTCCAAAAAGGAATAAAAAGTAAAGGAAAGCATTCAGTTGAAATCTGATAAATGCAGCCCCAACAGCTCCTCTACAGGCACTCCTGTCCCATGCTGAGTATCAGGCCATGTCACACCTTAAGCCCCAGAGTGGAGCTGCGGCTAAGCCCCCATGTACAGATGATGGGGTATGTCCCAGCTCCACAGCTCCTTTGCTCTGACAAGGCTTCACCTTCCAGATAGATCTGGGCTGGCACAGGGCATGGCAGAGATAGGGAGTATCAATAATGATGGAAGTTCCCTTGTTGTCTTATACAGCGAGACTCTAGATCACATTTCCAAAATCTATACCTAATGAAAACTAAAAGCAAAGGGAATTATTTAACTGGAAATGGATAGCCTGTCTTTCCAGAAGTGACTGCAAGAGGTGTTCACTTCCATTTTACTAATAACACTGTCCATAACCTTAATTTTGCCCAGTAGGCAATACTTTTGACACTGTATGTTTAGTACAGCACAGGTGTCTCCTACAGAAAGGAGCCACAGGTGAGAGTGGCTCACATAACAGCCCACGAGAGTAAACATTTAAGATTTGGCAATAATCTTGATAATTACATTTTCTCTTTCCTTTCAGTAGCACTTCATTTAAGTAAGTGAATAAAATGTTCTTTGCATCTATTTTTCCTGGACTATTGTTTGTTTAAGTAAGTAAACACTCATGCTACACACAATTAAACTTCTTCCCACCCATCTGTGAAATAGCTTGTTTCCTGTCACAAAATCTATGGCAGCCACAGCAACCTAAATCCAAAAATATAATTACAAAATCTAGAAATACGAAGGGCCAGACACGCAGAACTCTTCCTAACAATGACTAATGCAAATAATTTCCGAGTTAGAATTCACATATTGGAATTGGCGAGGATTACTCTTAAATAACAAAATCCTGCTTTTTTGTGCCATCTGAATGGCAGAACTTTGGAGTGCCATATTTCACTTAAAGCATGTCATTTCATGCTAGGAGAGGGACATTTTTCATAGTTATGCATAAAAGATGTCTCTTCTCCATGGTAATTTGTGAAAGAGATTAAGCCTGTGTTAACTTTGCTGCGTAATTGCTCCATAGTACTTTCCCACACCGCTGTGGTAATGAGACACAAGATGCACAACAACAGCAGAGCAGGTTTTACACCATTACCACACATACAAGAATATTACTACTTTTTGCCATAATAAACAGTTCTTGTAGTATCAGATTTTGCAGAGAAGGTACACAGATTTCACCGGTTTATTTAGATCACTGGTTCAGTTTACTGGCAAATGGCAACGAACTGTCTCAAGGGCTCTTTTCCAGCTCACCATCCCTTGGAAAAGGAATATCAGCCATCCTCTCTCCACTGGTGAGCTCAAATGTAATTCTAACATCATAGCAGTCATAGTGTCAAAGGAGAGGGATGTTGATGGGGTTGTACCTTGAAAATATCATACCCAAATTATATCCTAATTTTATATTTAAATGAATATTTTAAAAATGCTAGAGAAGGGGACACATGCTGATTACAGTGTGATACTTCACAAAGAATATAAAAAAACTATTAAGCTGTTATTATTCAGTAGAACCTAACAGCACACCTAGACCAGGTAGGTACCGATTCTTAATACTCTGATCACTCTATAATCTTGCCAATTTCAATCTAAGTCTGAGCATAACTGAAGAAAAATCCTCAAAAATTCATTCCCTCTGAAAAAAACAGCAAATCAAATACATACAAGACATTAAAAGTAACTGCAGTGGTATAAAGATGAAGCATGAAGTTGACAAAATAGAGCTGTGAGTACAGGACAAGCCTTGTATGGATGTGGCAGGATCTGCAAAAAGAAGCAGTACCTGGCAGTTTAGTGACCACTCAATGCAACCTCTGCACTCCTGCAGGACAGACACAGAGGTGCCACAGCAGAAGCACATGGGGAGCTGGTGGAAGGTGACAGTCATATCCTCTCTGCTGTCTGCACTGGGCACACAGTCCTGCCTACTCTATGGTAGTGGAATTGTTACATGAAGCAACCAGAACCTTGGAAGACAACGGAGAAGCCAACTAAAATGAGGATATCAGTATAATTAAGCCTAAAGGGAAACTTGCTTTGTTATGTCTTCAGAGCATGCCCTCAGAGGATATTGTGTTGTACACTTGCAACAGAAAACTTTGAGCAGGAGAAAGGAAATAATTTTTCTTTTTATTTGCTGAATATCCTGTATTGCATGCAGTCTCTTGGTTAAAAATTCATAAATCCTTAGCACTCAAAATTCTCAAGCAGTCCTACTTTCAACACACTTTATATTCAGTTGGCCTTATTCTTAAAAACAACCAGTAAAATTCCTCTCTACAACCTCTCCTGTGCTAAGGGGTTTTGCAAGCAAAACAGCTCCTTGAATCCTGGGTTTCCATCATTTACAATTCAAAATGAAAAATATCTGCCAAAATTAGCTGGCTGCTAATTGTATTTCAACAAATGGGGCTCCAGAGGGTGCAGAGAAAGAAAGGAAAAGTGTGAAGAAAATTATTTGCATTCTTAATTATTTATGCAATGTGACAGAGATAAAAAATAAAACAACAGAGAAGCAAAAGATTAGCCAGGGCAAACAACACATGATGTTCTTATAGAGTCCAAATTTAAGTGCACACAACCACAGCAATTCACAACGTCTCGTGATTGTAGTGAAAACTGAAGCTGAAAGCCAATGAACAGCCAGGAGATAATAATTGTTATAATCTGTAAGAAAATCTAAATTCACATGAAAAAGAATTTGGGGGAATAACCAGTAATTTTGATTGACTTAAAGATAAGCGCTGAGCCAGGATTGATTAATTTTCTTTGGTACAACACTGACACATTTGATTTTGACACTTTTTAAACTAAACCTCTAGACTTTGTTATTTGAAACAATAAGCTTCATTTACAAACTGCCTTGAACTAAAAGAAAGAATGTATTCTAATTCATTCAAGACTTGCCTTCATTTTCCAGTTCACCCAATAAGCTGAGGAATCAATTATTCATCCAAATCTAATAATTATTCCATCAGAATGTAACAGCTAAAGTGCTCTTTATTGCTATGAAGATTACTGTAGCACTGTTTCTGTTTTACCTATAGTGAACTGAATTAATGCTTCATTCCCCTTTAAGTGGAATAGCATATTATTCATTGATTCAGTAATTCAGTGGCTTTGAGCTATCTAATCAAGTGCTCCTTGAGAGCATAAAGATTACAAAGTTTTAGAAATTGTAATAAATTGCCTTTGAATGTGGTTATATCTTATAACTTAATTAAAGCTGGTGTTGTTCATTCTACAGATTTTAAAAGTCAGTAGTAGTTTTCCTGATTGGGGAAGAAAACCCCACAACAATATTTTTCATACATTCCTGGTGAGGGGAAAAAAAAAAAAACACCCTCCTTTCACAACTCCCCAGTTCACTCAAACTCTCTTTGGTGCTTCCTGTCTGTGCATTGTCAGTTAATTGCTTGGAATTTCATCCCTACTTTTGCACTTAGTGACAGTGCTGTCTCCTTGCCCTCACACGCTGTCAGCCACAAGAAGATACAGCAGGCTCCACTTCTGTGACCACTTATCACCTCCACGAGCAACAGTACCATGACCAAAAAATGAAACAATGAGGAAATGTACCTAAAACATTAAACATACTAAAACAAGTATGAATATGGTACTGTAAATCCTCAGTGTATCATAAAATTAATTCAGTCCTCCAGTGCTGCAAGACATCGTGGGTAGAGAGCACTCACAATATAGTTAGAATCTGCATCTCATGAGTGCTCCCTCCTATCTTTATAATTCTTGAGGAGCCAATAAATAGCACCTTACCCTGCTGCCAAAACCAAGGCTATTTAGTTCTTTAGCCTCTTGCAGCACTTGGCAGCACGCAGACCATCTCCTTTAAGCAATGCCAGTTTGTGCAAGTGATTCACTTCAGTGCTAAAGCACAAGAGATAAAATATCTTGCAATTCTCATTCTACCTGGCACAAAATTAAAACTGTTAGATTGTTGTTCTATCATAATTTAATCTCAACCCTTTTCAAGGCTCTCATTAGTTGCTAAATTACCAAAATTTGTTCTCCCATTGCAGAATCAAATTCTGCATTTTCTATTCATCCATACATAAAATAATACACATATAATACACATATCCTTTTGTTTATTTTTAAATGACTACACACATGCACACATTGCTTTTTGCAACATCACTGACACTTTGTTCTCTTCTTAAGAGAAGGGCCAGCTCAGGTAGAGTTGATGTGAATTTCCGTACACAGGTGCAGGACAGGTTGGTCTGATTGGAGCCAACTGCAAGTCACAGAATCAGGATCAGAAGAGACATAAGTGAGCTCAGCACCAGGCTAAGAGTGGCACATGATTTCAAGGCAAATCAAGGTGCTGGCTGCCCTAATGGATCATCTTACTTCCACTCTACCCTTGACTCATTTGTTCCTAAATGTTCAGAATTTTCTCTTTCAGAAAATACTTGTTATTTGCAGACCAATTTCTGTAATAATAGAGATTATAAATTCCTGGTCTATCATTTCCTAATGGATTAAGGTAAGTACCTGATAATCAAAATCTGAGCTGTACAGGCTAGCTTTTTATTGTATTCCAGGAAAATATTGCAGATTGTTAATTCCTCTGGTTTTTCCCTACCAATTAACATTTATTGTGGTTCTTCCCCGAGCCAATCTTGAACAGTTGGTGTTTTATGACTAGGCAGTTTCTTCTGTTGTATTTTTTATATGAGCCAATGGAAAGCAAAGAAATATGATCTGCTCTCTAAAGGAAATCTCCTGAGTGATATAAAATATATTGTAACTGCTGCAACAAACTTCAAAGAACAGTAAATCATCCAACAATTTAAAATTTTTAAAGAATATTTGAGAAGATAATTTACAATCGAATAGGTGGCTATAAACCCTTCTCAACAGTATCATAATACAAAGTATCACTCAACATCAATTTAAAAGAGGTAGATGTAAGGAGTTTTGGAATTTGTTGCAATTCCAAAACTTTTCTTTACAACTGCATATTTTTCCATTGTATTCACTGTGTACAAGCTACCAGTATTTATTTTTCAGGAATTAAAAAAAAGTATCATTTTTGAGCTGACCCTGCATTTATCAAGACTATTTCATCTACAGAGGAATTTATACTGACTGAACTTTGTGCTGAAAAGTCTGTACCTATTATCATTTCAGTGTTCTCAGGCAGCCCAGTGACATGTGGGAGATGTGTAGACATTATAGATCACATGCTGTCTATATTAACAGCATGTGATCCATGAACAATATGTCACATAAGTATCAGACAGTTGAAGTATCAGTACAGTTAAAACCAGGCAAGTACTTGGGCCCAGATCCTTCAGAAAACACCTAATCTCTTAAAAAAGCTGGAACAAACTTTAAAAGGTGAGTTTCAGAGAGATTTGCTGTTATGCTGAATAAAAATTCATACAAAACTTTAGCAGTGTTGTATATGACACTATGAGATGCTGATTGGAAACTTGACTAAAGACAAAGGAGAAATGATCCTTAAGTTTTCAAGACCAATGTGACCAAATGGAGCTGTTAGCAGCCTTCACTTTCTATTAACTAAGCACAAACCAGGACAAGGAAATTAAATTTAACTGCACAAGAACTTTACAGAGAGTCACCATGAACAACTGTATTTGCACTATGAATCTAAAAATTACACGTGCTCGTAATTTGATACACCAGCTATTCAGAACAGAGTGGAAAATGTGCTGCTACATCATTTGGAACTTTTCAGATCATGCCACTTTACTGACTTAGAGATTTCAAGCAAGAGAAACTACACAAGCAGGGAGCCACTTGTGGAGTTTATGCCAAGGTGAGCCTTAGCCCTGCAAAATCTTACTTCTGAGTTACTGTGTTCAGCAAGCTGAGTTTGTGTGACACTAAGAAACTGGGATTTACCTCTCTGCAATGTCAGTAAACCCAGTCAAGTCTGGTGTGAGCATACACTCCCTCAATAAGTATGTTACAGACCATTTTTCTGAGCAACATGGAAATAAGGAGCCTTTCCTTCCAAGATCCAGAGGCCGGTGTTGAAAGAACAGTATTACCACACAAGGCTGTAACAAAAATCAGTACTACGACTATGAAGTAGTGCTCCTTGGCAAGAAACAGATGCCAAGAGTTGTTCTTTACTACTTCAACCCTGAAAGAAATTCAAAATTTGGAACACAACATCTCATAAAAGCAAGTATGAATGACTGCACCATTTCCCTTTGAATATTCTGCCCTGAAAGTCAAATCTGCATCCATGATTTCTTAGAGATTCAAGTGTACGACGCACCCTCAAAATGTTAAACAGACAGGATCCATGCAGACCACACCTGCTCAAACACCTATTGCAAAGGAAATGTACAGATTTATTTCACAAAAGCCTTTCACAAGTAAAACATTTAAAGAAAATAACATTGTTTATCTTGAAATGCATAAACCCCCAAATTATTGTGCTACTGGCTTAAAAATTTTAACAACTTTAAAAATGGGTTTATTGATTTCTACGGTTATTAAGTCTCTACCTTAAAATTTAAAACCTCACTTTGAAATCTTCAAGGCTAAAATTTCAATTATTTGGGGTTTTTTAAGAGAAAGTAAGGTCCTCAAGTCATCCCACTGCTCTGAGACCTGAAGAGTTAAGAAAAACAGCCCATAATTATGAGTTTTATAATAAAAGAATTGTCAACCCAAATGATCTCAGTAAGGGAAAAATTAAGAAAAGGCACACAGGGAGATGAGATGCCAAAAATGTAATAGAGGAAACAAGGGCAAAAACATCATCAGGGAAAGAACCTTATGTAACTTAGAGCAGTCTGACCTTAATAGCATTATTTGAAGAGCCATTAAAGCTTATTGGTTTTACACCTCAGCCTATAACAGCACTTAAATATGAACAGGTCTTCTACCACACTCGAGTAGCCCCACTGAAATGATGTCTCTGCTTAGCAGCTCTGTATTTTTTAGATACTCTCATGGACTAAAGCCTGGCTTGCTTTGTTTCATCAAAACCTACAGACCTCTCCAAGTGTATCTTTTCTTTTTTGGCTGGTAAGGAAGTGAAGAGTCTGGCCAAAAAGACACCTGTGTGGAAGGATTAGATCCCACTTTGTGCCCAGGGAGTATAAAAACTGTGTGCTAGTCTTGGGCACTGGCATTACATGAATGGAATTACAGCAATCAGCCTCTGCAGCTGAGTATTCCATGTTTTGCCCTTCCTGCCACACACAGGTCTGGTTCCCTGCCTTTACCACCACTGCTCCTAATATAAAGAAGTGTCTGTCTATACATCTCTTCCCTCATATTTTAATACACATTCTACATCACGGTTTTCTTGCTGTCTGAAGCATCACTTAATGTGTTTCCACAGGGTATTAACCAGCTGCATTCGGCACACATAGTGAATTCACTGGAACAGCTTATTACCATATTAATTTTTATTTTGTCCTTGCCCTAGTCCCAAACCAGTAGTTTTGTTTGGAATGCCTAACATGACTTTGGAGCATACTTTTCATTTTCACACAGCCTCCTATCGCTGATCTGTTCCCTGAGCCTTACTTCTGCCATGCTGGCTCAGTGAAATTCTAACATGGCATCAAGAGGGCAGGAGGAAAAGTGCAACACAGCCTCTACTAGGACACAAGCAATTTGTTTTAATCATTCTGTAATTAAAACATGGTTAAAACAGGTACAAGAACCATCCACTGAGGAGCTCCCTGATCCTGAAGGAAACTGAGGGACCTTTTGAAACACCCTTACGGTCATCGTGTTTAGCATCCACATGGGAGTTTCCTGATTCCATAGAAGAGATAGAGGCTGTACCCCTTGAATTAATTGTCTCCAGACAAAGTAATGTGGACAATTTTCTGTTTATCTTTCCTCATCATTAGCAGGTACCAGTGTGACTGCAGTTAAGATCTGCTTTACTAGAGACTTGTCTTGAGACAGAGCCTGCAAAAAACAAAACCAAACCCAACCTGCAGGTCCATCTGTGAGATTTCTAACTTTGGCTGGAGCCTCTCTCCATTAATGTATAATTATTATTCTCCCAGGGTTCAGTTCTTTTCAGACAGTATTTACTTTTACTGCATCATAAGTCACCAGAAACGTCAGACTCATTCACAATCTTGCATCACATTTGGCTCATGTAGTCTCACCTTTGCATCAAGAGGTCTCCAATTCAGAATCTGCATGTTATTACTTGAGTCTAAGACAATATTATTACATTTTCCACAGACTTTTAACTTTATTCTTGCCCAATGCCTTCCTTTAATTCTTTTATGCCTCTCTTTCTCTGCTCACAAAAGATTCTTTTTTATCTCTTTCATTTACATCTGTCAGGGTTTCTTTTCTCTCCTCTGCAGCAGTACAGTACCAGGTTTTGAGAACTCAATAATTTCTCTGCTTCTTTAATAAATTCTAAGTTGCTGCAGGGTGATTTTTTTTTTTTTTTTTTGTGGTGCATGCCATGGTTAATTGCTGTAATTGTTCTCTTTCTTGTATTATTTATACCCCCACATTACAGTGCTGTAATTCTAATTAAATCGGATCACTATGGGTCACTGGTACACCTGCTAAACTGAAATCTTTAGGTCAAAGATTGGAAGCTAAATGAGGACTCTTAGATCTTGCTGTCCATTAAAAAATTTGAAAATAGAATTTATCATCTGACTATTATGTAATTTCCAACACTAACATAACTCTTTTTTCCTTTTTTGCCCTTTTAAGAAGCAGAATTAGCCATTTTCTCCACTTTAATACTATTGATTGTTTTCTTTATAGCCTCCTTGAGCTGGTCATTTCTAATTCATTTCCTCCAGCAAAGGCTGCAAATGTTCTCTCCATTTGCTATAATTAAGCTTTCATTAACCCGTACACATTTACACCAAATGTGTTGCAGGCTCCTTCCATGAAGCAATAAATGGCTTTCTGAGCTTGCTGTAACACCCATTAGGCAGTGCCAACAGGGCTGCAGATAACACACCCCGTGATGTCTGTGTTTCAGTCACAACTTCAGAACCACCACACTCAGGAAACATTCCAAACAGTATCTGTGGGGCTTTTTATCCCTAACAGGAAAGGAAAACGTTTTAAAAGGATGGGGTCGGGGTAGAGATTTTCCAAACCTATAAACCTAAAATATGAGTGGGTTTTTTAGATTTTAAGAGCAGGGCAGAAGAAGGCAGGGGGTGAGGGTTGGAGTGGAGGAACAAAAAGGCATTGGGCATTTTAAGCAATCTGATTGTGGAAAGGCAAACTTGCAAAAAGCCCTCCAAGACTGCTTCTCTAAATTAAAGGCTTGTGCCAAAAAAAAAAAACAAACCAAAAAACTCAAACCTCCCCCCACCCTCAAAATCCCAACCAAAAACTAACTGCCAAAAACCCGCACCAAAACCAAACAAACCAACTCCAACCAGCAACCACAAAATCAAGCACAAAACCTCTTATTCATAAAAAAATTGTGATTATGTGAAAACTAAGAATATAGGCTTCCCCTACAAATGCTCCTGTTTTGAATTTTTCATATAAAAAGGAATAGATGAGGTGCAGTCTCCCCTTTGTACTCTATTCAAGACCAGGTCTCGAGCTGTGTTGCAGAAAGTGCCTTCCTGGTCACTTTAGATAAGGGTTTTAATCATCCCAGCTCTGCAAGTAATAACAATAGTCTGCCTTGCAATGGTTGCTCCCTGAATATTGAAGGACCTGAACTTGCTGTTTTAGTCTGAGTATGAATTCAATCATTTTAATTTTGATGACCCTTGCTAAAAGCATTTTTGCAAATCAAGAATACGCCACAAGGCTCCAAGCTTTCTGTTTATGCTCTTCTCTATATACGTACGTGCTCTCCCTTGAATCCATTCATAATAACTCACATATAAATTTCTCCAGCTTTGCAGATGCCAATGCCAGCAAGCCATTGTGGGTTTCCTTTTATATCAGATAATTCTATGTCATATATAGGGCTGGTAAAAGGAGAGCTGTGCCACGGAAATAAAGCAGCCCACACAAATCAAGGCATACATGTCCCCTTTTGCTGGAAAAGATCTGGAAGGAATCACTAATCCAGAGAAACCAGAGGATTCGCAGTGCCTGTAGTTATCGTTGCCTAAAAGCAGTGCCTTGTTCTGTTATGCAAGGATTCAAAAACAAACGCACCCATTCCAACTTTGCCAGCCGCTGTCTCATTGCAATTGCATTTTAAAACAGCTTGTTGTCATCTGACAAAAAATTACAAGGATTACATCTTGCTCAACCTCAGAGGATTTAGGAAATGCTTTCTTACAGCCAGATTGGGGTTTTTTGTTGTGTCCAGATTGGATTACAGTAATTCTTTGTTTGCAGATTTGCCAGCACCGTTTTTACAGATCTTGCAGGAACAAAACACAACAAGAAAAAAAATCTCCACTTGAGGGAACGGGATGTCTGGTGTAGCTGCTCTGTATCAGCATTTTATCCTGCAGTCATTTGAAAATTGCTTTTGATACTCCTCATTCAAGATTCTGATATGCCTGTGGCTGATATACTAGAATGAATATCCTAAATTGTATAGTTCCTACTATTTCCTAGGCCAAGTAAGTACCACACACTGGGAAAACACAAGATGCCAGAGAAAAAGCAGTTGTGTAATTTTTTCTATTGTTACAGAATTTCCTTCTTAAATATCCCAAGCTTAGCTTATCTCTATAAATTTCAGAAGTGCTACATCATAATACCCCAAAGGAAAATCCAGTGCAGGTTGTTGGAAACTGCTGAAAACTAATAAAGTAATAAAAAAGTAGCAAAGTACTATAGTAATACATTGGAAATCATAGAACAAAACCCTCTTAATTTATTGGACTTACTGGTGATCCTCCCACTTCAGACCTGCAAAATTTGATTTTTCAGGTAATTTGAATTCCATAGTCTGAACTTGGAGTAAATTTTTACCTTAAAGTCTATTGCTTGGGACAACATTAAATATTTTCTATATTAGATGTTGGTGTCTTTCTCAGAAATATTGTTAATGACGTCGCAGAAAGTTCTCATTCCCATTCTGATTTACTTGTAGGTTATGCATACTTTACACCTACACAAGGGATTGTAGGAGATGCACAGGAAAGAAGGACATAGTGCCCTGAATCTAATTTTCCTCTCACAACTTGTTGACTCCAGACCTACACGAAATTCACACAGAAACAGTGAAAGTCAGGTTTCTGAAAGGTTATGTAAAGTCTAGTGAATGCAACAGGTCTTGCATCAAAAGGGTTATTTTTGTTGTATTACAGTGAGACTGAAATATTTAATACATTTTGAAGATATTACTCTTGCATATGCTTAAGCCTTCCATGGAAACTTGGGCTCCCAAAATTAGTAGGGCGTTTCTAAAAATGACACCCTACAGAGTGATGTCAGGCTTTTGCAGGTATTGCTTAAATTCTTTGTACATAGACTGAGTTTGTGTTTAAGTTTGTGGTCCGGTTTGTTGTGGTAGTTTTAAATTAGGTGATCACTGAATTATTAATTTAACACATTCAAGAATTGTGTAGGTAAAACTCCTTTAAAATTATTTACACGGAAGCATAAGTGCATTGTACAAAAAGTAAATAATTTAAATAGGGATTCTCTATTAATTGACAGTCTTTGCTTTTACTGGGCTGTGACATGCAAGAATGGTGGAAACTTACAGATTCATGGCAGGAGTTGCTAACTTTCCTGAAAAAGTGAAACATTTCAAGAGAAAGTGTTTACACAGTGATTTGCAGAAGTCTATATATATTGTAATTAACTAGGAAGAAAAATGGCAAAACTTTAAATGTAGCCCCACTTGAGCCTTTTTAAATAAATTTTGATTGTTTTGTTTTGATTGTAACTACTCCTATTAACAGTATGAAGTACCACAGAAATACTCTGGTAATATTTTCACAGCCAAAAGAACAATTTTTAATATCTTGGAGCACCAGGACAACCCAGGGAACCCTACAATTTATGGCTGCAAACCAGTCTTTCCCTCCAGCTGTAATTAAACACAATACTCTGTAAAATAATACTAATTAGAATTATAGCTCTGTGTTGTTTATCATTTGATGTATTCTTATTTATTCAGCAGCACCCAAAACTGAGCTTTCCATGCCCCCCCTCCCCAAAACAGAAGACCAACTGGGACTCTGTCAGAACTAATTTTAGACATGACAGAATGATTAGCAGTGGAAAAGGAAGCATTGTTCCTGGGAATAAGTCACAGTCTTCCATTCCAAACTTCCTGCTACAGTTTTGGGAGAATACACACACTTTTGGAACATTAAATAGCACGTTTTTTACACGTATAGTTGAAGTAGGGAATTATAAAAGTGATGAAGAAAAAAAACATTTTCCTGGGGAGTTTACATGTAATTATTTTTCAACAGGTTGATTTCTCTAAACTCTAACCTTTTGCCTCAGCTTCAGGCTGTCCAAATCTTATTAGTTATTCCTCTAAACAAAACCCTTCCTCCTAAATCTATCACTTTAGACATTTACGGTTTAAAACAAGAATCCTGTTTTTCTTAAACAGCTTCATCAGATCCTCTCCTCTTCCTCCCCGAAATGGATTGCTCACATAATGCTGCCCTCTGTATTCCAGGCAGTCCCTTGTTCTATGCTCTCCACCAAACCTTTATATAAAATCTATATGGTAGAATCCAGGAAGGCTGGAGTGGCAAGAAGAGCAGCAGAAGATCCTGAATACCAGCAGCGCTGAGCAAGTGTGCACTTGCCTGCCCAGGAATTCCTGCTCCCCAGAGCAGGGTGGCAGGATTAGCCAGGAACACACACCCGTGCCTTGCTGACTGGTGCTACCTCAGGGCCTTCTACCAGTTTGTTTCTTCTGTCTTTCAAAACAAGTAAAGTACGTAGGTCTGTAATGATTTCCTCACCTACGTTACTGAAGCACTATTTAATTTCACACCATACAAATGGTCTTTATTACAGGGAAGCCCCTTTTGTCACTATATAATGACAGCTGATTCATCTTATTTGTCAAGTTAAAAGATTTAAGAAAAGGTCTCTTTCTCCATATTTGTTGGATACGAGGCTTTTGCTGAGGAAAAGAACCTCCCCGACAAGTTACACGTTTAATGAGAAAGAACATTTATTTCTGCAACCTCTCCAACACATTATGTAGGCTGCATCTGAGTAGCAGAATCCCACAAAGCCTTAGCTCTTTAAAATGCAACCAGAATCCCTTTTGTGTCATGTTTACTTCCCTTTATGAGCAAAAAGGGAGCTGATGGACAGATACACTGCAAACTATTATTCAAATGTCTTTTTCTGTATGTGACAAAGCAACACTGAAACAACAACAAAAAAAAGCCTAATGAAAAGAGAAGAGAAAGAAGTGGTAGATTTGTAGGTCAGCTGGAAAGGAGGTGTGCCTTCCTTTTAAAAATGTAAGTTTGCATGAGAAATGTTTGAGAAATGGGACTTTATTAATGGGAATACAAGTTTCCAGTGGTTTCCTGAGCATCTGCCCAGATAGGCTCTCCTGTTGCACCAATATTCTTTTCTCATCTGTTTATACCTGTGCATGCATTGCCAAGTTGATAGTGTAAAGAAATAGAGGCTAAAGTTTTAGCTCTTCATTGTGGATGAAGAACACACCACAGTGTGTACAGAACAAGGTGCTTCTTTGTCTTCCTTCTCCTTGCAACATGCAGGATTAATCTCCTGGCATAAGTAAGTACTGGCAGAAGCCAATGCCTGCCTGATGCACTCTGAGCTGCCAACAAGCTCTAGAAACTTGGCTGGTAGCAGAAGCAGGTTGCTAGTAGAGTAAAGAACTGAATTCATGAAAATGGTGAATCTTCTGTACTGCTCGGTTCTCCTGGGTCCCTCTGTTGTTTTGCAGATTAATCCCTATTGACAGTTCTGTAGTTCCTATCACATTCCAGATTCCTGCCATCCACAATGTGCTAGTTCCCTTGCAATCTGTCACAAACTAGCAAGTAACCTTGGCAAGAAAATTTGATCACAAAACTGGGGGGGACAGTAAACTCCAGCTTGTTCTTCCTTCCTGCAGGCCAGATGTGGCATTGGTACCTTCATCATTTCATGGTCACCATGAGAATTGCTGCCTATTCAATCACAAACTTCTCAATGGCTCCTGCTGCCTACAGTTTGACTCTCACTCCAGTTCATCAGCACAGAACGTGTGGCTCATTCACAAACTCTGCCATAAGCCACACTAGTAAGAGCATCGACTCAGCCAGCTTGAGGTATTCACCCTCTAAACTCAAGCCCAGCCACTGAAGAAACTCTAAGCATATCCTTTGTGATGCTACATAAACTTACTCAGAATAAAGCTTTCCAGGTTCCCCCCAAAAATGAAAAAGGTAACAATCTCAACTTCTAAATATACAAAGAGAAATAGGACTCTACACTAAGTTGGCCATCCTAGAGTGCTCCCACTGTTAGTGACAGCAGCTTTGTAATTTACAGGCCCTCTCTGACAAAGCAGCTCCGGGTCTGTCACAGGCTGTAATTTAACACTGGGTGGCAATAAATTAATCTGAAATGCTCACGTGATGCTCCCCACTCAGGCCAGTTAAAGAAAGCACAAGGCAATGAGTGCTCCTGGCAGGCACAGCCCACAGCAGGGCTGGGGAGCAGTGACTTCCCAGCCTCCCTGACTTCAGGCAGGACAGGAGATTCCAGGGGCCTCCTGTGCATTTCTCCCTCAATTCTGTAATCTGTTCTTTATTGGCTGATAAAAACAATCCCTGAGGTAGGCACCTACCACATAATTCCTTTATATTGTTCATCCGACTTCTTTTTTTTTCCTCCCTTAAATATAGAATGTGTAAACATAATCCAAAATAACAAAGTAAGAGTCACATAAAGATTCTCTGTTAATTACTGGGGTTTTTCCTCAATTTGCACATCCGTAAAAAGCATTCACAGAAGTTCATGTAAATAGGATGCTTTACATGATTTATATTAACATCTTATCTGTGTGTATATATATAAACACAAATAATTAGAAACACAGCTCAAGGTCACCCTTTATGGTAGATATATTTTCAATTAAAACTACTTTCATTTTTCTTTTTTAATTCGTTTTGTGATATCTTTTCTTTAATTAAGAAACTACCACGCACCATTTGCTTTTAAAATAGGTGTGCCTCCAGACCAGTCTGAAAACTACCTGAACAACGTGTAGAATGATTGTGATTAATGCAAAAGTGGGCTTTTTTTAATTCGAATTGCACAAAAGGTTTAATTTAGAGCCAAAATTGACTTTAAAAAAAATATTCCATAAAGGAAAACTTACCTTGTTTTTTTTTTTCCAAAACATTTTCTCTTGACCTGTCTTCCACCTAAGTTAGCACTTACAAAAATAACATTTCCATGGTAACTGTTCTTTTGCTTCATTTTTAGAGATGCTGAGGAACCTCAGCTACCACTGATACCAAACAAATCTGTGTATGCTTCACACCCCTGAAATTCATATTGCATCTATTTTCCAGTACAGGCACTCATTTTTTTGTTCATTCTTTTCCTCTAAATTTCAATTAATATCTGTCCCTGAAAAATATTTGGGCTGTGTAATTTAAACTATGCATGCCTGACAGTTTACAGAGCTGGTAAGTAGAATAAAAACATCCTCTAAGTGCTAAGTCAGACATAGCTAGATGCAAATAAGCTTTGGAGAATGCAACGAGAGATGGATTTGCATCCTCTGAGACTAAACAGCTGCAGAAATGTGTCCTTAAATTTTAGACCAGTAAGAGATCCTAATCCAAAACCCACAAACACACTTTTTATTGTCGTGTCCCATTGTTTAACTATACAAAGCACACATTTCCACACAGCCCAAGACCAGCTTGTGCAAGCACTCCCTAGAACAGACAGGAATTGCATTCAAGCACTTCACTCACAACATGACTGAGAACACCCCAACAGGCTGTAACCCTTCTTTATACTTGTTCAAGATATTTTATTCTTGAAAAGTGGTTATGGACTATAGAAGCTGTATGACCTCAGTTCTCATGACGCAGCAGAATGCATTTCACAAGTGACAAACAAAATAAGTATTCAAATGTGGATTAAAACTGTAGGTGAGTTGCATGGCAGTCCCAGTAGA
This sequence comes from Mohoua ochrocephala, assembly GCA_013398855.1. Lineage (NCBI taxonomy): Eukaryota > Metazoa > Chordata > Aves > Passeriformes > Acanthizidae > Mohoua > Mohoua ochrocephala. The sequence continues at coordinate 71,258 of VZTA01022595.1, read as the reverse complement.
TACAAGAAAAGGCAACCCAAATGCTCCTAACCCCAGAGAATTAGCTTATCTCTAAAGTAGCTGTCAGAGTATAGATTAGTTTCATTTCTTTGAAAATCCATAGGAAAATGTGGGATGAGAACTTGATCTCGTAATGTATTCAAATTCCCATGGAAGTTTTGGGCTACACTTCTGTTCTTTCCAGTTATCAAAAACGTCTTTTTACAAAAATCAGGCCAAAAAAGGAGAAATTATTGACTATTTTGCAGAATTTGTTACAGAAATCATCCTTCTTTTGCCATTTTTTCCCCCCCAATTTTCCACTGAGGAAAAAACAGTAGAGGACTGATTATCAGCAAAAGACCATGTTTGCTGCCATTTATGGTCATCTTCTGGACCATATTCCACACAAATTCCATAAATATCGCAGAAGGAATGAGATCACCTCAAAATTACATGGGGTATTTTTGTTGGTTCCCCCCCCCCCCCCCCCAGGAAAATCTGCAGGGTGAGACTGTCAGCACCAGAAAGGTTTTCTTGAAGGTTTTATTTATGAATTTAGTGAAGGTTTTTGTAGATGGGATTTTGTTGCATTTTGGTTCTTCACGAGTGCAGAGATACTGGAAAACAGAATGTCAATATCTAGATAACGTTATATGTCATTTCTGTAGGCTAGCGCAGCTCCTTCCCTGAATAAAGCTAATTAAAAATTAGATACATTTTGCATGATCTTTACCAAGGGTAATTCAGCACATCATCCATGCCCTGTCTCTTAACAATATTGTAGAGATCTTTTACAAGTACCAATTAGGAGGAAAAAAACAGAACCAAAACAAAGAAAGAATCCCAAGCCACATACACAACTCTATTACAATTGGTACTTTTCAGTCCCTGAAAATCTATATTTGTGTTTTATCAGATAAATTAAATACTATTTGGCAGCTTTGCCACTACCCCATTTTTGTTATAACTTCAAAATTAATACTGGTATGCAGACACCTGTGCACTTTCAGGACTATTACAGCGCTGTAGACAGCCATCCTTTAGTAATAAACAACATTCTTTAAACCATCTTGAAACATAAGAGAGACACATTTCCTTCTCGGAACAACTCTCTAAACTTCCTCCCTGCATCACTGAGACTCACCAACAGCTGTTCAATATTTTAAATTGATTGGTATCCATGTATGGATATTATTATATATAACTACATACATTACATAGGATATTTTATGTATGATAATTATGTGCACTGCATAGGATATATTACACATCTCTTCACTGATATACAGATTCATTTAATGTGCTTATTTCCCTCTTTTATGAAAAATATATTGGCAAACACTTTCAAAAAGCTGGATAATCTAAATCAGCAAGTGAATATTGCAAAAACTTCTAATGGTTATTTCTTTCAATCATTAAACATCCCTTCATAGATTACATTTTCTTTTTCTTTCTGCTTAATTTGCATTATTTTTTCTAAAGAACTCCAATGGTAATTGAGTTTTGGATACCTAAACAAGATGTAAAGAACAGTGATTTTCACGCAGTACTTATCATCCAACCGGGAATCCCAAACCAATCCAAACCATATCAAACAGGCCTAATTAAACTGCCCGTATGACAGCACACTCTGCAGCAAGACTTTTATTCCTCAGATACAGTTAAGTTAGTTTTATAATGTATTCCTGTTCCAGTATTTAAAAAATCTGATATTTATTTCTTTCGGTGGTTTTTCCCAACACCTTCAGAGGCATTTAATCTAAAGTAAGCTGGCACAGAAGTAGTTGCATGAAATCTCCTGACTCTTAGATCTCTGTGGATGGTGGCTGCCCCACCCAGGCAATCCCCCCGGAGTATCCCTGGCCAGGAGCATTTGGCTTGCACAGCAATGCAGTGGCATTCCTGGGACCGCCGTGGTGTGGAGTGGCTGATTCAATGTGGGAAGATTTTCTCCCTGCTGTTTCCTCCTCTTTCATCATCCCTCACTGCACCTTCGCCTGAACCACTGGGACTCCTTCCCTTCCCCCAAACTCTCTCTCCTCCCACTCACTACCTCATTTTTTTACCTTTCCTTTCCATCCAAATCATCAACCAGTACTTAGGTCTCTGTCCAGACAGCAGAGCTACAGGTGCCACAAGAGCAGCCAGAGGTGGGCTGGAATCATAACAAACAGCAGAGGGTAGCTAAATCTTTACAAACTGACAGAACACAGTCAAGAAATTCATTTCATGTGCAGCTAATCTGATTACCGATGTCTTCATCCTGGGAGCCTTTGCATCTCCTGAAGGCTGCTGCCCAAACACCTCTGCCCACCTGATTTCTTCCTAATACAATTCCATAGCCTAATACAGATTACATTCAACAAATAAAAGCAAAAAGTTAGCATCTAAGAGCTTTCTTAACCTACCAGTTTTACAGAACTGGGGTGGAGAGCAATCAGAAAAATAAAGGGAGAAAACTAAGGGAGAAGGTAGGGGCATGCAGACTGATACCATAGCTTTTGAAAAACTAAAAGTAGAGATTTCCTTACCTGGATTATCAGCAAGCAGGTGGAGAAGGGTGTTTAGTGGATTGGGCCATTAGCAAGCAGCATTTTATACTGGTGGGTACAAGTGTAGGCATTTTTTTTTGTTAAAAAGGCATTTGGGTAGCAGTCAGTTCCGAGTGCCAGATACCAGGAACCAGAGCAGTAACAATACAGAATATAAGCACGTATGCCCTTCAAAGTACTCCCTGAATATTTTCTTTTTATTCTCTAGCTACTTTAAAGATACCTTTGCAGAAAATGGACTGTAAATTCTGAGAAAGGCTATTCTACTCCCTGTACAGGAAGTTAGTTCTGTTCCCTTTTTCCCCAAAAGACACATGCAAAAATAAGGTGTGTCTTTCCTCATCAGATAAAATTCCGAGATAATGAAAAATACTGCAAGAAACCCATGATAAAAGAGAACTCACAGTAAAACAATGCTACTGTCGAGTAGCAAAAATATATATATTCCGCTAGATACCTTAAAAGTCTCTTTCTGAACACACCATTCCCTAGGTGTGGGAATTACATCTGCCAAGTTTATCCTGGAAAACATTAGATATATATTATATCCCTCTGTATTTAATATATTCTTTGACTACAATGTTGAACAGCTTGGCTCTGCAACTTCTACCGCTTACCACACTCACCCCAAAGCACAGAACTGCAGGAATGTGGTGAATTACCATGCAGTATTCAATGTAGCTTGTTTCACTAGAGAGAAAAAAAGTTATTGTCTCCCTTCCTTTGTAAGTATTTGCTACAACTGATATATGTCTGTGTGTTCCTTGATTTCATTCACAGAAGCAGCTTGTACTGCCCCTCTTTAAGTAGGAAAATGCTTAATAATTGTACAAAAAGCCCTCCATTTTCATCTCGCAATGAAATAATAATGGACAAATTTAATTGCAGTTTCAAATAAGCATGATGTATCTGTTACCATAGAAGTTTCCCTGAACTTTCAGGTGGCCCTTGTAACAACAATATAATGAAACACTGCTTCACAAACACAAACCACAAAAGATATCCACCTTCCAATAACTGTCCTTGAAACATTTCTCATTCTCTGTGTTTGTAGTTAGCTTTATCCACATAACGTTCATGCAACAATAGTGTACTTGTCACACTGCACGGTAATATTAAATACAAGAAAAAAGGGTATTCAGGATGTACCTGTCTCCAGCCCTGCCTTATGGAGAAAGTACATGGACCTTTGTGAATAGTTTTAACCTTGAAATGCAAAGTTATAAATAGCTACATTTAGTAAGCAGATGCAGTAGATCAGGAAAGGGGCTGTGTGAAAGAGGCAGTCGCTAACAAAGGAACATCCTGCAATTTGATCATATCTGCCAGTAAGAGTAACTGCTATTGAATATCACACTCTGCTGTCTCAGAGGCAGCACACCAGCCTGAATGGGCTTTGTTAATAGGTTATTAACCTGAATATTGCAGACATATCCAAAGATGTGTCCTCCCCATTTTCCTGTGCCTGTGTTGAAGGGGATAGCAAAACCCATTTTCTGTAACAATGTAAAATATCCACAGTCTTGTGCTGAGAACAACTGCCTGAAACACCATTGACCTACATAGGATCAATCATATTGTGCTAACAGAGACTCAAAGATTCAGGGGGAGAGAGGGGCAATGGGGAGGGGACAGTTTTAGAGACACACATAAAATCAGCTAACACAGAAACATTTTCATACTGGATTAATGAAACTAAATTTGCTCACAGAATTCCATGTTAGCACGCTTCTAGCAGAGAATAAAAAGTGGATTTTTTTTTAAAGTGAGAAACAAGAATCCTACCTTTCTGTTGACTCTTCAGGGAGTCCACTCACTAATTATTACAAGGTTTTTTAATACGATGCACTTGTGTTATAACTGGGACCTGCAAACTCACTTAAATAGGCCCTGAGAAATCAGAGGATCATGAGTTTCTCACTTAACTTCCAGGTGGTAACAATCTGGGTAAGAAAAGCACTCACATGTCTCTCATTACCAGATTATCCCCACACCTGGCAGCCTGTAACGAATGTAATGTCCCCATGCCTTGGCTACACCAGAAGAGTGTGTAACTGTTGTTATCCTGCTGTCCTGCAGATCCAGGGGCAGCTGGGCACCTGGCTTTGATACTGATATCACAAATTTAGCTGGGCTGGGACGCTTTCTCATGGAGAATTAGAATGTTGTGGCGGTGAAGTCTTTCTGAGAGCCTGCATCCTTCAGCTCTCTCCCCACAGCTGAGTCCCACTAACGCAGCAACTCAGTCAATGTTTCATATCCACAGGACCATTCCTACAAGGACAATGGCAAATCTCTCCTTTCCTCGTTTTTCTAAGGCACATCATTTAACATCCCTGAAATGTAACTTTTCAGCTTGGGAGAACTTTCCCCATAGAACTAGATACTGTACAAAATTCTAATTGTGCAAATCTCACTCATGTTGATATTTTGTTGAATTTTTTATTGCTCCATTGTTTGCCCCTTCAGAAGTTGGGGTTTTTTTTCTGGACCAAATCAGTATAGTAACGCTTTAGCTCCACTTTGAAAAGTGAGAAACAAGTAAGAATTGGGCCAATTTACTCTAGCACTGTAGAGTTCTGCAACATTTAATTCCACAGGTTCATCTTCACGTGTATAGAGCAGAGTTTTGCCTTTTATTTTAGCATTCACTCCTACATATGTATAGTACAGCAGATCGCATGAGCACTATACTCTATCTGTGCTTTTTCTGTATTTCCTTTCAACTTCAGTCTGAACAAGGTTTCCATCTGTTCCTGTGGCTGTCAGCCTGCAGACATTCTAATTTGTGATCACCTGTTCTCATGTATTCCTCATTTCTCCTAGTGTTTCTTCTTCCTTTTCAGAAAAGCCTATATGCTTCTGACATCTGCTCACCACCATTATCTTTTATGAACTCCCAGGCAAAAACCCATTCAGAGATGCTGTCAATGTCAACCGCTCTGTCAAAATATTACACTTGGCACATCTGACAGCCTGCAAGGAGCTGACCTTCATTGTGTCAATGCCCTTGAAAAATATCTTTTTTTCCACTGCTCCTGTACAAACTAACCTTAGTTTTTCTTAGACAACAGCATCACTTAATGCAATTCAATAGCCATTCCTGAACTGACCACCCTGCACATGAGATAGGAACTAATGCAGTCCTTATTTAGTCAGTGAGAAATTCAGCTGAAACAATAATGGCCTGACTCCTCTAAGTATCAAAGCTAAAATATTCCCGCATTTTCAAGTGAAGGGGACTGAAATGTCTTTTCCCAAGTTTACGACATGTGATCAGGTGTGATTAAATTCAGAAGGGACATTTGGGCACTTCAAATCCCAATGCGCTTCCCCAGACGCAGGACCAATTTTTCAAAACTTACACTTTTGCTCTGTTAGGATCCAAACTGTAGGTTCACTCCTGAAAAGAAGAAAGCTACCTCATTTATCAGGAAAATAACTTGGAAGCGAGAGCATTCACAAGCTTCCTGGAATATATTTATCTTGTACAAAATAAATAAAAAGTTCCATTAAATGTCCTCAAAGCAAGTAACCTCATTCACTGCAGAAAAACAAGATCTGGCAACTTTTGTTATTACTGTATAAATATTCCTTCAACACTGTTTCTCCATCAAAGTTCTGAACACATAAAGTCACCAGGGCCTTCCTTCACATTCTCCTGCATTTCCATAGCTCTGGGATTAAACGGCGCATAAAGTGTAAGCCCTTCATTTGCAACTGTCAGCCTAATGAACATTGAACTGCAGAATATTTCTCCAACTGGAGGTCTAATTAACTTATAGGAAGTGATATTAAATGATCCCACGGCACTTGAGAACTCTTGGGACGTACAGAATTTAACATTGTTTTCACCTGTATTACCCATAGCAGCTGCCCACATTGTTGCCATCTTAAGAAGACATCATATTTATTGTGAGAGAAAAACGCTGTATGATCTCTATCATGTCTACAAAAAATTGTCATGGAATGCTTCTTTTACTTTACATTTTAACACAACCAAAATCGAGTATCCCACTCTGGGAAAACTGGTGGGTTGCCTTTTGTTATTAGGAAGAAATTACCATTTTTCAAGTGCACAACTAGCTGCACTATGAACTTCTGAAGGCTTCTGAGAATTGAGGCTTTTCTCATGCTTTCAAAGACACTTGATTTCAGAAATGTGAACCAAAATATTTGCTAAAATTATGATTATCACCATACAAAGAATATAGACCCTGTACTGAAGGTAGATCATGGTGACTACTCCTATTTACACTTAAATGCAAGAGCTGCATGGGTTCCATCTCTTCTAATATGGAAAGTTCAGCACAGTTTTACTAGCTCTTTTAATTTACCTGTTAAGGATCTGGGGATCCCTTTCAGAAATAAAAAAAAAAGTATAAAGAAAATATAAAAGGGGGGGATGGCAGGAAGGGGACAAAAATAGAAGGGTTTTTTTTTTTTTTAAAGGGTGATTTTCTTAGGGAAGGAAAACTAGAACAATTATTCTCTTCTTGTAGGAAACAATTTCCAATGATAAGCTCTCAGCAGGAACCTCATTTTATTCCTTATTGCTATACAGTATCCAAAAGACCAGATTTACTACAATTGTCATTTGTTTGTTTTAACTGAGCTATACTTCTGTCTATCTTTTAAAATAGACTTAAAAGGAGGAAATAAATATCAGCTGTAGTGCATCACTGACTGTGGCGTGCAGTTGAACCATCACAGTAAATATTTTAATTAAAACTTGAAAAACAAGCTGCAGTGTTAGTAATGCAGTAATCATCTTCAGGTTGTCTGTGTTCTCAACTCCAGCTTTCTTCACTCGGGGGACTTTTTTCATGAGGGTTTTATTAAAATCATTTCCTGAGCCTACAGGAAACTCTTAATTACCTAACCTTGATTTTAACCATTGCTAAAAGATAATCAATTTCATCTTCAAAACAAAATAGGTTAATTTAGCTCATAGAGTGTGTCTGAATATTAATTGTGTCTTATTTACATATTCTTCATGATTAGCAGGCACGTAATAAGAGGGAAAAAAAATTGAAACAGCCCTTGAATGAATGGAGGGAGAAAAAAAAGGAAACAGAAAATCTTCCAAGGAATGGTTAAGAAACAGGGGAGGTGAAATTGCAGTACTCCCTGCACAAAGGTCTCGACCACAACTGCAGACATTTCTTCTGTGTTTGCAAATATATTTATCAAAATACCACCCTGGATTTATGTAAAAAGATATCACTGCTGCTGCTGACAGCAAAGGTTATCTCATTAGTCAAACCCCTGGCATTCCAGTCTCGGGCTATCATCAAAAAGACATATACGGATACATGGAACACACCATAAAAACATGCAATGAATTATGATTTTGTAGCAAACCATCCCAAGAGCTCTGCTTTGTGTAAATATATTTCATTTCCCCGTGGAAACATTAATATAGGTGTCTCATCTGATGGTTCAGACTTTCATGTTTGCTTAGCCTCTGTACAGCTTTAAGGAATCAATGTCACAGCACAGCTCTGACATTAATACAGTCACAATGTAGCCTTGTTCAGAAATTGTAGAACTGTTATCTCACTGCAAATTTAAGGATGGAGCAATCTTCCCATGTTAATTGGTCGAGTGTATCTCTGCTATTACAAATGTCTCATTCATATCATCTCATTCATCACTCGGGGTTTTCAGCTTTCCCCAAAATTAGTGACTTTGTGACCAAACGAGTTTTGTATTACACAACACATAAATTATAAAGTGTCAATAGTAGTTTGTATATTTACATATACACACACAAAATACAAAAGCGCTGAGATTTTGTACTAAATATATTAAATACTAAGACATTCCTCTTCCTCGAAATCTTTGTTTGCACTGTATTACAGATTTGGCTTTTGAGAGCTGAGCATAACAAATGTTTCTTCACGACTGAGAATATCTGTAAAAATTACATCTTCCATAACCATTTCCCAGTTAACTGTTCTGCTTAATAAATCAATAAATAGACTAGGACAGCTCAACTGGGTATGACTTTATAAATTTCTCTTGCCTTTGAATTATGTTTCATCTGGATGTAATGTTTTTCTCCCTCCCTTACTTTCCTTCTGTTGTAGAACTCAATTTTCAAGTTCCAATGATTTCACCACAGAAAATAACACAGCCTTGACAATAAGGTTTTATTAACCTTTATTGTTCTAAAGCCTACATCTGAGATGAAATCCCACAGCTTTAACTGTCAAAGGTTAAAAAAGTGATTGCTGCTTCTAATGGGTATCTGAAAGATGCTCAGTGGTATTTTCCCTTATACACACACCGCTGAAGGAAAATATAACTGGAGATAGAAGACTTCCAAAAAAAAAAAAAATCCATGGTGCAGTTTTTGGTGGGTTTTTTTTCATTTTCTAGGAAAATAGACCTTAATTTAAAATGGAAACTTTTACAGTTACGTAGTTTTGTCTTGCCTTCTCTTGCCTACTCTATGTAAATTTTTCTACTAGTTTACTTAGCTAACACTGAACAGCAGACTTGCACTTTATTGTGAGGGAGAAGCATGAGATTTCAGGAGGGATTTCTCCCTGCATTATCACTGAACCACAGTGAACTTCCATGGAAATCATAGCACAGCCACTTGTTTTAAAAAGTAACAAGTGAATGGGTCTCTGCCCCAGAAATGTAAAGGTCTATACACATAATGATTATAAACACAGTTTGACCTTTTTTCTACTTATTTTGCTGAAAATTCTCCAGTGAAGCCATAGATAAAGCCTAAGTGAGGGCTGAAAGAAGGTGCTTCTTCCAACACAGAAGCAGAGTATAGAATCCTCTTCTGAAAGTCAATTTCTCCCCCCACTTTTATGAAACACAGACAGAAGATGAGGTCTGTATTAAGGAGGGTTAATGAAGCCAGGGCAGGAGTTAGGGAGCTTTTTCTAGAAAGGAAACCTTGAGTCACACCTTCTGATTTCTTCAACTGAATTGATTCATGGAAAGGGACTGTTAAAAACAGGGGCATGATTAGAGGCTGTAGAGCAGCACAAACCTTCTGGTCTGTGTTTTGCCACATATCACAGAAACTCACAAAACAGCACAAAAATTCCACTGACTTTAAGTTGGGTATGCTAATCTTCCTATGACTGATAAGATACAAGTGCAACTTTTGGGCATTTTAATCTGCAAATTGTTGTTGCCCTGGAGCAGAATAGAGGCAATCTCTGCAGTCAGAGAAAATGTGCTGCTGTCTGCACACAGGATGTGATCTGTCTGCAACACATCATAGGATGCAAGGAGGGAAGGGAGAGTCTTGTTCCCAATCAGGCCATCAGCAGAATTCCCAGTGATGGCAGCAGTGCCAACATTCAGCTCACCTAAGAATACAATAGAATTCTTACCCAGTGATATAAGTAACTCCTCATTAGACAAATCCTGAAGGGCACATTGATCATATTTTGATTTGAAAAATTCAGTCGTCTTCATCACAGGCTACAGCATGTAAGTTTTATATTTTGGTTTTCTTCATTAAAGGACTCAAAAACTACACAAAAGTAAACGTACTTCCACGTGTATTTCCTTGTACTGAGAATCCAAAATAAATAGATAAAGGTTCTTCTGCTCATTAACTTTGTTTCATTTTCTAAGTATCAGCTTCTACTTCATAGGCTCGGTGATGCAGTGTATAAATGAGGCAGGATATAAATGAGGCAGGATATAAGTGAGGCACAGATCATGCTCACTTGCAGAACACCAGGTTATGACACCTACTCCAGAACCAGCCAAACAGGCTGGCCAGTGCTGCCATGAACTGTAAAGCAGAACAAGGCTCAGAGAGGATGACCACAGACACTTCTCTCCCTCCTCTGCCATTTGTAGCAGGGCCAAATACAAGAGCAGGGCCTGCGGGCACAAACTGCTGGATGCTCTTTCTAAACACTCTGAAATTAAAAATGGACAACACATGGACTTTGGCCTGTGAACCCTTTGCTACAGAAAACAGATACTGTACTCTTCTCCTGTGATGCTGGCATTTGATCCCTTATATGCTAGGAGCTCTGGGAGAAGCTTTGCTTTGTCCTGCTCCTTTAGTGATAAGAATGAGGGAAAAGGTACACACAGAACAAGATACAGAAACAATCAACAAAGAGACTATACAATAACATGTGATTTCCCAGGGTAGGAACTGCTAGAAAATTTAGACTAGAACATCAGAAGTGTGAAGCACTAGGAAAGGAAAGGGGAAATTATATACATTGAGATGCCTAGATGCTATGCAAATTCAATAGTAAGGAAAGATTTTAAAGGAGAAAACTATTTTTAAATAACCCAGGAGAAGTTTTTTTCCTTTAAAGTTCCATAGAACTTGAAATGGGTTGAACTATGCATCCATACAATTTCAGGCTGAGATAAAAAGTAAAGCTACTTAGAATATTACTGATATTATTAGCACCATGCTCTGACCAGCTGAGCTAATGCTTTTCATGTGTGTCCATGTGTATGCATATACTTATATGTGCTTATAAATCAAAGACAGCTTTCTGTTATAAACAAAAAAAAAAAACTCACAAAAGTTTCTGGTGTCTCTGGACAGCTCTTTTTAAATCAGGTAAAAGTTTTTTTGGATTAAATAATGTTCATGAAACACACAAACATGAACTCAGCTGCCTGTCACAGCAGAGAATAAGCAGATGGGCGATGCTGATGTACTCGAAGGGAGAGGTCCCTGAACACCCTGACATGTTCCGTGGAACAGCAAGTGAGTGAGAGCACTGTTAGTCCCAGGAAGGGGCAATTTAGCCAGTCAGGTCTGGAATGATTCCTTCTACTTACGAGGTTCCAAACTAGAAGTCATACAAGTAGTTAGACTGGGCAATTGCAATGATCTCTCCAGTATTGCAAACTACAGATAGAAGAAGCACTCAGCATTCTGTTCAAGTTGCCTACTTTTCCTCTTAATTCCTTTTGATCTTTTTCTTTAATCTGCTGCAACCAGTTGTTCAAGGCTCAAACACATACGTATCTCTACACCACTAAGTTTATAGCTTGTGTTTTTCTTTCCATCCAATGCCAATCTGATGCTAATTTTTTCTTTAGCTTTGATTTATCAGCTCACATTCCTTTTTTATGTAAGCACAGGAACGAAGGTGTCTCTTCATCTACCTTTCATCATTTAAGCCATGCCTAGACTATAAGCTTCCCATAAAACAAAAGCTGAAGTTCAGTAACTTTGAATCAAATGTTCCTACAAGGCCTAAGAGGCTGGAGTCCTTCTAAATGTAGTACAAAGGTGTCTTGAGTAAGTTGTACTTCTGCAAGAATTATTTTATTGTTTCTATCATTACGGTTTCAAATCCCCATTGTTGTTCCCATCTGTGACTAAAATAAAGCAATGTTTCAATGGTTTCTTATACCAGAATTGTAGTGCTTTCACAACTAGAAAAAAATTTCTGGAAAGGACAGGGAGTATTTTCTGAATTTCTAAACTCAACAATAGACATATATTAAAAAAACCTCAAACCAATAACAACGACAAAAATGTACAAACCAACCAAAAACACTCCTCGAAAAAAAACTTCACCAAAAAAACCCAAACCACCCAACACTGGTGGGAAGACTGCCTGCATATCTAATAGACCAAATGTAGAGGAAGTTATGTTGCCATCTAAAAACTGATGAGAGGAGGTAAATATCCTTTAAGCAGCATTGCAGCACTGTCTGGTTTTTGCTGTGTCTATTACCAAGAGGAATAAGCAGTTGCCTAAGGCTGACAAGACGTTCTGGTACCATCACTCCTTGTTCCCACAAGTTCCACGTTTTCTTCTCCTTCTGCCAACACTAACGCAGGTACTGGTGATGTGAGGCAACTGCTGCTACTGATATTACTCTGTGCAATGTGTGTGTGGTGTGCCCGTGTGCACATATGTGTGAAAAAATAATAAATCATTCTAATGCCTTCAGGAAAATCACAGCTTTTAAGCTTTTCTGAATCAAAAATACCTTTAAAAAGAACAAAATCTTTTCAGAGCCGTACATTCATGCTTTCGTCATCCTCTGCTTCTCACTAATGTCCACTTGCCTCATAAAATTAATAACATAATGTGTACACAACCATGGTTCAGACTGTAAGAGCATTCATGCACTGCAAAGTGGAAAGAATTGCCAAAGAAGCAATTAAAAATACCCTTTCTACACAGATACAAGCTGCGGGACAGTCGACCTCATCTCGAGCCAGTTAAAGAGAGTTGTATTGAAATGCAAATATATTGATTCCACAAGTGTTTCTGCGGGTACCTGTTAAAGAAATTTCCTTCAAAAGCTATTAAAGAGTACATTGGTTTTGCATCGAACAAAACATAAGAACACAATGGGCTCTGTTAAATAAAGATAAAGGAGAGGAATAACCTTGTTAAAGGCATGACTGTACGAAACAAGGTTGTGCATTTACCACTGTTTGACTGTAATTACGACTCGTAGAGAAACAGTGTGTTCCTTGGGAATTAATACAGTGGCTGCTCAATTCTTTCATACTTAAACCACTGTTCATTTTGGTTTTAACCCTTTTTATTGCTATTTCAGTGTTTTGGAGGGCTTTATTTAATACATGACAACGTAAGTTCAGCAAGCACATGCCAGCAAGAAGGAAATAACCAGGGTAGGTGTCTTATTTGTACTCTGGCTAAAAGGGCTCACTGGGACATTGTGGCCAATGGACAGCAGTGAACAATGGAACTTTGCAGGTACTTGGAAGCACATCCAAGACATATTTGGAACTTCATTTAAATCCAGTTTGCATAATCATTTCAGCAGAGACAAATAACAAAACAGGAAGAACCTCGATGAATTTCCACTGAGGCACGGTCTAACTTTTTTATTCATAGTGGTGTCATGAAAAAATAACCAGAATTACAATTAAGATCAGGTCAGAAAACAAGCAGCTTATCACTATAGCTATAGGAGAGAACACTGGGCAACAGAGGGACAGAACTCTGCCAAAATGGGGCAGTTGCAGAATTTGTATATCTCTAGATTATTCAACTCCTTCACCAAAATTCAGCCAGATAAACTCAATATGATAATTACCATGACCAATTGAGAACCTAAAGACAGCACATCCGTTTACAAAGAATCTGCTCCCTTCACATAATCCAGTCAGTTGTTAATTAAATTGTGCTAACTGGCAAGCTGCAAGATTCTTAGCTAGCAAGGTCTCCTATGGGATGTTAATGCTTTGCTTCCCTGGGAGACTAAGGCTGAGATAGGAGTATCCTAACTGATACTGTTTCTGTAGGACATGCATTTTTTGAGGGAGGGGCTCCTTCTTGTACTTTTTGTCCTAGGTTCTGAAATCTTGTTAGTAAGTGAGGCCCATAGACAGTTCTGCAAAATAATTTTTGCCCTGGTGCCAATTCCCAGTATCATTTAGTCCCAGGAAATGAGGTTTGCACTGTGTTTCAAATGCATCCTAGTTCCTTTTACCAACAAACGATTAAATAAATAAATAAATATTGAGGATGGAAAAATTTCCCAGGAACAGTTTACAAAGATTTATGGTATAAATTAAGGTTTTTGAGTCCTTGACCTCCAGTTCAGTTGCTGTATTACTTATATTGCTGAATTCCCAATGTTTATCGCTATCTATGTTGAAATGACATCACAATCCTTTTTCTGATACAAATTATATTTATGTCAGAGCTTTTAGCTTCAAACCAATCTGAAAAGCCTGAGGATGTCTTGAGATATACCACTAGAAGGAATTGTCTAAATTACTTTAAAATGTAGATTGTGATCAAAATAAGCAGTGCAAGATACTAGATCCTTTCAGTTTGGGAAACGGATATAAATCTCCTTGGCTCTTGACATTTGTTTTCAAAACACATGACACAAACTCAGCTAACCTCTCTCAGCAGCTATTTTACTCCAGTGGCTTCACAGCCATCTGTTTCTAGTGTCAGCAGTGTATCAGAATTGAAATTCAGACTCCATCCCGAACAGGGAGATGAGGGTTTTGAATAAACACCGTCATCCAAAATATGTCCCACATCTCCAGAGCAATAATAGCAGGGAAGAAAAGAGTGGTGAGCTCAGAAAATGGGCCATTCCTGCAGCTGCAATGATTCACGGCTTTGTCTTGAATAAATTGCTCACATCTGACATTGTCTTTGCACTGGCCTTGAATTTCAGTGGCTACAAAATATAAATTGCCCGTACATGTTCTGTTTACACTGGAGCAAATTGCCATGGTTATAGTACAATCAGGAAGTACAGAAAAAGTGTGGAGCGAAAAACTGGATCAGAGAAAGCTAACACATGGTCGTGGAAAAAGTAATGATGCTTGATCAAAGTAAAGGAGGTTCACAAACAAGAAGAAAGGAGTTGTTTCATTTCAGTAGTTACTGGGGCTGAAACTGCTGCATTTACAGATCTCCGTACACAAATTTAGCACTGTTTCAAACAGTCTAATCAAGAACCACTCTGCACTTTATAGCCTCGAGAGGAGCAGAACTAGAAATATACAGAGGGCAAAATGGCAGTTTCACTAAAAAAGTGAGATTTAAAAATACATATTCATTCAAACTGGAAGTGAAGACTGAAGTCCTCAGAATTCTTGAAGCAATAAAAACCCCTGTCTTTACATGGGATTGTTAATATCTAATAACAAAAATAAAGAACATAAAAATACATTTCAAAATGATAAAATAAAGTAGAGAATTTTGATGTTGTTTGAGCTGTCAAGTATTCATCCTGAACAGAAGTTTAACAAAATCAGCTTTGGGATTTCTGGTTTTATATTGGTGATGGAATACTGCCCTGACCAAGACTCAGCAAATAGTTCTGCTGTGGGGCTGTTCATCTAAAACTAAATGAAATTATTTTGTCACATGTTATTCTCTTTTCATGTCTTTTAGCAAACAGAACACCTGTAAGTCAATCGATTACTGTATGTGTGGTAGAAGAGAGAGCACCCCAAAAGGTCCTTTCCAACCCAAACTATTTTGTGAATCTATGATTGTGGGGATTCTGAACAAGAATTCGAGGCATACAGAATGCAGTACTGGATTGCAGGTGTACATAGAATAGTGAAAACTGTGTAACGTCCCCTTGGCCCACACAATGCTTAAAAAATGCTTTTCTCAGTTATCTATGTCCAGCTCTGATTACTATTTACTGTATTTACTCTTCTCCATAATTTCTGAGGAGATATTGTTGTGGCTCGTAGAAACTTTTGCACCTGTGATAATTAGCTGCCATTGATCACATTTTTTAAAAGAAGAAAAGTTGGCAAACATGTCTTTGTCAGTGTTTGTTGCTGTGACAAAGGGTGAGCTCTCCTTACCTTGACTGCAATTGCAGCATGAGGGTTGCAATAGCATTTCGAGCTATGTCTCTTGCATTACCATTTTTAGATGTATTATCTACCTCAGCTTTTAATATTTACTGTAATTCCTGCTGCAATTGTGTATATATTCCACAAACTCTAGTGGATTTACTTGTTAAAGATAAGCTACTTTGTATAGAAGAGACTTTATAATGAGCCCAGTGTTGGGCAGTGATGCATAGAGACCCACTGCACCAAATTTTCTGGAAGTTGATGGAAATGGCCTTTGGTCCCTGCAGATTTGTTGTATTTTAAAAAAAATCTAAATCAAAGTAATAAAGATTGTTCCTTTCCCCATGGATTTTCAATGTAATTTATACTAAAATAAAGATCAGAAGCCAAACCCAACAGCCCACCTATACATATATATGAGTTCATAATAGAAAAAGACAAAGGACATACTGTAAAATCCATTTTACAGAGTAAGAAAGAGGTAGAAAGATATCAGTGGCTTTACCTAAAGTAAAACAAGAAATACACAGCAATAATAGTGACTGGCCTCCAGAAGCCAGAAAGTTATCATTCCTGCTGGAATGTGTGAATCTTCTTTGGTACCGTAATCAAGTCTCTGTCAATGATATACACACTGCTGCAAAATGCCAGCCATGAAGGAAAAGGAAAAAGTACTTACCTTGTTGTAGCAAGGTTCATTATTCCCTCTTCTGACAGGACTGGAGAGAGCAGTTTTCTTTAATACCAAGGTACTTCAATTACTTTTGCAGCACAAATACATTCCTCTTATTTTCTGCTTCTTTGGCCACAGAGAAAAGAAAGGATCGCTGTCCTGGATTGTACAGACCATGACTATGTTTTGCTCTCCACATGAATTTGAAGCCTATGTCTTTGCAGGCACGATTTTTCAGTCTTCAACTGAAACACTGCAAATTGCTTTCATCAAGTCCTGTAATACTTTTAGCTATAACATTGTCATGACTGTTGAATGTACTCAGCCTTGTGCTAAACATGAGAAGTTTGTTCACTCCTACGGACTACTGACACTGCAAATAACACCTAAATTCTCCTCTAGGTAATGCAGTAAAGGCTTGGAGATTAAAAAACACAGAAATGGAATCTGTTCATCTGTATAAATCCTCTAAAGTGTTCACTGCAGGTAAGCTAGGAAGAAAGCTATGTTCTCAGGATTTTGACTTGCTCTTTCCTATTTACCATTAAACTTTTACAGATGAACAAACTTGTAAAACAAAAATGCTTGGTTAACTTGACCAAGCATTTGAATACCCTTGTCTGCTTTTGCTAAGCCAAAGGTGATTTAAGAGGAATCCTGCTAGGAGGTGAAAAAAGACTTTGATATCACCATAACACATATGTCTGAACACAGAGGTAAGATTCAATTTTGAAGCTTTTTCAAAATATTCCATTTTTCTGCTTCTTCAACAAAGCAGACCCAATAAAGATATAATAGAACACAGAGCAAATGTCCTTTCCAGCAGAAAATGCAATGTTCATTAATACATATAAGCAAAAGAATGCAGCATAATTCATCTTATCAACATCTTATTATGTGAGCATAATGCAAAACTTGAAGTGCCCTAACACGCTGTAAAATATAAATGAATATAAAGACCAAACTGGGAAGTATGTTACATAAGAGTTAGCATAATAGTTATGAGGGGAGCCATATATATGCATTTATTATCAAGGACACACAAAACCACTTAGATCTGTCCTTGATTTTTCAATACGGCTCTGTTCCATTAAGGGCAGAGAGACGAACTGTGCCAACAGACAGGCGAGCATGGGCAAGTGCACCGCAAATCTATGACAGGCTGAAAATTTCCAAAGCATTCACATTTGTCTTTCAACATCTGAATTGATATTTTCAACACCAATGCTTCCATCCACCCACAGCTGAAAACTAACCAAAAGCTTTCAAAACACTTACTGTAAATATTTCTTTTCAACTGCATAGCATGTGAGTGCTCCCATGGTCCAACTTTGACAAATGTCCTGAATAACACTTGCAATGACAGAAATGCAAGAGTAAACAGCGTGAGTGAATCATATTACACAAAACTCTCTGGCAGGCATTTGCCTCAAATTGTTCATGTTCAAGTGAAAGAGAGCCATCAGCTGGATTAAATAACTGAGAAATTACAGAGACTTCCGAAACAAAGAAGACAGACTGAAAAGAATTATTGAAGCACGAACATTTGTTAGAGAGGGGAGACCTGGAGGTTGACACAGAGGTGGTCAAAGCGTGTTTTGATGCTGCCACAAGTTGTCACACAAGTGGCACAGCCTCTGCTGAGGCCTCACAGAGCATCTTCACCATCAGACACCGTGAGCAGTCACACTCCAAGCAGGAGAGTGAGACCTTGGGGTGCACCAAGTAGGCACCCAAACCTGGAGGGGCTATGCATCACTCAGGGAGCTCGTGAGGGAAGGGGGTCCGAGCCCATCACTTGGGGGTAGGATGAGTTACAACGGGTGTTTTGAAATTTGTGGGCATTTGTTGACATTTTGTGTCTAGTCTTGTGGATTATCTGATATCGATTCTTAATACATAGTTCACTGATTGTTAATTACAGGTTGTTAAGTATTCAGTAAAATGGCTTGATGCTGATTTGGTTTAGAATATGTGATCTGAGCTCTGTGAAGTATAGTTTCACATAGCTCAGTATTTTACTTCTTTTCTCCCTGACATATCAGCTGGACAAGGTTTATAAATACGAACTCCTAATAGCAAAAAGAAAAAAAAGAAAAAAAAAAAATCAGTTTGAAAGTTTTCAGCTGGTGGTAGTGGCACTTTTTGTATACATGATACCACACACTTCACAAGATTACTTTGAAAACTGAGAACCAGCAATTCCTAAATTCCATCTGTTACAGACAAACATATAAGTAACTTTACACTTTCTTACAATTCCATAAAAATTATTTAGCTATTGCTCAAAATGCTTCCAGGGAACGTTAAATATCAGTAGTGTTAAGGAAACCTCTCTCTCTGACCATCCATCCAGGAGCCACTCTTGTAGTCCCTCTCCCACAACCTGAGCTGGGACCGAAGCCCCTTTGCAGCTGCACCCCAACACTCACACAGTCAGACCAGGTTTCCTTACCCCAGGTTTCTCATAGCAGAGTCTCGGACATCCAAATCCTTCAAATGATTTAATCTTGGTGCAATAACTAAATAACAAAACAACAGCTTGAGCTGGTGCCTCCAAGGAGGGACACCAAGAAAAAGGAACCCCTGAGCTTTTCTCCCCTCACAGTCTAAGTGTGCAATAGTCTGAGGTCGTAAGCTCCTGCCGTGTCCCTGAGTGTCCCTCAGCAGGTCCCCGAGCCCTTTGTCATGCAAAGGATCAGCAGTTCAAGGACTCCTGTCTGGGCTCCCATCGCCCAGAGCTCAACCTGCAGCTTCCACTGCAGCTGCACCCTGAGCTGCCTGCATCAAATGTTCTCCTCAACAGTCAGTAACTCTATTTGCAGTGGACAATTCAGAGCATTTAAGTGAAGAATATTTCAGGTTCTTGAATGGGAACTAGTTCTGGAGGCATGTTACGTAATCTTTCCGAGGAAAATCTGTCACAGTTCAATTTTAGGGATCTCTGTGAACTAATTTAACTGCCCAGTTTCCCCACCACTGAGGAGGATGCAGTAACACTTGCTTACCTTCAGCTCCAATAGTACCCTTTAGCTGTCTTCTTCAATCCAGAACAGCCCATGAGTTCGCTGGTTCCCTCATTTAATGACTGAGTAGATTAATTAATTCACAGAACTCATTAAAACTAGTCAAGAGAGAAGAGAAATGGGAATCATTGGCTTAATCCCAGCTTTCGAAAATATCCAGGGCTTGATTCATGACTAAGGACAGCTTGCATTGAGGTGGCAATCCCACAGTCCTGCTCCAGCTGACTATGGGGAAAGTGCAACTGTTTGTGTGGCAGCTGCTGAATAACCACAAATTACAGCCTGCTGTATCACAGAAACCCAGAGGGCAGTCTCGGTTTACCTCAACAGCCTGGACTCTAAGACTGTGATGTTTCAACTTTGGCTTGTTGTGGAAATACCCAAGCAGCTCAGTGCATTCTGCCTCTAACACAGAGGGTGAGCAGAGGGGCAGGAGCTGCTGCATCAATTTTCTATTATATGACTTACACTTGCCATAACGATTTAGGTGCATGAAAATTTCAAACATTTATAGAGCTACTTATTTTTAATTAATTAATCTCAAATTAATACAATTTATTTCTAGTTTCCTTCAGCTTATTTATTCACCACTCCCAGATTTGTCATATGGTGGCCTTTTGTTTTTCTGTACTACGTATCTAACATTTCCTGAGTCAGATGATTATTTTAATTGCAGTTGTATACTACTAATGCATACTACTACTAAAATAGTGTATTTTCAAAGCTGAGAATTATTTCATCTATGGTAACTTGTCAGTTACAGGTGCTTCTCACACTACATCTTTTTATGTCATTCACATGAAATCAAAATGGGGTTTACCATTAGAGTTTTCCGACACATTGAGAAACTTACTTCTTAATCCTACAATTACAACACAAAATATCACATTTGATTATTGCTGAAGACAGGAAAGGCTTAATTATAACAGTTCACTGCAACCCAGTGTGTTCTTCGTGAATTATCTCCCACATTGACAAAGTTTTCACACAGTTGTGAGGGATGAAGGCTGAGACAGATCACATGGATGTCCTCCACGTCTCCCTTCCCTAAACCAAGCAGAGGGAGGGGCCTGGAAACCTAAATACTTGTGTGCAATTGCTCATTGTCTCAGCTCTTAGTACAGTCCTGTTTCTGCTGATCCCACTCTAACAGGAGAGCTTTCAGAAGACAGTTTCCAACGTGAATATAAAATTAATAGAACAGGTATTGTGAATCTAAGGTAGTTTAGAAGTGCATGGCAACTGTACTGTAGACTAGATCTATTTAATAGCACCTGCAAATCACAATCCACAAGTATTTACTCTCACATCTCTGCAATGCAGTGCTTTTCAAAAGGAAACTTTGTGATTATCTCAGGCTGGGAGCTACATTAACAGTTTATCAACAGGCTTAAACACCGTGCAATAGTCGTAGCCAAACTCACAAGCAAGCAAGAAACTCACTCCAAGCAAGTTTTGGAAACAAAGGCTAGAATTTACTTTTTTTCTGACTCTAGCACATCCTAGTGCCATCTTCAACACAATTTTCAGTCTAAATTCGGTGAGTTAAAACTGAGTTTGACCAAGACTGCAGTAGAGAGAGCCAGCACAATATTGTTAAGAACTGAATTTTAGAGTACTCACTTCTGGAAACAAAATGGGGAGTTCTAAGTAATTGGGAGGGGTGGGGGGAGTGTTTGGGGTTTCTAGGTTTTTTTCAGTGTTTTTTGGTTTGTTGTTTGGGGGGGGGTTTTGACAGAGGAAGCAACAGAAACTTTTTAGAGGTTTTTAGCCGCATTTTGTAGATCTCACTGCTCTGAGTTTTTAGTATTCAGGCAGAACATAATTTTAGATCTAGAATATATGATAACTAAAAGTAGGAATAGCAAATTTGTCTAGTCTTAGTTCTAATCCATTCTATGTCTTGCAGTTTATGACATATCTCAGAAGTATCAGCTACAGCTTCACCGTTCAAACTGAAAAGTGAAAGCAATGCAAATTAAGCATCTGAAAACTCAAGTTTTTTTCAAAAGCTACTATCTTTGCTGACTAAAATTATGAATCAGGTGAAAAATGTACTACATTAAAATACCATAAAGTAATGTAAAAATAAATTTGAATGAGAAGAACACGTACATTGGACTGATTATGATTAGCTTTGCCAAGCAAAGTAATCTGCAGTGGAAAATTGGAAGGAAATTAATATCTCATCACATTCCTTTCCTAAAGATAATATCAAAGCTGCTCAATAAAAACAGATTTTTAAAAGCATGTGAACAACACAGACAGAGGCAAGTCTATTTGCAATTCAGTATTCAGCTCTTCAGCAAAGTATGACCAGACAAGAAACAATAGTTGCTACTTGATCACTCCAAATTATCAACTACTGACTCAGTCAGTGTCTTCACTAGAAAAAGGACAATAACAGATTTAAACCTAATCCGTTAAAACCTGTACTTGTCCTTACTGGCAGAGAAAGAAAATAAAAATTAAACCTTTCTTCCTTCCTGTTTTATATGTAATAACTGTGGCAATGGAAGGCATTATGATCTCAAGGAGCATCCTAAACCATATAAGGGTTGCCACCTGATAGTAGCATCATGGTTACTATAATATATGGGGTTTTAGACATATATTAACTTAGTGTCCTAGTGGTCCCTTCTGCAATTTCTATTTAAATGGGATTTTTGCAAGGCTACTGAAGGCAGTGGAATATTTCAACAGGTCACAAAGGACAGATATAAGCACATAAGTGATACTGCTGAGGACTCAGGGTGGTATTCATCCCATGACATTGCATTTGGCAGATGATCTATGACTACAGGGATCCTTTGCCCCCATTTATAGCTCATTCCAGCATTCCTCCTTTCTTCCTACTCTGCAAATGAAGCACTGTGAATTGCTGCTTCATCATCCTGACATTTTGCACCAGTTCACTGCATTGTCTGCCACAGCTACCCAAATTTGAAATATACTTCTGCTGCCTTGGGGCTCTATCAATACACATCAAGGTAAAAGGAAAGGAAGGAATAAGATTTTTTCAAACATAGGTAATACATTGATTCTGTGAACACAAATTCCATTTGTAAAACACCTGTATTCCCTTCCACATTTTTTCAAAAGGGTTGCCACCAAAAGGATTGCCAAGCACCACAGACCTGTTAAAATCCTGCCTGAAGTTCATTATAGTCTGTAAATGAAAATCACACCTCCCTGAGAATTTCCACTGTACATCAGTCTCATTGCAGCTACAAATATTCTGCCAGAAATTATTTTAATGGCTTTCCTCCTCCATGTAAACATTTCCTTCTCACAAATTGTGTTTCTTATATAAACATCTGATTTGAGAAACAATCTGGTTTAGTCTGGGAAAATAAACAATAAACTTCTTTAATCTTAGTGTGGTGTTAAGAAGTGTGACACTTATGGCTTTTTCTACGTATCCTTCATAGTTAATTTGAAACAAAAAGCTTTTCATACCAACACCTTCACCACTGAAAGTCACACATTGTAGATGTGGCAAGCAAGGCCTAAGTTGATACAAGGAAGCCATTACTTCCTTATTAGACCACACATACACTGATAGACCTAAATTCTTATCCAGCCTCAAATTCTGTACACAAAACACCACTTAGGATGTGTCATACACACTGAGACCTGACCGCTGTCATTTCAGGAGTCCTAACCCAATGATCAAAGCTCTTTACTCATCCACAAATTGGATAGAAACATGCTAGAGGAAGAGGACCCAGTAGCTTGTGACAAGGCATAGCCACACCGACCTGAAGGCACGAGAGCTCCGTCTGCCCTTGGCCTTGGCTGCTGCTGCTGCAGACACAAAGGAGGTCGGCAGGGCAGCTGTGGCAGTGGGTCTCGTGTCAGCACCTGACCTTTGAGAAGGGAGCAGAGGTTATTTCCCCACAAGTAGGCACGTGTTGCCACTCTAGGATAAAATATTACAAACTTTGAGCTAATGAATGCCCCTTCTTAAGTGGTGGGATGAATTAGGATCAGAGTGTTTTCTTTTGCACATTAATATGAACACAAAGAAAAATCCCATTTTCATTTATGCCACTTGCCACATTCTCTTACTTAACACTTAATTATCCCAGCAATGTTTATTCTCCTCCTTCTCAGCATGGAAATCTGATTATTTTAAAGGAAATTAACTGAATTACACCCTTTCACTAATGTCTACGTCCTGTTTTTTCATTCAGTTCAGAGTATGTAATTTTGTTTTTTCCTTTTGGATAAAAAAAAGCATCTGAAGGATCAGAGTTAGAAGGACCAGTTAAGTTTGGTATATTCATACATCCACACTTCAGGATACTCTGAGGGAACAAAACACAATATGAAATCCCAGTCTTACTGAAATAAAGAGTGAAATTACCAACTCCTCTTACCAAGACACTTCCACCTTCTGCTGCCTTTCAGGCCTGGTTGTCTTGCCTCTCCTTCTCCTTCAAGTCCTCGCTGTCTGCTGGAGTTGCAGGCTTCCCATTCCCTGCTGTAACTCCATGCTCTCACATGCAGGTCTGGAGCCTCTCCTCCCTGAGCAGGCTCAGAAGTTGATACAGAAGCAATCTCTCCTGCCTCTTCCCAGTCTTCTTAAAACAGCATTGACTCTTTTGAGTCATTGACTCATTGATGAGACAGTTGACTCCTTGACAAAGAAATGATGTTCATAACGTATTTCAACACGTAAACCCAGAGGAAACAGTGCATTTTGATAAGATATTATTCTGACAATTTATTTTAATGTGTTCTTAAAAGAAATGCTTCCATCTGCTCGTAATATAACCCAAGACAGACATAACACATTATAAAACAGGTAGACAGAGATTTGAATGGAAATATTCATAGAAGAAAGAACATATATCTTCCTAAGGAATTATTCAAGTATACTGGGCAGTTAAAAATATTTCATAGAACAATTTCAATAAAGCAGTGCAATTAATGCAGTTATTTTAATGAACTACTCAAAGTCAGCCATGGCTGAAGCTGCTTCTACTGAACATGGCCACCAATGGGAAAAACCAGAGAGGCTCTTGATTTCAATTAGCTTTGCATCTGAACCAAGATTATCCCTTGTTTCGTTTGATTTTATTGAAAGACGTTTCAACTGTTTTATGAAGGACAAAAACTGTGAACAAAACAGTTATTACATTTGTGAAATATTTAATTCTCAAGCAAATAACTGCAGCAATGTTACCACAAATATGTTTCTTCACTGCTTTGTGGTATCTCAGAAAAATTATACATGTCAGGAAGGAATATCAAAAAGAGAAAGATGGAGATTTTGAAATGAAAAGGCGAATACATGAAACTTATTCATCACTAGAAGGGAAAATAAATCTGAGTAACACCTAATTAAAAGCAGTTTTGAATCAATTTGTTCATTTTCTCACCTTTCTGTACAGCTATAGTAACAATCTCTTTAAATGCCTACATATTTTGCAATATTTGCAAATTAGCAGAATATTCATGCAATAAACCCCTGAAGTTTGACCAGGAGACCCTTATATGTAAATTAAAAAAACAACAGTCAAACTCCTTAAAAGTGTTTGAAATTTGTCACTTATTTGCCCACTTATCTAGATCTTATCTTCGTGAAATAAAGACACATCCACCAGTGATGGGTGTATTTGGAGAGATATTCTCTTCAAATATATAATTCTACACCCTGTAATCCCGTGTGAATGGGGACACAGAACCAAAGTGCAAACCACCCATCCTTCCCTATTTTTATTCAGTGGTGGCTCTACTCTGACAAATGTGAAAGGTGATAAGGTAAAGGCTGAGGGAACAATGCTGGAACCCTCAGTGCTACTGGCAGGATTTTGAGCCGCAAATATTGTTTCTCTTTTGTCCTGTACTTCAGACTTCAGGGGCCCACTTATCAGAGATAATGCATCTTTTGGCCCAGTCTTCCGTGAGGTGAAATTTATGCTGGACATAGCAACCAACAAGGCTACTGTTTTCTTTCTGGCTCTGGAGGCTGATTTTACAGGTCTATTGTGGTTTTGCCCCGTTTAGCCTTCCTTACCTTTCTTTAGCTTCCTGGTGGTGGCATTATATTTGAAGCTGCTAGAACTCTTTTCCCACTGTAACCCAAGTAATGGGCATGATTTCACAACTTAAATGAATTCGTTAAAAGATATAAGGGGAGTTCTCTTGGTGTTCATTAAGCTCCTAATATCTTGTGGGATCTAGGGGGAGCAATACATTAGTTCTCACTGACAGGGATCTCGACTTTCTCCACTTGCTCTCTATGGGAACTGAAATAACAGTCAGCTGTGCGGTGTTTTCTGCTCTAATTAGATTGCAATTTACATTTTGTTATTTCATTTTCTCTCCAAAGGTACTAAAACAAAAAAAAAAAAAAAAATCAATGGGCTAGTTATTGTTATGAGTCTCATGTTAATAAAGATGCTTCCTGCTGGCTGTAGAGGTATTTTTTAGTCTCATGGCAATATTCTTCACCAGTCTATTGGATTGCCTTCCTGTAACTGTATACAGCTTACACTAAAATTGGCTGTCCCTTTTTTTTCAGAGAATCTTTGGGTATCAAAGCTGAAGTTGCAATAGTCAGTATATTCATTTTATTTATGCCTTTTCTGACTTTCTATGTGTCCAAGGATTGTAATTGTAGCTAAGAAAGAAAGATCAGGTTTTAAATAAAAATTTATCACTAAAAAACATCATTTAAGCACACAGATAAAGCAACCAAATTCCCAAATGAATTAATACAATTAATAAGTACAACGAATATTCTAAAAAATTCAGAGATGCCATAAACTCTGCCCTCATATTTTAGGATCTATTGGAAATTTTCCTTTGAGGAAGGAAGAACAATATGTTGCATACCGCTTTTTGCTCTGTGAAATTGCCTCTTGCTGATGGTGCTGAATATCCTGACTGTAGCCAGCACCCTGAGGCCCGAGGGTCACCTGAAACAGCTGCACAGCAGAACCAACCCTCTCACAAACTAACCTGGAGAATATGCCATTTCATACACCCATTCTGCTCTCTTGGAATCCCTTTTTTGATGCCGAGTGTTGTCTCATCCAGAGTTCCATTTCTTCTTGGAACTTGTGGTTGAGACCTTTAATTTGTAATGCGAGCAAATCGCACGTGTACACCAAGCAGGGAAAAGGACAAATGTAACTCTAGGCCAACATTTCCAGGCAGATTCCAGCCAAAGAGCAATTATCCATCTGGTGAAACTCTTCCCCAAGAGCTCCATTGAATTAATGCTCCAACAGGTGATTAAACTCTTTTTTTAACTTCCTTCTACAAAATACATCCTCTACTCGCCAGAGAGTATTACAGAAACTAAGAACATCTGAGCTTGGTCTTACAAAAGTCAACATAGTCCAAATCACAAACAGCTAAATGAAAGGCTACACATAGCAGCAGAGTCCAACACCCATCTCTCTCACCACAGCCCTGTGAAAGAGAATTTCAAAAGGGGTCTATAGAAGTATGAAAAAAATCTACGTCTGTGTGTGTCATACCACGGCTTATAAATTGGACAAGCTATGGCACTGCAGTACAAGACATCTGATGTGTTTTCAATAGGGCTTGTATTCAGCAAGAAAGGCAGTAAGTTGGATATCCATTGTTATTATAATTAAGCATTCTCTGTTAATCAGCAGTGAAATTAAATTGCGTCTTCAGATCATGGCAAAATTAAATGGTGTATTTCATGTGCACTGTTGAAAAAAATACTTTGATGGGAAAGCCAGAAGAAAGAAAATTCTATTTTTGTTGGATACTTTTTACTGTTTTCTGCTAAAAAGAAGAAATACGTTTGGCTATGAAATCTTTTAAGAGTTGTTTTTACTCTGTGTAAATGGCAAAGTTGTAGAATTTCTAAATTAAAAATAAATCATAGAACTGCTAGATTTGTATAGGCAAAAATTACGTTAAATTTGATAGTTACACACAGCTCAATCTGTCATCTTAAAACACATTCATTCCTATTTTCAGTATCCATGTAAAAGTGGATGTGTTTTAGAATAGTAGAAAAATTAAACTCTTTTATTGCTTACAAGTCTCGCTGACCTGATAAGAATAAAATGAAGGTTGGTATTGATATTTGTGGAAAAATAGCAGAGTCCTTTGATTTATAAATTGTGTATAACGAAAATTTACGTCAACAAGTTCAACCCCTTGTCACCCTGGTGAACTGTGTCTTTTTGACCTGGCTGGGAAATGTCTACCAAATGTGGGAAGCTCTTTTATGGTCTCAGCAGGCTTCAAGAATGCATCTGAAATCAAGCAGGTACCATGGGTTTGACTGACATGGAGATTTGTTCGTTGTTCAAAGCTTGCAACACATGAATTTACAAACAGATATCACTCTAGAACCTGATGACAATCTCTTCATTATACATGCTCCTTTGGTGATTTGGCTGCTGTATATTTTCACTAATATATTCAGAGACATAATTCATCTGCAAATGAGATGCCCTTTTCAATTACATTTCTGGAAAAAAAGTTGTCTAGAAAACTTTTTGACAGTACTTGCGAAAGAGTGAAAAAAATAAATTCTTGAAAAAGTGAGAGAGGTTTTTTCAGGAGGGTTTTTGGGTTATTTTTCTTCCTGATGGCTAATTTAATTTTGGTTTGCGAGGTTAATACTCTTCCCCCGTACTATGTTCCTTTAGTATCTACTACTTGAGTGATTTTGTAATTGACTGCCACACTGCTTATAGCTGTATAGGCAAAATTTACTGTGATTAAATCCAAATTAATTATTTCCACCCAAATACTAGCAGAGTAGAATTTGCTTGGGGGAAAAAATATTTTACATTCCCTCAGCTGTCTCAAACAGAAAATTCATAACCCCTCCCAGAGAAAGAGGTTTTTAAAAAGCAGACCACAATGCAAAGAATTCAACTAGCATGTTTCTTCGTGGCTTAATCAGAATCCTGAATTATGTATGACAGGCTGAATCTGGTAAATTTGGCAACTCTGGACTAGTAGCCAAGGGAGTTCTCACAGTCAGCCTCTGTAACGTGATCCATGAATGCACAGCGATCACAGGGGACACCCCTCTCAAACTGCATGAAGGTCAGATGGCAGGGAAAACCCTAAGGGCACAGCTTCAGCCAGAGCGAAGCATTAGGGACTGCAATTCCCTTGCTCCTGGGGCAGGGATCACAGCACTCGCTCCCTGGATTGTTCCATGGCACCCTTCTGCTTTGGCAGTGTGCCAGAGGAGGTGGAGAGTGGCCATGGGTTGCTTTTGCTTCTGCACTTATATCACATCCTGCAAAGATATTTCTGGCTTCTAAGGAAAGAATTAGTCTGGATCAGTGGCTGCCACAATTTCACAGTGGGCATTTTAACTGCCAGAAACTTCCATCAGCAAAACCAAGTCCTTTCCTGAAACCATGACCAGGATGCAGATTGAGGTGTACAGCCTGGGTTCCAGCTGGAAGACAACCACCGTGATGTACTTTAAAGTTTTCAGCAAAACCTTGTGATAGATTGGTTCTGGAAAAGGACTCAAAAGTCTTCCCTTGTAATTTGTGCTTGGTAAGAGGCATTTGTGTCACCATCTTCACAAGTGTCTGCATAGGTAAGCATAAAGAATTAGTTTTGCAATAAGGGCTCTTACAATGGAATCCGAGTCTGACATCCTTAAGGCGCGTTAGAGGATTTAGAAGTAGAAGCAGGCCAGCTGTACTTTCTAAACAAATGAATAATGTAAAAACAATTATTGCTTTTCACAGATACTGCACATTATAACACACAATTTTTTTTTTTGTTCATTTTGCAATGTGGATGTTTATGTTTACAATGGCACTTTTCTCTGGGGAAGTGACAGTTATGACAACTGAGGACAATATCCTAGAATGTGCTTTGCAATTATTGTGCTACAATAGTAAAAAAAAGGAAAAATCAATGAAACCAATTAAACGACATTAACTGCAGTGCCCCAATCCAAACATAGCTTTCCCTCTATATCCAAGCTTTCCTCTTAGAATCTACAGTCAAGCCTCCAGTAATTGAGTATCAAACCAAAACAAGCGACGGTGGTGCTGTTCATACTGACAGGAATAATCCTGTTCGCTGAAATCTGCTCTCCTTAATCTGTTATTGATGCAGTTGGTAAAAGAGCTTGTTTGAAATTCAGTCTGGCTGATTTGAAAACAGAATTCTGAGAGGAAGCATTTTCAGTGGCCTGCCAGAGTAATTGGTAAAACGTGAATACACAAACCAATCACAAACTTCTTTCCTTCCTGGGAAGCTTTCTTAGTGCAAATGGAAGCGGAGGGAGTAGAGGAAGGTATTTCCCTGAAAGCATAAGGTGGGTCCATACCTGCCACTCCTTCCTTATTTAAGAAGAACGTTGATTGCTATGCAAGAAGTGTTCTTTCTACTGGGTAGAAGCATTTTTATGCTAAGTTCGAACACAGGGAAGAAAAATAAAAACCAAAACTAAAACAAAAAATATTGCCTTATGCAATTAGGAAGCCATATTCTGTAAACACAAATAATGCAGCTCAATTAAATCAGGTGTTAAGGTCATAACAAGTCAGGTTTGTTCTATATTACGTCTTTACTGAAAGGTTTGATCTATGACATTTTCAGAATGGCTTCTGAAAAAGACATCAGGAATGTAAGGCACAAGGAAGCAGTGAAAAGGTTACATACTAACTGCACATATAAATACAATTTCCTAGCATTTAGCAGATTGATAAGCAGACATTTTCTAGTCAATGTTTCAGCAAGAGGCACAGTAAATAATCAGGAAACCTTTTGCCCTCTAGAGCCTTGAGTTAAATTCGGTGATGTCACTACATAAAAGAAGTTCAACATATTTTTTGTGGATCCTCGGGAAAGTCATTCATATCGCATGAAATGAAAGTGCGTGGCATCTGTCAGAGAGAAAGAGATTACAGCACAGGCTAGGACACTCAAAGTGGGAAATATGCTTGGATACAAACAGAAGTTCAGAGTGATGCGAAAAAGAGTGAAGTATGAAGACATGCAAATACAATGCAGTATTTCTGAAGCTCATTTCTGACAGCATTTTGGATCCTCTAATGCTTTGGGTTCTCTGACGTTTCCAAAACCTCAAAACTGAGTCATAAGAAAGGATAAAAAGCTCCTGACATGAAGAAGTGTTGGGAGCAAACGATGGAATCTAATGTAAAAATGGGGTAAAAAAAAAAGTAGCTTTTTCCATGGATATATAAAGAGTGTGTTATTAGCTGCCTTTATTACAACTGTTTTTCATTCTCTGAAATCATTTCTATATCAAAGAACTAAGCCAGAAACAGGACTTTTTCTTTTAAAACAAATACATCATTTTACTGAATGCCTACTCTACAATTTCTTCACAAGTTATTTTATACAGGAAGAAAAGAACCAGAATTTTATACAGGAAGAAAAGAACAAGCAATGAAATTATAGAATGCAACAAAATTTCAAATTTTGTGATATCCTTCATGGCCAAATTTTCGTGGCAAATTTTGAACAGTGTTCCTTTGTGTCCAAGTACCTGAAAATGGATGAGAAGTGACACATGTGAACCTAGTTTGTCCTATGATAAGAAGCGTGATTAAAAACAAGGGGTGACAATACAATACTATTACCATGAAACATGAATAATGCTAATTCTGTGCTACTTCTGAAAGATGATAATCCTTTTCTGCAGTCACATCCTATTCACTGCCATTTTGCCTGTGACAGTCCTCTTGCTGTTGATATTGTCTGATAGCAGGAAGCCATCTGAGACTTCATGGACCTCTCCCATACCCCCTCCCCAGCTGTCTATGGAAAGATCATTCTGTCTACTCTGAGCTGTGGATGAATATAGGGTTGATAATATGAATGGCCCATGGCTGTGGAAAAGGGCATAATTAAGTGCACTGTTTCCTTCGTTAACTTTTCTGAAAAACTCCAAAATTCATTGCACCCTGTTTGACTCCTAAGTATTGAGTCAGGACTTTATAAATCTACTAAACTCACGGTAATAATGCTAGTATTGAGTTGAAGGCCAATAAATCCTTAGCTAATCCACTACTACCTCTCTCAACCAGCTCTCATGAGACAGATCCAGCCAGCAAACAATCAAGCATTTCCCTGAATGCAGTGAGATTTTATCTAAAGTAGTGTAAATACATCATCACTACAAATTAAATCTTGGTCCTCTTGATCACCATAAGTAAGTTAAGAAATACTTGATTCTAGCTAAGGATTCAGGCACTCCTCCCTCCTCCCAGGCCTTCATGTTTAAACTTTAAAAATGAATACTAATGCTTTTGTATTGCTCTTCATTTTCCCACTAGTGAGGGAAAAGTGAGATAACACAAGGTATTATCTGATTTCTCTAATGGTGACAACAATGGTTTCAAGATAGGAAAGGTAGTTCCAAGTAAACTGTGGCACAGAAAAATGCAGGCTACCCACTAGTGTCCCAGCATGCGATATAATCATTGATTTCACCTTTCCAAGTAAAAATATCTTTAATCATGTTAGTCCAAGATTTTATCTGGTTAAATGAAATTAGTTTTTAGTAATTATAATTAATTTTTAATTATCATTTATGAATGGAAGATTGAAGTGCGAGATGAAAGTGCTGATGCTGAGGGCAGAATGGGAATTCCTTTGTCTCTCCATTTTACACATGTCAAGTCCACCCTTTGAACACTTCACAGAAAACTCATTTCCAAAATGCTCAGTACTTTAAATCATATGAGAGCTATGCTTGTTGCCTTCTTTAGTTCTTTGTCACAATATATGATTCTTATGTCCTGCCCCTCTATAGGCTGCTATTGCTACTAGACAAAGGGCCTAAATATATGTTAGATCCCAGTTCCACTGTGGTTTTGTAAGCCAAAGTTACAGTCACACACTGAGTTTTATTTGACATGAGCTTAATAGCAGGTGTGTCGGCAATGCTAAAGCTCAAATCAGACTTGGGATGTTTATTCATCTCATGTTAAAAAAGATTCATTTTTATCCCATGGTCAATTATTCTGCACTGCATGAGCCTTTCATCCTAATGTTAAGGTACCTGCCTTTTAACATGGGAAAAATGTGCCAATGGAAAGGGATTTTGGAAAATTTAATTTAGAATGCTTTTGGAGATTAGAGAATTTCATTTAGAATATTGTCAATAGATTCATCTTCAGAGGCAGGAAGTTCTTTAGTGCGGCTCCATACTTCAGAGTATTCTTAGAAAAGGATTTAATTTATTATGGGCAAACACTGGAGTTCTATACACACAATTATACACTTTCATAAATGCGTGTGTGCAAATTTACACTATAAACATAAATTAGCAGCACAAGATCTCCAAATGTATTGAGGACAATGTAAACCTCTCTCCCTCACGAGACTGAAATGGTTTCCATTCACTCGTAAGAGTCTGACGGAAGGTAGGAACCCACTTCTCAGCCTCACAAATTGAGCAGGTTACAAGGCAAGCTGCTCAAAGCGATTCAGAGGCTCTCATTTCATTCTCCCCACCCCAACACCCAAAGCTCTCACTGTGGCACTCCACGATCCCAGGACTCACACCCACCTCTCAGCTCTTACCCACTTCACACCCCCCTCCATGGCAAGCCCTGTAAGGACGAGTTCCACTGCCCCAGTGCCCCCGTGTGCCACAGCCAGCACTGCCACACACCCACGGGCAGCAGCTCCATGACGTGCTCTGGAGAAGAGCAGCCTGTAAACCCCCAGGATAAAGCCTGATAACGAGTGAGATGCTTCATATGCAGTGGGAAGTGACAGCAGAAACAAACTCCTCGCAGAACCAGCTGTTGGGACACAGGACACAGAGGATACAATTACTGGGAGATTAAATCAACTCCCAAGTAAGAATATCTTGGCAAGTAACCTGAAATTAATCCCTCGTAGCTTGCTGGAAGCCAGTCTGCAGCAGCAAAAATGACCTGGTTTGGGTTTTTTTCAGCTGAATTAATGCAGAAACAGTTATTCTCAGGAGGCCAAAGTGGGATGGAAAGTGAGCTTAAAATCTAAATACTCTGGAAAAAATGGCTGAAAAAAAAGAACAGGTCAAGAATATTTTTTTTTAAATCTATATTATAATAGAAAATTAAGTCCTGAATAATTTGAAAAATCTGAATCTAAGGTTTCTCATGGATATATCCTGGCCTAGAGAAATTAGCATATCTCCAAAGAAACAGAGACAAAAAAATGAGCAGGATCCAGGCCCTAGAAACCCACTTTATGTCAGTCCTGGGGAGAAAAAAATAGTTGCTAAGAACACCTTTCTCAGAACAAGTACTGACAGGTTAAAGAAAACATTCAGTTTCCATTGTTCCTTCCCAAAACAAGAAGTGCTCACATAAACACCCATACATTAAAAAGGCAAATAATCAAATCTGTGCCAGTTCTGTAAGTTTCTGACATCTCTTGTC
Source organism: Mohoua ochrocephala (assembly GCA_013398855.1). Lineage (NCBI taxonomy): Eukaryota > Metazoa > Chordata > Aves > Passeriformes > Acanthizidae > Mohoua > Mohoua ochrocephala. Next base: position 37,341 of record VZTA01022595.1, on the reverse strand, counting down.
TGACAAACATGCACAGCTATGCCACAGAGCACTGGAAATTCTTCAAACTTCAATGAGAAATTTAAGAGATTCCCCAAAAATTATTTTTTCTCACTTTCTCACACACACGTGTGCCACCTCTTTCTCTCCTTCCTCAACAAAATGGTTTCTTTTCAAGTGAGATTATTTTCATGGCTCTCTGAAGTTAAGATGGAACAAACCGAGCTGCTGCTTCATTTCCTGCACATCCTCTGTGTGGAGTCAGCATTTTGAGAAGAAACTGAGAAATAAACAGTGACAGTCATGGCCTTCCTCCTTGCCCTTGAAGGGTGATACTGTACAGACTTAATGCAACGTGACTTTCCCTAGTGCCTGCTTTGCTTGATGGCAGAGGGGAGGGCCTGGTTTTGTCCAGTCCCTCCTGCATTCTTGTGCGACTTTGTGTCAGACCCTTATCCAGGTCCTACAATGGTTTGTTTGCCTTGAAAGCACTTGATCTTTGAAGCATGTGATAATGTCAATTAAAAAAAAATAAAGTTAGGCTGCAAGGTGATGGAGAACTCTCTCAAATACTAAAGGCTTTTAAAATATGAACAAAATAAAAAGAAATATGGATTTTTTTTGTTGTTAAAAAACATTTCAAATGTTTGGGCCTACTATGATTTATCTAGAGGAATAGCAGCAGCTCTGCAGATATACCACAAATATTGCTAGCTGTCACACAGAAATGAGGAGGTGAATTATTGCTCCTCAATCCGTTAACAAAGACATATAGTATAGGCTACACACTCTGGCTTCAAGGAAGCTAATATAGTACTTTTTGTTCTTTAAACTGAGAAATACAAAGCCGAGTGAAGTTCTTTCAGGGCTGTTTTTCTTTTCTCGTTGTGAAATGTTTGCTTTCACTAATGCCACAGGGTAGCAATAATTGTTCATGCATGAGCAGCAAACAATCAAATGATTTCACAGCTATGTAGTATAAATAAATATTTTCTTCAAATTATACCTCATGAGTGTTAATGATCTTCTAGAGCTACTGTCCTGCGAGTGTCTTGGTGAGACTTGAAGACAAGAAAATCCCTTTATAAGAATTTTTAATGATATATAGGTGGACATTTATGATTTATGGCAGGTTATCACATAGTTGCAGTGGAACTGTGCATTGTATTTGCTTGCATACCTGAAGAGCTTGACAGCGTTGAAATTACTACAGTGTTTCCATGGAAAACAGTTGGTCTGGTCTTCTATTTAAGTTTCTCAAGCTGATTTACACCAGTAAAGAGAAGGAGAAGCAGACAGCATCTGGACAGGTGAAAACACACCATTAAATCTTCACATTTTACCAACTGTCATCATATCCTTACATTCCTTGAGCTTTTTTTCTTTCAGTCTAGCTGTCACTCTTTGAGTTTTCTGTAGCCTTGACTAAAAGTAAAAAGTACTAATTATGAAGGGAGACCTTTTATACCATTTAGTCCCATGGCTCTACTTTGCAAATGTCACTGCCACTTAGCCTGAGTAGGATGGGAGGTTGTGAAATACAGCTTTTAACCAGTGATATCATCTTCTTTTCCGCACAATTAATCTATAAATAATTAACATGAGTCATCACCCTATTTAGAGGCTGGCATTGCTGAACTTCCATTCCTACAGAGTGCGCTTAGAGAAGAATGAGCCTTCAAAGCAACGTCCCTTCTTGCTGCAGTAAAAAGGGCAAAAACGTTTGGAGAGAGGCATTAAAACCTGACAATATTAGACATTATGTACTCCACTAGGAAGCAAAGAGAAGCTGGCAGGTGGTCAGTTTGTCACGCCTTAGAGGTTCGGTTGCTTAAATGGCACGGGGCAGGATATTACAGTGAGACACTTTAATATTCTGTGACCAGTTAAAGGAGCTGTTTTGACCCTTAAGCCACTGGAGTATGGGAAGAGAATCGTGCTGTATCAATCTGTGTGAACGTGACACAGGGACAGGAAACCTCAACAGTGACTAACGGGTAGAAGCCAGCCTTTAACGTCACTCGTTCTAGGCTGTGAAAAACTGCATGGTTTCTTTGCTTCTCCTAGATCGGATATCCCATAAAACTGAATCAGTGACAACAAATCAAACGGGAACTTTTGAGGAGTTTTTTACCCATGTAATTGATGTTATTATTAGATTAATAAAAACCACAACAGCAACAACAACAAAAAAGGAAAGTTAATGTCTGGATCCTGTCACAGTAATCTAATGAAGGAGCTTACTTGTGTATTTCTTATAAGTTACTTCAGCTGTCACTCAGCATTATCTGATATGAAAACACATTCTGCATTTCACACCTGTATTGGTAGATTTTTAGCACTAGAACACCTTTGTGTAATCATTTAAAACTCTGCACCTCAATTTACGCTTCAATAAAGCTACTAATTTGTCACGTGAATAAGTCAGTCAAGAAATCACAAATTTGAGACAAATCCGTTGCGAAATATCCTTCTCTTTAGTCTAAAGAAAAGCTGTGGTTGATTACCAGACATAGGTCACGGAGAACAGCAGACATCAGGAAAGTGTCTCTTTTCCCAAACACAATTCTTACAATGCAACAATATTGCACGCACCCTGTAAAAAAAAATGCAAAAAATACTATTCTTTACCTTTTCAGTGGAAAAAAAAGATGTTAAAAGTCACGATAGCTTACATTTTGTAGCTTTAGTCATCAATAAAATTCACTTGAAAAAATTTATCTAGATGAACTTTGCTCCCAAGGGAGGGACAACAAAGTTGGTTTTGTCAGCACAAGCTCTCCAAGAATATTGAATAAAAGTTGTTCAAAGCATTATAACAGTAAACTAGACAAATATTAGTCCTATTCTTCTTGAAATTTTGGGTGTTTGAGCATTAATGGCAAAAAGGACAATGATTTCAAATAGCATTTAACTTTTAAATTAAGAGGAATTCAGAGAACAAAATAAAAGTATGACGTGATTTATACTGTTAGATGTTATTCTTCTAAATGACAAATGTGTAGATTACTTGTCTTTTTTTGTTTTAATTTAAATATTTCATGTCATTTCTCTATTGGATGGGTTATTTCTTTGAAGTGCCACCTAACCAATTATGAAGTGTATAAAATCATATCTTTGGTTTTAACCACTAGACCCCTTTTTCTAGATAATGAGTTTATTTTTCTATCAAATAAATCAAAACCCTGTTGCTGTACTTAAGCACATCAATATAAATGGCTATAGGCAGGTACTAAAATATTTGTCCTTCTCTCCAGTTTCCTTTAGGGTGACAGACTGAGGTAATAACTTTTGAGTAAAAGGCCCAGGCTAATACAATTTGGGTAGATTAAAAAACAAGTCTCATAAATCAGTTTTTCCAGTGATGTTTATTTTTGTCATTGTTCCTGATAGTTGTCATGCAAACATTAGTCTTGTAGGATGTGTCAGCCTTTGTTAAAGTCTTGATTTATTTCACGTAAGAGAAAGAAACCTGTCATTGCATTAAAAGTTAATGGACTCTTAAAAAAAAAACTCTTCAGTTTGCTATGCAATTTTCTAAAATTCAGGCCAGTAAGGGGCTAAATAACCCTAGGTCTGTATTGCATTAACATCTTAAATATATGTAATTATATTCTCCATTAATTCATAGGTTTTTCAGTGTTGTTTAAAAGAGCTCAGATTAAACTAAAATAAATGGTTGGAAGGAAACTTGAAGGTGACACCGAATGTAGCTACTCCATGGATGAGGGACTAAGACATGGAGAAAAAAGGCTGGGTTTCACTGAGCTCTGGGGGGCAGCAGAAAAATCTCTCAAGAGCCAAGCTTGCTGGTGACTGATGCTGCTGCAACCGTAATCATTCTGAACCTCTCACTTAGCTCAGCTTAAGAGGAACAGAAGCAAGGCCCACTTCTCAAGGGCTGTAGGCAGGCACACCTGATGGTGGGACCACTGCTGTTTCATCTCCAAGAGTCTGTTTCTGGGTGAGAACTGCCAGATGAACGGCTCTAGAACACAAATCCTTCACACATCTCAGGGCAGGTGTAGCACAAACAGTGGAAGCACCATCTCCCTAAATGTGTTGGGCTTGAAATGGACCCACAGAGAAGCTTGGTCCTCTAAGTGTAATTGTTCTTGGACCAATATCTTGTGCAGTGTTGGATACTCTGACTTGGTAGTTTTTGCAGTGGTTCAGATAGCTACTTCTGCATGGCATTCTGCTAGGGAAACCACTGATCCTCTAAAATGTGCATTTTTGGGCTATACATAAAAATCCCCCATCATGAAAAATGCACAAAACATGTAAAATAAATTCATTTCTAGTCCATTTCTTCCTGCTGAAACTCTTATATCTCTAATTCAAAAATACCAAACAGTATTAAGTGATTTAAGTGAAGTTACCAGGCGAGGCTGTGTCAGAAATAGGAAAACAAGGTCAAATTCATAATTCCATTTAACTGATTAAACTTATAGATTACTATAATTTCAGGTGTCTAGTATGTTAGGTCACCTTATTCAACATCTAGATAAGCACATCTTACCCTGAGGAACCAATATCAGATCATGTGTCTGAGGGAGGAATGGATACGCTCAAAGTGACATTTTTCAGCAAAATTAGGTCTTACCTATTGTGTTTACTGTTCCGTCTAAATATTTGCACGAATCATTAGAAGTGCACTTTATAAGTTACTTTGGTTACATTAAATTTGAGGCCAACCATGCAAAAGGAATAATATGCAGAATGGTATGTGGTCTCCAGGACTAAGCATACCCTTTCTGTATCTGGCTGTACATGAATTGTTTGTAAAACCTGATTTAAGTTTGTATTACAGTCCCTGCAAGGCTTTCATGCCAAAATATTGATGTTATTCTAAAATGCCATTAACCTGAGGGTGTCCCTGAGGGTGCATAATGCACAAAATTAAAAGGTCAATAATGACTTTCCAGCACCACCATCGGCCTGATCCTCCAGGGCTGTTAAGCTTCTATGTCTGCCTTAATTTGTGCCAAAAGGATACAAAATGTTACAATGGGCATCAGTGAGTGGGGAACACTCACTGGGTCATGGACCATGAACTCATTTCCTGGGCAAATTACAGAGTCTTTGCGTGCAAGTGCCCAAAGTGAAAGCCCTGCTGTCTCTGATGAAGCAATTACAGGGTGCTCACAATATTTCATTTTGCTTTCCATCAATGTCCAATTGCACTATTTAGCCTCAGAAAGTAGTAATTGACCAGCTGTCTGATTGCCGTGTATGACTCGGACTCACACACCTGGGAAGCCCCAAAGAATATAAGGCCACTAATTTTGAAAATTCAAAGGCTCCCTCCATAATGAGAAAGCAAACGCAAGAGCAATTCTACTGGCTGTCATTCTTGTTGGATTACTTTATGCCACAAAGCCCTGCATTACTCTGTTTAGACTGACAATGCAACTTGTGATTAGATAGTAAATTTACTGTTTGAATAGGATGAGCATCAGAACAGCAGAAAATGCCATTGACTGCAGTTTCAAATTCCAATAAAGTCTGGCATGCTCCACTGCCTATGAGCATCTCTGAAGTAAAGCACTGTAGTTAAGCTTTCACCTTGCATGCTGGTCTAGAATTCAAAGAAAGAAAGGAAAGAAATCATCATAAGAAGCCCTAGCTGTTGTTCAATTGTAACAGCTTTATTCTTGGTGAGGCAAAGTATTTAGATGCTTCTCAGTATTGACTTATTCGCTCAGTTTCCTTCTTCTGACCCCACTCTTTTAAAGGTATTGTCTACTATACAGCCTATGAAACACAGTCCAGGATGGAAATTTGTTTGTGTAAGAGGTTCAGTATCTTCCAAGTGAAAGGAGCATAGACGAAGGCAATCAGAATATACAAAACACCTTATTGCAGCAGTTACAGAACAGTGAGACTCCCTAGACATAATTTAGGTGATTTATTATACAGTGTTGGTAGTCACCGGAGAAGACAGTCACGTAAAAGGAAATATTTTATCATGTTAAAATGCTAAATAAGTACATTCTTGTACTTCAGATTTTCATATCTGCTGGCATGGCAGAGTCTGATGACCCTGTATTGTCTTCAGACTGACAAACAGTGTCCGTCATTGTCCTCTGATTGAGACCCAGAAACCTTGCTTCAGTTTCCATGGACAAACAAACCAGGAAGTCAGTAATGCCCTCCGAATCTCAACCCACTAATATTTTAACTTCACTGAATTACAGTGTAGGCTGAAATGAGTGAAGGCTACATAAAGTCGCTGCTCATTAGGGCCAGATGGAAATATGTAATTTTCTCAATTATACAAAAAAGAGTTAACTGATGGAAACATCTTGCCTGGTGGTCAACTAATCAGGCTGACCTCTTTTGTCTCTCTATAAATAATAGACTCCAACTCATCCACACGGTGATTTTGTTTCTTTTTTGCACTGTCAGATTTTCAACCTTCTTTTGAAGAACATGAGTACTGCAACTTCACACAGAATTTCAGTATCACTCTTACCTATGGCAAAGAGAGATGAAAGTCCTTCCCTTCTCACCAATCTCCACTGTAAACAGCCAAGGACTCCCTTAAACCTCTTTCCATAGCTTTTTCTTGAAAGCTCATTTTTGTTTATCCACCCTGACACCTGTGTTCCTTGTACAGCACACCACTCTAGAGAAAACAGAAAGACTCATGTGGAGTTTTAATATTCACCATCCACACCTAATCAACTGATCAAATAATTTTTCTGATCAAGTTTAGGTGATTACTGATAAAAAGGGCAGAAGTTGAGAGCCCTTAATAATGTCCAATAATTTCTCCTTAGCATCATAAAATACTCTTGGCAGTCATGTTTTACAAAAGTCAACATGTTAATATGTCAGGGAGGGGATGAAGGGAGAAATGAAGGAAATCTTTCCTACTTAAACCTCTGCTTATGTGATTTACTTTTTCACAATTTCTGGCCCAAACAGAATTTAGTATGTTTCTACAAAAAGAAATGAGAACTGGATTGTATTGAGCAGAAATGCTGTGCTGCTAAAGAGAACTCACATGGATGGCTTATTTACTTCCTGTAGAACAAGGAGAAAAATTATTACCATCTATTAACACCCTCATTTCTTAGTCTGTTGAAATAATCCAGAAAATTATGAGATAAAAAAGCAACATCAACTTTTTGTACATATTTCTTTTGTTCTGTATTCTAAAAACTGAAACAGCAAGAAAGTTTCAGTGTTCCGGCCTCTAAAAGGTCACATGGGTCCCCAAAATCCAGCACCTCTCTTACTTAATGTCTTTTAAATAGAGAAGCATAGCTTATCTCCATTTCACAATGGGTCAAATGTTGGTGTCAGGGTTTCAGGAATTTAAACCTTCACTTGGGTTCAGGGTGAAATCACTTAATGTTTAAGCAGACCACACTAGGTAAGTACTATGAACCAGGGGAAGCAGCAGGGAAATAGATTTCATGCACAGCACACGAAGTATAGAGGGTAAAATGACTGAAGCATGACAGCAACTTGAGAAATATTCTTTGTCATCCTCTCTTTTTCTAAGAGCACTTATTCAAGAACAACTCTAAGAAAACAATTTCTTTTCTGGGGCTGGCAAGCATCTCAGCATGCACACAGCACCTGCCAAATTCCTGAAGCATGCATGGCACATACAAATGTGTCCTGGCCCATTATTTCACTAAAGACATTTCTTAAAAGAAGATAAAATAAGTCACTCTTCCCCCAAAAATAAACCAACTGACAAAACAAATGGACAATACCATTTGTTTTGAACTACATTTTATTTATACTTTTTACAGTCCATTTGCTAATTTACACGCAGCCAAAATAGAGATGACAAAAAAGGTGTTATCTGCTCAGGACTCCTCAAAACCGGAGAGCAAATACAGCCCTGAGCCCTGAAGGAGCATAAGCAGGGCAGCTACTCTGCTGGAAGCCCAGCTGAAGGGGAATTGAGATAAATCAAGCACTATGCATACAAGGAGGATGTCTTGCAATTGCAAGGTCAGCAGGAGACAAATAGGAGCACAGGATGACCAAAACGTGCAGTTTGAGCCATTCTCATCCCACATCCAGCAAGCCGGGCTTGCCACAAATCAGATGTAGTTTGCAGCAAGTGAAAGACTGCTAGAAGAGGCTCGCTGCAATGACAGTCTCCACTAGCAAAATAAAGTAGGTAAACCACTACATTCTTTGCATACCTGTAGCATCACAAAATTCTTATGTCCTTACAACTATACACAGCAGTCTCGTCTGGGCAGGGAAGACGTGTGTGTGCACATGTAGATAAAGACACCCTGAATGACCTCCCCTCAGCAGCAAGACTAATGTTTTCATAAAACTAAGAACAAAATAATTTGCATGCATCCAGATGGCAATGTCATGTAAGCAATTCTCCAGAGCAGGGACTGAGCTCCACAGGGTACAAGATACACAGCTGTGCATTATGAGAGTGCTGATGTTATTCTATGCTGTGTTGGGAAACAGTTTTGTCTAGAGGCATCATATGTCCTTTGAGCAAGAAAGGTTTGGAGACACATCCCTGAAACATGCCATGTTTCATACCTCTGGGCACCGTCTCTGCAGTTTGATTATTTCTTATTGGTCTTAAGAGAGGATAAATTCTGATATTGCAGTAGCATCTCACCCACGATGAGTCATATCAGATGTTGCAGAAACATCTGCTCTAAAATGCCTTTTGAATCTCCAGTTAGATGGAATACCTGCCTGGAAATCTGCTAGTGTCTCAGAAGTGATGAGTAAAGAAACACACTCTCTTTCATGAAGTGAAAAACATAGACAGCAACTGATTTCTGGATGGTTTCTGAAGAAAATATCAAGATCCTTGCTAAAAGCAGCCAGTTATTCTAGCTGTCCATAATACATTGTTAATGTATCATGGCCACACCCGAGTTTTCAAGTAGCTAAGGACAGACCACAGTCAGAATTGCATGGGCCATGCCTCTTAGTCACTTTTTACTTCTAACTTGCCTCTATAAAGTCAAGAAAACTGAACACATAGTATACAATGTGTTCTTGCTCCATATAATCGTGTATAGGAATATAGCTGACATATTTTTTAAAAAAGGTGTTAAAAATAATGAGTAAGACATTCCAATATGAAGAACCATGGAATTGTTTACACTGGAAAAGACCTTGAAGGTCCTTGAGTCCGACCATTAACCCAGCACTGCCACATCCACCACTGCCCATGTCCTTAAGTACCACATCTACATGTCTTTTAAATACCTCAAGGGTTGGTGACACAACCACTTCTCTGGGCAGCCTGTTCTAGCACTTGGTCACCCTCTTGGTGAAGAAATTTTTTCTATTATCCAATCTAAACCTTCCCTTGTGCAGCTTGAGGCCATTTCCTCTCATCCTGTTCCTTGACACCTGATGGGAGACTGACCCTCACCTTGCCATGCCAAAGGCCAATGGCACCTGGCCTGTATCAGCAATAGTGTGGCCAGCAGGACCAGGCAAGGGATCATCCCCCTGTTCCTGGCACTGATGAGGCCACACCTTGTGTACAGTGTTCAGGTTTGGAAGGCATTAAGGAAGACATTAAGGTGCAGGAGCAGAGAAGAGCGATGAAGTTGGTTAAGGATCTGGAGAACAAGTGCTGTGAGGAGCAGCTGAGGGAGCTGGGTGTGTTTAGCCCGGAGATAAGGTGGTTCAGGGGGGCACCCTATTGCTCTCTACGACTTCTTGAAAGGGATTTGTGGTAAGGTGAGACTCAGTCTCGTCTCCCAAGTATCAAGTGACAGGATGAGAGAAAATGACCTCAAGTTGCACAAGGGAAGGTTTAGATTGGGTATTAGAACACATCCAAGCCACAAGTAGCCAGTTTGTCCAGGAAAATACTGTGGGAAACAGTGTCAAAAGCTTTACTAAAGTCCAGGCAGACGACATCCACAGCCCTTTCCTCATCCACCAAACAGGTCACCTTGTCATAGATCAGGCTGGTCAAGCAGGACCTGCCTTTCTTAAAACCGAGCCAGCTGGGTTGATCCCCTGGTTGTCCTGCGCATGCCACATGATGACACTCAAGAAGATCTAGTCCACGATATTCCTCAGCACTGAGGTCAACCTGACAGGTCTGTAGTTCCCTGTATTCTCCTTCCAACCCTTTTTGTAGATGGGCATCACATTTCCTGACTTCCAGCCAATTGGGGCTTCCCTGGCTAGCCAGGACTGCTGGTAAAGGCAGAAAATGGCACAGTGAGCACTTCCACCCGCTCCCTCGGTACGCTTGGATAGATCTCATCTGGCCCCATAGACTTCTGGGTGTGTCCAAGTGGTTCAGCAGGGTGCTGACCATTTCCCCTGGATCATGGGGGCTTCATTCTGCTCTCCACCCCGCTCTTCCAGCTCAGCAGTCTGGGTATCCAAAGAACAAATGCTCATGCTATTAAAGGCTGAGGCAAAGAACGCATTATGCACAGGAATAACTTGAACACATCTGTGTTGTGTTGTGTTGTGTTGTGTTGAGTTGTGTTGTGTTGTGTTGTGTTGAGTTGTGTTGTGGGAGAGTTTATCCCAGAGTGGATGTGATCAACATGAAAAAAGAGTGGAAATAACCCTTTGGTGTGTTACACAGACACATTTAATTGTGTTGTCAAATCTATTTTTTACCTGTCAACTGTTAACATATAAATGAGGAAGTATGAAGGATGCTATTATTCACCTGCTAAGAATACTAACATTCCAATTGTAAGCATTTTTAAGTCACAGACTTTCTTCTTTCTTTTTCTTCTTGAGTCAATGTAGAATACCTCCTACAAGCTACACTGAGGAACTGTTTGCAGAGGTATTTATTCTTAGTTGTTATTCCTGATTCTTCTTATTCATCTTCTGTCATTGGGGTTGCTCTTTTGAAGTAAAAAAAAAAGTACACAGCTCTGAATTAGCATACATTTAAATGGAAGAATGTAATTCAGACAGCAGCCATACAAAAATGAATCGGGAATTGTTATCTCCTTTAAACCCAAACCTTGCTGTAATACAAATCAACTTTAGCAAATTAGACCTTCATTGTGTTCAGTTTTACATCAATGACAATCCTAAGATCTCATAGCTTGGGAAGCAGCAGGGGTGAAATGTGGGCATTCAACCATTGGAAACTGGTTTGACAGGTGCAGGGAAGTTAAAAAAATGCAACTACAGTTACCACAATATTCCTATTCTTAAAAGTATTTCCCACATTAATACTTCCACAGGATGACACTGGCAGTATTAGCAATAGGATGCTTGGGAGGCAATTCCCTACGAGGCTGGGGCTAGCATTCATATAGATCCCCCACAGGATGCACATTTCATCTGGTGCACAGGCCAAGATGCTGGGAGGACTGAACCATCTTAAATTCTGTCCACAGCTGTTTGTTGTGCCATTATACATTTTGTCAATATGCATGCAGCTTCTTGCAACTAAGGAACAAAATTAGCCTTTAAAAACGTGCTACAAGTAGGCTCTGCTCAGAATCAGAACAGATTTTATCCTGGTTGCAGAAAGAAATGGACTTTCAGCAGGAACAACGTGCAAAACCTTGTTCCCGTACAGTGTTTTTGCTGCCCTCTGCATTTAAAGCGGTACAACACCACCCTGTCATGACTTGCAGTTTGAGACGCATGCAGAAGACATCACCATGATATTAAAAGAAAATAATTCATTAAAAAACGAGGGGGAGGGAGAAATCTGGTGCGGAAGCAGCTGTGCCAAGCTGATCGGCTCAAGAGTGCCACCTGCTGAGAACGAGTTCGGGTCCGGGCCGGGGGCTCGCTCGCACAGAGCGGCTCATTCACACTGCTCCTGGTGGGACCTTCCCCGGTCCTGCCCTGTCCCACACACCGCAGGACGCCTCCCTTCCCCTGGCCGCGCTCCGTTCTCCTTGGGAGATGGACAAACACAATCAGGGACAGCATCTGTCCGGCAGTTGTCTGGTAATCAGACTCAGCCCAGGTGCAAATCAACTGCGGATTTAGAAGGTGCACATTACCAATCTGTCTCTTCCTCAGATTACAACAGTGGGTTTAAAGGATCCACCTTCAAATCTTTCCATATTTATTCTTCATATCGTCTCCTTCCTTAGCTTAATCAGACTTTTGTCATCCTGTATTAATAAATGCTGGTAGCTTATGTAGTAGGAGCTCTTTTCCTTTGTTACAGCTAAGAGACGAGCGATCTCAGAGAGAGAGAAAACCACAGTGTGTATCAAGGAAGGAAAGGAAACAGACAAAACATATTTTCTACTGTCAAGCTCATAAAATTGAAGAAATTACAGATCTTCTTCTGTAAGTAAATGCTTGTATTTTCACGTCAAAAAATCTCAATCTATGTCAACACTGCTCAGCTTCTATTCCAGGTAACACAACCTTCCTATTAAACCTCAAAGTAAAATTCTTACAAACAGGGTCAAGTACTGACTAAGGGCAAATACTGAGATGAAGATCTAAATCCTCTTTGGGACTGGATTTATTTCACCACAGTGCCATGGCCACTCAGAAAAGGGGGGGGGATGTTTTCAAGCACCTGAAAGGAGTCCAAACAACAGAAATCTTGCACCTCCAGGAGACTTGGACTATTGTTTCTAAGACACAGCCTGCTATCCCTCTATGCATATACTCAGCATTACCATTCACATACAAGTCCTGAAACAGAGGGAAAATTCAGGAAACTGAAGCACGTGGGTTTGCTTTTTCTTCCCTGCAACATCCCATGGCAGAGTAAAATGAGGAGAGAAAAACCACAAACCACACATCATCTTCCAAAATAATGGAAGCATCAAGAAGGAAAAGGCTACAGACAGAGTGATCTGTTTCATGGTTTGTAAACTGTGTTTCCTAGTGCAGAAATGAAGCCTACATGAAGAACCTGTTAGCAAGTCTAATTCAGGGAGTGTTCTGAAGAGAAAAATCAAGTGCAGCTCTCAGAGTTTGTAGTGCACAGCCTCCAGAGGTACAGCAAGCTTGGCCCACAGATTTTAAAGTGAAACCGGGTAACTCAGTCAATTGCCAAGATCTATCATGTAACACACACCAGTAGACAGCACCCAGTTTCCACTGCACTGAAGCCAGTAAATCAGATCTAAGGATTCTCCTTGAAGTCTTTGTAGGTACTTGAGGAAAAAAAGAAATGAAGGGCAGGAAGAGAGAGAGAAAATTCTGATGATTTAGGCTTACTTGTCACTCATATTTCATTACAAAGGGTATTAATTGGAACCCATGCAAGAAATCTGCCATAATTTTAAATAATCATAAAACTACAAAATTAAGTAGGTACAGGTGTTTTGATCCACTGTATTTGGTTTTATCTGAATTTTATGTTCTAATCCTCATGATCTATGAATAAGTGAAAACTGAACACTGCACCAAGCTTTCTCAGAAAGACATTTCTGTGTAGGTGTGGTGGTTTTTTCTTTCAAATGCTGTGTTCCAAGAAATCACATCACCAAAACTGCTTGGTTCCCTTGTCCACCACGGCACTTTTAAATGGACACAGTTTACTCCATCATTCAGAGTAAAAGTAGTTCTTTCACATAAAGGTTCAGTTCTGAAGTGGCAGTGATGTCCATTGATGATGCATGTGACTACAAGTTCCTACATGACTTAGCTACAGGAGGGTGCTCTAGACTTGGCCATCTCTTCACTTGTTAAAAATTTCTGGGGGGAAGAGAGGGAGTTCTCTTTTTTTGCTATGATGAAGAATGAATTCCAGTCTGAATAGCAAATGTCAACAGTGTGTTAGCTATTTATACCAACTCACGGGCAGACTACCATTGAGCATCACAGTGTAATCCCAGTCTTCCTTCCATCTTTCTCCTTTGTGTAACTGTGGCATGAACATTCAGGGTACACATCGGAACAAATGGTGTGTGAAAGCTGTTATGTGTGACATGCAGAACTATTTTCATAAGTATTTTGGATTTTATTATCTCTGGTAGGCCATACAAGACATCCTGTTCTACAAGCAAATTCTTCCAAAGGAGAAAAAGGTCCTGTTCTACCATGGGTTTCTTGGTTTCTTTTACCACACGCTACCAAATGCAATGCTATTTTGGAGAAAGATGAATGCATTTGTCAGGTGGATTTACTTAATTTTCCTAGACATGTTTCAATCTGCACTAATTCTACCCTGATGACTATTCTGTCAAAATATAATTTTCCCTTTAGTTTCAAATGATGAGGAAATTTTGTTATAGTTGTTATAGCAGGATGACAGTGTCAGCTGACTTTAATTTTGCTTGTGTAAAAGTGAATGTACAATTACATATGGAATATATGCATTGACATGACCAGCTAGACAGACAGACAACCACTCATGTCAGTGGAGTAATTTATATAAGATGTTATCATGAATAATAACCAATATACCCATTCAGTTTCATATAGAGGTGACTAGAAACTAGGGAATTCTATCCCGCAAAATTGTGTGGTGGAAAGGTAAAGGTAGAAGCCATTTCCCTGGTATTTACTAGATATAAGCAGGCTGGAATGTGCTAAAGTTACCTGGCATACATCCTACCTAAAAAAAAATTAAATTAAAATTCTAGCTCACATTTCAAGGCAGTGTTATTTTTCTTCAGGCTGTCTAGGCTTCTTCTGTAAGGCAGCTGTATACCTGAGACAGTGGAATTGTGGCATCATCAGTTTAGCTAAACTTGGTTTTTTATTCACTTTACAAGACCTTCAGACTTGCATAGTACTATTCAGCCAGAAATGAAGGAGAGGGAAAAGGAACTCATAAGCAAAACAACGAGGATAGACCTTAAATAATAACCTTAAATAGAAAATCATATAAAATAATTCCTTAATAATCTCTTTTATTCATGACCTCGTTTTTCCTTATACTTCTAAAGGGGACAATATCAATTTGAGTTCAAATTCATTGCAACTTCAGACCTCATTAACTGCCAAAACAATATCAGAGTGAATGTTTTAAAACTCTTGGTTTTGGAAAGATGTTTCTGCTAAGGGGATTTTATGCAAAATTTTGCAAAGAAAAGTCTCACTCATTTTTCAAGATAACTTTTTTCTGCCTCTGGATGGTGCTGGTAGAAGGAATGTAAAGCTTCTCTCCATGGAATTTCAGTGCTCTATCTTGGTGAGGCAAGTGAGCAGCCTGATGAAGAGCCAAGGGATGCCAGGGCTATTCACAGAACACCAATACAATGAGAAGCAGATTATGTTCTAATGCAGAGCAGCATTCCCAGCCACAGCGACAGCCAGGAGGACTGTGCAGGGGTGGGCACCCAGACAACACTCAGTATCACCTTCCTCGGCCTCTCCCAGCATGTGCTGCCACCTGGGAGCATTATTCCACCCTACAAACAGAGCCTAGCCACAGAACCCAGGCAACCTCACAGAGGTACCAAGCCTTTGATAAGGCTGACCTTACTAAATTAGATTCCAGATAGACTTCATCACCTCAGCTCTCATACACCGCCTGTGCAAAGGAAAGCAAACAGACCTGTAGTATAAGACTAGATATTAAGAATATCCATTTTGTTTGGTGATAAGAGCTTTCAAATGTGAGGTTTCCCTGTAGAATTTAGATAGAAACCTCTTTTTCTATTAAAATGCTGTTTGCCTTGTCCTTGGGATTTTATCTGAAACATGCATTCTTGTTGTAAAATTCTATATGAATCTTAATAAATTTTGTCTGAGACCTCAGGCACCAGCCTTACTGCTGTGTTTGTTCCATCACAATAAATGTTGCAAGACTCTGTCACAGGAAAATTTCCCGAATAATATTAGACTAGAAAATAGCTCTTAAAACCATGTTGGATAAATGAAATTAATATTTGATTGGGAAAAGACAGAATGCTCTCAGAAGAGCACATTAAGAAGAACGTGAGCCTACAAGCTGTGTGTAGGAAATTGTCATGAATAGTAGCAAAGAGGTGGAGATTGAATGAGCCAGGATAAGAGCACCATGGTCTGTAGTCAGGATGATTCGGTGCTTTTATTTATGAATTTACACCAAAGGGACAGAACAGTAATAAAGTTCATGCCTTTCTAGATCAAGATCTTGAAAAGAACCAGGCCAGTAATATGCACCCACTAGGAATTTCCCATACATTCAACACACAACCCTCCCCACTGCACCTCCCAGTCAAGCACTTCTGCTATAATCTGATTCCTCATCGACACTGCTTCCATGAATTCCACCTGTGTAATCTATTCTTCTGACAGACCCACATTTTGCCCAAACCTGTAACTTGCCCAACAGGAGTCACTGCTCAACAACTTTGTCGTACAGCTGCTTTGGCATCATGGAAAGGAGACACTGACCCTACCTTGTATCAAAGCAGAAAATTATGGAACTCTTGCAAAGACTAGAAAGGAACTGGAAAGACCATGAAATCACAACTACAAACTGTGACGCTTATGCAGGCAGGGACACAATGACCAAAGGTCACCATTACAAAGTGGATTGTCCTTCACATAACCAGATGGGAGAAAAAGCTCAATATATCAGGGACATCTGATCCAGTACAAGGTCTCATCTTGCAAGCTACTGTTGATGCTGCATTTGGGACTTCTATTTTTTTTTATTTTTTAATTTCAATTTTCCCATACTCAGTCTCATCATAGACTATCAGTCTTCCAAACTTCTTTGGAAAGATTTTTTTTTTCCCTAAATCTGAAGTCAAACTATCATGAAGGTTTAGGTTTTTCCCATGTGTATGGGTAATAGGCATATTTTAATTCTTTACCATATCTTTTTTAAAGATTGTAATTTTGTTCTTAAGATGCTAAAATAAACAGCACTAACTGCTCTTCAGACTGGATTTTTCTGTGTGCCTACAAGATATCTACTGAAGTATAACAGTGATTACCTAAAATGCACAAAAATTTACCTGATTTGCTTTCAATTCTCCTGACCCCATTTTTCTGGGTGCCAACAGAAATTCTTGATGGTAATAGAAGTAGGTGAGAGATTGCAAGTATTCTCTGTGGAAGGGCTCAGGGCAGCATGAAATCAGATACACAGGACTCCCAGAGAATTGATTAAGCGTCTTGACCCTTAACCATGGGGTATCAGACCCAGATGAAACAGAGAAAACCAGCTTGATTACTCCACTCAAGTTCTAGTCACAGCAGAAGCAGCGTGAAGCTCTCTCTCCACATGGCAGCTCTGACACTGTGCTATAACTTTATAATAGTTATTTGTGAGCGTGTGCTCCGAAACCAGGGGAATGGAGATATCCAGGTTCCACTACAACTACTTTAAGTATCAACAGCTGCGTGGCACTAAGAACTTCCTAGGAAGTTACAACTCATAATGACTTTAGAATATAGCAAAAATAGGGTAAACTCTTTAAGGTATCCTTCTAAGTCATGTAGAGTTTCATTCCAGGTTTTAATGCCAACTGAGCCAGCATTACTTATTTATTTATTTTCAGCAGTTTCATGGTACATCTCTACAACTTCCTAATTCATCAACCGAAAAATTACCAAAGAGTTCTTGAATGTTATTAGTCTGTAGGTCTCATTCTGAAGGATTACTTGTTCGGCTCATTCTGAATAAATGTTTAGCAAGGTGTAAGTAAGAAAAAGATCTGGTCTTTAAATTAGTTAGACTAATTTAAAGCAGGGAACTTCTATTTTTATATTACTATGGGGACTGTTGCACATACACCATTTCCTTTCTGTATTAGCTACTAACGCTGTTCTCCTTTTCAAACATTCTCCCCTAGTTGATTTTGTGATTGAGAGACACCAGTTTCACTTTGAGGCTTACATAATGTACCTTCCTCTTACAGAATAATAGAGAGCTCAGAGTGAGAACAAACAGAATCAATAATTCCATGAGTGTGTCTCCAACACATGCCACAACCACTGCTGGTTATATATATTTACATACATGTTGTACAAGTATGTGTGTGCATAGGTCTAGAAATAAACAAAAAAAAAGCAAGGGTGGTAACAGAAAATCTTGGTGTTCCATCAAACCACCAGGGATAGAGAATTTATTTATTTAGGTAAATGTACTCAATATGATCCTCTCTGTCATAATGTTATTCCTTTTTAAGCTACTACTTGTGGTTTAAAGCAATTCAAAACTACAACAAGAGGAAAAAGTTACTTTGCTTTAATGGAAAATTTGTAGACAATTTGCTGCAAGATGCAAAGTCTTATATCCCTTTTTTTAACTTCTTTTTTTTTACCTTCTTCATCTCAGATACTTAAAAAAATTAAAAGCAATTTTTTAGTAAAAAAAACCACCCCTCCACAAGGCTTTTGTTGAATGCATCAAATACCTTTGAGGACACATGGACCTCAATATTCATTTAGGGATAGATTCATAGTCATGAAAAATGAATGAGTAACCCAAATGCTCATAAAAGTAACAGCACTTACAATGATATCATTAAGAATTTTTGAAGTTCTTTTATAGTCCCAGGCCATCAAATCAGCCCCTAAAACACACTGATAGCATATAATTGAAATTAATGAAAGGACTCTTGAGAATTTGGCTGATTCAGACATAGATACCACAAAAGACCAGCACCAGAACTTTCCAGCTCTCACTCTCCATATTTTTGTAAGGAAGAAATAAGTCATGCTGAGAAGTTAGAGTCACGAAGTTCCTACTAGAAGCCATAAAGGATGCATATAACAAGGCTTTCTGTCCCATCTCCATCGTGAAGGAGGTCCTTTAGAGAACATGGGGAAATTAATTATCATGTTGATCTACTATCCCTAAAGCCATGGAAATGTTTTATTAAACAGCAGCTTTTGACCTAACTGAAAAAATGAACATATGCAACTTGTAACTCTCAATGTTACTGAAACAAAACAAACAAACAAAGGCGTTTTGTCTTCACTACAACTCCTGCTTTTATCGAGGCAAATCTTAGTAGAAGCACATTCAGTTTTACAAGAAACTTTAATTTCAAGGCCTAATGCACATGATGAAGTCT
Source organism: Mohoua ochrocephala (assembly GCA_013398855.1). Lineage (NCBI taxonomy): Eukaryota > Metazoa > Chordata > Aves > Passeriformes > Acanthizidae > Mohoua > Mohoua ochrocephala. The sequence continues at coordinate 18,460 of VZTA01022595.1, read as the reverse complement.
CAGGCAATAAAATGGATCACAGCTTGAATGTGTCATTCTTCCCTTTCAACACATAAAAAGATGTTTGCTCCTCAGCCATCAGACACACGAACCCCCACGGGTTAGAAGAAACAGTTATTGCAACTGTAGGCATTTATTCTATTAAAGAATTTCTGAAATGTTGGAAAGACTTTTCTCAAAGTTAACAGGGTGATGAAAGACCACATATTGGGAGAGTAGAATCAGTTTTGGAATGCTAGAGCCGAAAAAACACAGGCTTAGGAAAAAGATATTAAATCCTCAAAACATTCTCTACTCACTATTAAAGCAGAAATGGAGTCTTTGATGTAGAAATCAGTATTTACAATTAAAATAATTATCTTACTTTCCTTAATTCAATCCCTTTGACCTTTTTCTGAAAGAAAAATAACAACACAGTGTATCTGAACTCCTAGTGAAAGGCATGATTATCCACTTTTAAGTTTGCTTTAGCTGCTGCTTAATGTTCATTAATTATTTTCATGTTTAAAAGGCTTTTTCTCCCCTATGATGCTAAAACTGAATTCCCAGATAAATTGTAGCTCCCAAGAAGGAAACCTGACACGCCAATTTTATCTTAGTGTCGATGCTTCTGTTGTTCCAGCTCCATGGGAGAAAATCTCAGCTGGTGTACATGGCTACAATTCAACTGATCCTAGGGAAGCTGGCAACCTGCACTGAAGGTTTGATTTTTGATTATGAGAATTTGCAAAACTCTGATCCGTTGTGAGATACAGAGTCCAGTTCAGAAGAGAGTATTGACTACTTCTAGCTGCCTTCCTCTAAGCTGTTAATTGATGACTAATTAGTCATTTAGGTTACCTCAAAATAAATCCTGTTTTAAGAGTATTTTCCCTAACCTTGTAGCAGTCTCAGCCTTCCACAAAGATTCTCACTGAAAGTGAGGCAGTTCCCAGAAATATCTCAGAAAAAAAATACACGGACAAAGGTCTGCTCCATTCCCTTATAAACCAACATGTGTCACCTGCAATAATCAAGCCACAGGGTTGTCACCAGAGCTCAACAAGGGCAAATGTTCTCACCATTCTGACATAATAGGGGTCTTTGTAATTTAAGCACATTAAAAAAAAGCTCCTAAATTCAACTGGTCACCAAGTTGAACTTTGTCAGCACAGAAAAACCTCAGGAGCAGCACTTTGACACCATTCAGCCAGGGTTACCATCTCAATCCTTTGTAGTGTTTCCCTGAGTTCCTATACAGGACCTCTATTTTGAAGTGTCCTTGCACGGAATTCAGAGATGTGCTTTATGGACCAGCAGCATATATTTAACAGCTTTGCCCTGACAAACACTGAGGACTTAGATATGCTCTAATTAATTTCACCAAACAATTGCAGCAGGCTAAAATATACTGAATGGGGGGTTTTATGCCTTTGCTCTCACTTTTTTTGCTTGCACATGTCCAGTGATGATATCCAGGCTCTAACAGTGCAGGCATTATTGTTTCAATACTTAAATAAATAATAGCAAATAACTGCCCATGCAACATTGTTGATCCTTTGTTAAATTGAAAATTATGGAGCAAAGATATCTTTTGCAATGTACATAACTCATACTTTATTAATTTGCTACCATTTCCCACCATCTCATTCAGTTGAGGATTTCTTGTAACATATATTTCACTAAAAACACCTTAATTTACCCACCACATTTTAACTTCTGAACAAAGTACATGTATATACAATGTATGATAGCTAATCAAAATACAGGCACGCCTGTGCCCTTGCCCTCTCCCTACACTCCATTATGGAACAGGCAAATTTTTTGATTGTTGAGGGGACTGTGGGGTATGTTTGTTATTCCAAATTCATTTATAAAAACAACTTAGTTTTGCTTAATAGTAAAAAAACCCTTCTATAATTCAGACTGGGACAATGGTTTTCCTGTACTAACAGCTTTCAATATTGTCTGAATGCCCTTATTCAGAGAAGGAACACTGCCTATCTGGTAGTCACAGCCATAATTCACATTTTTCTGAGACACTTCTGTTAATTTCCTTCATAAGTTTAGGACGTGGAAATGAAGGAAATAATTATCCAATGCTCAGTACTTTTCATGTTCACTTACATCTATGTATAATGTGGAACCTCGGCGAGTACCACACCCACTTTACAGAGTACAAGTTAATTTCCGTATTTGAAAACTTTCCTTTATGTGTATTTTTATCCTAATTGTGATATTGTGAGATAGGTTTGGAAAAAACTCTGTTGTTGGGTGGGCTCTAGCCTGCTTTTTCTGAAGTCAGTTTTTTCATACAAAGACTTCTGGGAGTGCCTGAATAAATGCATGCATGCATGCAGAGATAGTGACAGCAAGGAAATGCAGTGAGCCTGCAAGGTGAATAAAATCACAGCTGGAAGGAGCTCCCCCAGAAACACAGTGCCTGTACTTGTGCTTCGAGATCAGAAATTGATGCTGATATGGAGGGAAGAGTATGACTGAGATTGCAAAAACATAAGGAGAAAAGAAAACCTATTTTTAAAAGTGTAAAAAGTACCTGAGAATCACAGATCACTCAACCATACGAGATATTTGGGGAAGATCCTGGAAGACTTGCAGCATTCTGAGAATAGCAATAAGTAAATAAAATAATTTCCTCCATGAGGTAAACAACACATCTTACTAGAGCAAGTGAATTTCCTTCTTGCTGGCTTAGTGAACAAGATTAAGCAACAGATGTGCCACCCCTCAGCTTTAGTGAGGCATTTGACACTGACATGACAATTAACTGGAAATATTTGCAGAATGGCCAGCAAAATAATAATAATCTCAAAAACTAATAGTTTATGACTTATCAGACTAGGAGACTTTAAATGAGATCTTCCAGAGGTCTGCCCCGTGATTAGTTGTTTTAATGATTCAAGCAATAATGCTTGTAAATTATTTGAGTAATTAAATAAACACAGGAAATTCACACATCACATTGTACTGGGATAATTTAAAAGCATATTGAAGGAAAATATCAAAATTTGGAATAACCCTGGTAAGCCAGAAAAATGGTTTAAGGATAAATTAGGAACAGAACAAAGCATTACCCGTAATAAGGTGAAATGAAGAGCATAAATATAAAGAAGGGAAACAAACCATCAGATTATACCAGGGAAAATTCTGGTTGTTAAGATTTAACCTGAATAGGAGTCAACTTATTCTGAACTGTATTACCAGGAATATTGTAAATCTGAAATGGAGCAAATTGCTCTGCTTTTCTTCCCCCTGGTGAGAGCTCAGCTAGAACCCTGACTGTAGTTTGGCCTGCCTGCTTGAGGCAGACAAAAGCAAATTAGCAAATCCTGAAGAGAACATTAAGCGTCAAAGGTTTAAAAATGTGAACTAAAAGGAAAAGCTGCACAAATTCAGCAGGGTTAGTCTAGAGAAGAGCAATCCTACAGGTGACATGACAACAGTTCTATAACATGAAAGCTGGTAAAAGTGCTATAGCGATAAATCGTTCTCCAGTCTCACTACGAGGAGGAAAAAGAGAAACAAACTTTGGCTGTTGAAGAGATTTCAGATAGATTCTGGGAAAAAAAAGTCTAATTCACAGTGTTTCTGTGTCCAGGGAAGTTGTGTCACTGCTTAGACAGGGAAGGACAAAACATCTGTCATTAAAGCTGTCTCACTGAAAGGAGACGAGCAAGATAAAAAGGTCCCTTTCTACTGCTACACTTCTAAGATTTCTATGCATTCTTTTGCTAAAAGACACAAAACAAAATACTGAAAAATATTGTACAATACTGGTATTTGCAGTTTCACAGTCAACATGTCAAGCTGTTTTTTCTCCATCTTAAAATAACTGAAAGCCCAGATGGTCCCTGAAGTGCTTAAATTGCCTTGATCATCACCTGTTCTGCATAGTACGTTCTTTTGCACATTCAAGCTGTGAGCACTGTACACATTCATGCAGCTTTACAGTGAGAATGATAGGTAATAGTAACTTTTCCCAGGCTTATGTGTATGCCACCCCTGAATAGAAAATTTTACCATTAGCAGCTTGTTTGTTTTTTAAGCTTATTTTTAAGTCATTGAAAGAGTTTGAGTAACAGCTAAGTTATTTTCTGCTATTCAAAACACATATTTTAAATCTGCCTAGTGTTTTGTAGACAAATTTTGTAAAAGACGTAAGAAGTATTCACAGTAAACATGTTCTTTTTTAAATCCCAGTTCACAATGTCCATTGCTATCATGTCTGAAGCCCAGGGAATCTGTGCTGGTGCTGGTTTTCCCTTTATTTAATTACTTGTATTATGAGGACAACAACCCTGGTTTTAATGCTGATTTCTCACGGAAATGTCAATACTGTATAATTTCTCTCTAATGATATTTGGGGCAAAGAGTGCAATTTTTTTAATTAGTAAATGTGACTAATAATGCTATGCTCTTCAAGCCATCATGTCTGTAATTTAGCCTTGGCAGAGCTGTGGTGTATTACAAGCATATTCCCAAAATTTAGGGCTCCTTAACAATCTTGCTGTCTCCGCAAGTGTTTGCTTAAGGTATGCAAACAATCAGGCAGACAGATACACCTGCCTTCTCCTGACTGCTTGCTGAGTCACTTCCATCGCCCTCCATCACCAATAATCCTCCACTTACTCCCCTGATTAACTTCATGAGCTCACTTTTTCTCATTTAGGAGCCTCTTGCTCAAGTTGTGGGAGAAAGAAACTCAGGAGAACACACCAAAACCTGAGAAACTCCCACACACACTCTTCCCCCTCGAACAACAAATTTATTTCTGGTGTCTTCATCCAGTGTTGGTGGCACAGCCAGAAGGCTACCAGGTACATTAAGAAGATAAGCTGGTTACACAAATTCAGTTTCTCTGAATAAAGAAGTAAAGAAAAGGAAGAGAGGAACAGAGACAAGACAGTCAAAAGCCTGTCAAGTTATTTAAAAAGCCACAAATTATTTAAGCCACAACCTGATGTAAGAGACTGACATTCAAGTTCTTGTTTGAAGCCAGTTCTCAGTGGTGTCCCTGGATTTAACTATTTTCAATAGTTATCACAGTGGTGAAACTCTAGGTAATTTTCTTTCATACTAATGTTAAAATACCAAATTTAATTTGAAATATCAAAAGAAAAATCATAGTTTAGTCCATCATGTTATTCATGAAAAAAACAAAATAAGTTTCTTAATAGCACTTACCAGGGGACCTTGAGCGCTCACACAGTCAGAAGGACAACTCTTTGCAGTGATAATGCAGAAAAGAAGAAGCACCAGCAACAAATCATGAGAAAGGGACAGCCTGACTCCTAGATGAACTACTGTCTAGGCACTTGCTAGCAGGGATTTATTTTCTTTCCACTTCATTTTAGTCTGAGAGGCTTTTTTACCTTGCACTGAAGTTTCCCGTGCATTCCCATCAAAGGGAAAAGAGAATGAGGGGATGTCCTAAGTTTATATGAACCAGTAGAGATCCCAATGGCCTGGTGAGGCAGAGGAGCACTCCTCATCACTCTCACCTGAGGGCCAGGGGCAGCTGCTGTCCTCCAGCTGCTCCACATCCACCTGAGGGGGAGTCAGCCAAAAGGGCTGAAGTACTTCTTACTATTCCTCTCCTTTGTAGGCAAACGCATTTCTGTTCCTGCAAAAACAAACCCTGCACATCATTGGATCGGGAGCAGCATTTTGTGTTTTGGCAACACACCCCCATGTCTTCTCAAAGAGATGGTGGTGGGACAGACAGGACCTAAACACCCTCTTAATTAGGCTGGGTTACAGCATTGCATCTGTGTACTATATTTAACACATATAAAAAGTATTCAGCAATTGAGCATTCTTGTTGATAACCCTATTCCAGACCCTTAATTTTCTTAGAAGCTCTAATCACGAACTGTTGAGAAGGATTTTATCAAATAACATTGAAAGAAAGATTGTTCAAAAATGACTGATTTTGGGTGCCTCAATTTTTTGCCCAAGTTCCTTTGGAAGGATTTGTTCTGCAGAGCACTGGCAAATATAAAACCTTATAAAATGTCTCTAACAAAACAAGGCAATGCAAAATTATACATCATGTTTGAAAAGTTGGGGTTTAGTATGTTCCCAATCAAGACTGTGCTTGAAACTGAGATACAGATATATGAACTGCAGAGTGCTGCCAAAATGATCAACCCTGTCTGCTGTATTTCTTGGAAGAGCATACAATCATCCTGGTCCCTAAATGGCTACTGTTTCTACAAAACAAGTCAATTTTTGTCTTGCTCTCTGGCTTTAATTTTAAAGGTATAACTCCACATGCAAGGCAAAGAACCAAATGCTATTAAAATATTTATTTTTACAGAAGGTGCTGTCTGCTTGTCTCCTAAGTAGAAGGGCGATGAGAAATTGAATTCACTGACATTTCAGAACTCAGGCCCTTTGCAGTGACAGGGACACACTAGTTAAGGAGGATTTTTTGCCTGTTCCAATTTTACTGTGATCTGAAACGTTTTAAATTGGCTGTGTCTGCCAAACCCTGAGAAAGAGTTAATTGTGAATGTCCAGACAAAACCAGAATGCAACCTACTTGACTCCGTGCCTGTGAAAACTACCCTCATTATACGTTTATGATGAGTTATGAACCCTTGTCATATCCTGGCAGAATATTGCAGCAGGAGGTTCCCTATCTTATATGAAGAAAGGTTCTATTCTACTATATATATATATAATATATATATATAAAGCCAACTGCAAGGGGATGCTACCAGTTACTCAAAGATGTCCTATTACACCTAGAACAAATGGGAAAGAAATTGTTCTGGCTTTCCTCCTTCAGCTTTGGCCCATCAGGAGTTTCCCGACTCCAGCATTATGAGTTATAGATGATCATCCAGTTGAGCAGCCAAATTTATGAGCTGGGCTTAACAACTTGCCCAGTGTCAGAGCTGATTTAATGTATGCTCACTTGCTTTGGGGTTTAACAGCTTGCCTCAACTCTGTGCTCACTGACTTCAGATCTCTGAGCACAAGAGGAACACTTCCATGTCTGCTTGCAGCAGGAATATGCAAAGCAAAAGACTTCACTCACATCTGTGTGAATAACAGTATTTAGACTATATTCTCATTTTCAGATTCTGTACTCTAGGTTCAAAAGGAAAGAAATTAGATATGCTGAACCTCTGAGAGAGTCAGTTTTTCAAAGCCCTTCCCTTTACATCAGTTTTAATGAGGTTTTAATTGCACTTTTCTTCCTTAGGCAGCACATACCTTTTCACAAACTCAATGCGCTGTTTGTGTAGCATTAAATAAACCCTCCAAGCAAGCAAACATTTGGTACCTAACACTTTGCATTAAAATATTTAGTGTTTGACTTGAAGTTGTTCCATCACTACCTTACTGCTCTGGTGGTCTTTCACTGGCATTCAGCCCATCATGTAGCAAACACTCTTTCCAATTACGTCTCCAGCCCACATCCCATTGCCTTGTTCTACAGGTTGTGGAAACACTGTGTTTATGGCAAGGCATCATTACCGTTTTCCCAGGACACCAAGTCACCCTACACAGCTGACTGGAAGCTTCAAAGCAGTACTTAAGATGTGCACTGGCTGTGTGCTGGTGTTCTGAATGGGGCTGAATTTTTCTCTGGCAGGACAAGAGGACTAGGCAATGTGAAGGGAACACAATCATCTAAAACCCCACGTGGGGAATGAATTGAAGCTGTGGATTATATTCTTTAGAATCAAAACACCCAAGGTACAGATTAGACTAGGGAAAGGGCTTGCATGTACTTACTTTTACCTCAGAGGACCTGTTGTGATGATCACCAAACCTTAGAGCCCCATTTTTACATCTAAAAGCTCTACTTTCTACATCTTGAAGTGTGTCTACGTTGTCCTCTGGAGCTTGCATGTTCCATCCTTTTGGATGGAGGTAATAAAGTAAGTTCAGCCCTAGTTGTTTCCTGCTCTAGTGTTAGATGAGGGACACCGCTGCAGTAATCTAATCTGGACTCCTAGCAGAAAGCATTTTGAGATTCAGCTACACAACCCAGCATTCTGAGTGCTCAGTTATGAACTGTGATTGACAGCTGAGAAGGAAAAAGAAGCTGGAGAAAGAATCATAAAATACCTTCAGGAATCACAAGAAAAGCTATGCGGGCAGTTCAGGCTTTAGCGGAGTCAATCAGAGGTCTACAAACTTTTCTAATGAGCATGTGAGTAACATGTTTTAACGAGGAGGTATGTGTTTGAAACTTAGCTACTATTCACAAATTTGATTTTAAATTGGTTTGGTATTTTGAGAAAAACTTTGACACACATTTGTGGCCCTATTTTAATCAGACTGGATTATTTCTGGAAGTGAAATCCAGCCAGTTTTTATTCAAAAATTTGATATTTTTTTCATTTCAAAAACATCTCTATTTGGAGACCTTGTACTGCACGTTCCTGAAAGCATGTTTACTGGTAAGCAACTACATGTAACAGATGGATTTTACAAGATTATTTTCATTGTTATTCTTTCAGCAAAAATTTTAGAGATCCACTTATGTCCTGGAAAACTTTTTGTCTTAATGAGTTATATTTTATGTCACGTATGTTTGACTGGCCAGCAGCTTGCAACCAGATACCTGGACTTGCCCTTGTGAGTCATTTATTCAAGGACAACCCAGTTCAGGCTGCTCACTTACAGATGTTAATGTAAGATGAGCTGCGTTACATTAATGGGTAAACAGCTACCTAATTAGCAGTCAGAAAACCTCAGCAGGTAAGTCAAAAGTACAGAGTGAAATTCCAGCTATAAAACCTACAGAAACAAGATGAATTCACAGTAACATGGTGCTGAAAGCCCAGCACTGCGGCCAAACGAGCTTGCACTCTGCAATCTAACACCAATGTGTATCACTGTGCTCACGCTTTTTGCCTTGAACATCACCACATTTTCTCTGACGGTATAAAATTTTCATACTATTTTTCCACTGACTTGTTTTTTTTTTTTCCTCTGCTTCTTATATAGGTCTAACTCCTCTGCCAATTAAGTCAATGGGATTTTCACAGTTGACCTACATCGAAGAAATACTGGCTTTAGGCCTATTGAGTTACAATTTCCGCACAAGTAACACTGGAGAGGTGTTTTTTTCACTTCACACACGATAGAGAGCTTTTAAGGAATATGAGTGAATGGATAAGGTAACTAAACACAAGTCAGAGATCAAAACCCTCAAAAAGATTAATTAACATCCAAGCTTGTATTGTGAGCAACGCAGTTTCATAAACAATAATGACTCTTATCCAGAAAATGAATGGTGTCTGAACACATACTAGAGGATTTTACATCTATCACAGTGATGAAAGATGATGACTTAAAAACAACTTTAAGGGGTTTCATTTAAAGCACTATTAAAATCGAAGTCCTTTGTCCAGCAGGAGTTTCTAAAACCTTTACTCCAGTTCGTTAGGCATGCAAAACCCCCAGAGATCCCTCTTGCATTAAACTGTATTTTGCTTGGTGCTGGTGGGACTGCTACAAGATAAAAAGGCTTGTGAGGATATGGATTTGAAGTATTACAAATTACTTTTTAACTGCATATCAGTGCCATTTTATTGATAATGAGGGATTTGCTGACTATTTACCACTGACATTTTGAGAAGTTGTTCTGTAATCCAAAATGATCTCCTATTCTACAGCATTCATTTTTAAGCTAGGATCCAGAGGGAGAAAAGTAGGCGTTCGGCACAATGTGACATTTTGATGTACTCTGAAGAGTTTTTAAAGGACTTACCATCCAAAATAGCAGGATAGATTAAAAAATACATAAGGACATTTTCATTAGAGATTAGCTCTTCTCAAAAAGTTCGGATGCTTTTACATGAAGCACAGGAGTTCAGACCCTCATCCAAAAGTATTTCATGGAATTGAGGTCTTTGGGATGCATCAAGGTGGTCTTTTGAGACTTTCCAGTCTTTATATAGCTTCTTGTAGCACACATTTAACAAGTTGTAAAAGGAAGATAAAGGCAAACTTGCATGGAGTTCCAGGACTTTTGGATCAGACAGGCACTCGCAGAGCATCCTTTTAGCACTCAGATCAAAACTAGTTAGAACCAGGAACTTTATGAGACCCTGAAGGGAGACTGGAAGTGGAGGCACTGAACTATTCTTAAACTTCAAGAGAGTTCTGTTATGGCTACCTATAAAACCAGAATGAATTCAGTTTGCCTGAAATTGTTTTGCTTTCTTTAACTGAATTGTTTATCCAAGGTTTTCTTCTCTTCTATTTCTACAGTAACTTTTCTACAATAACTGTTCTGGCACCTTTGCCAAAGGAATGCGTCGAGCACAGTTTAATGGTGGCAAACACTAGATTGTAACATACAAACAAAAAGAAAAAAGGAGAAAAGAAAAGGCAGGAGGTAGGAATCAAGAAGGGGAAAATGTCTATGTCTCTGAAAGAAGCAAAGTAGCAGAAGATCCTGGACCCATAAAACTGAGCAACATAAAAAATGAAGTAAAAATAATGAAGAAATAATGAAGCAGTTCATAGGCTGAGTTGTGCTACAATTATCAGCTGTTTATTGTCCTAGAAAACATGGTCCATTCCTTTTATAGCCTTATGATTACTATTGATGAGGAACTCTCACAACATATGTCGAAATACATTGACAGGAGCTGCCAGAACTTTCTGTGCCTCAACATAGGCTCAAAATTTATTTTTTTTATGTCTATATTGAATCACATTTTTTCCAACACATTAAACACACATTGTACATACAAAGTTACATAGAATATTTGAGACTTCTCAGTTTGCCCATTTCTATTGTGGTGCCAAAATGTGCACCTTGGAGCCTAGGTCAGGACATGAAACTAAGACCTTTGGTTTTGGGGGGGGTTTTAACATAGTATAGTGTAATAATGTGCATACTACTTCAGAAAGAGAAAGAATACAGGAAAACCAATAACCAAGTTGTTGATTCACACCACAAATTCCCTGCCTGGAAGGGAAGCTCTCCACAAAGGAAGTTAATAACCCTGGTCTGCTGGCCTTCCTGAGACAGGACATCACTCAGATGCTGGTACAGATTCATTGGCTATACATGTATCTATTGCAGCATTTATTCATTTTCCTGCTGTCGGTAGTGACAAATTGTTTCCTTGCATCCTTTGGTTGGAAATGGGCTGCTTTTTCTTTTTCTTATATACCTCCCAACACCTCAGATACTTTATCAGTCACATCTGTAGCTGTTACAGAACTCAGAGCAGCAGCATTTTATTAGCCATGCATGAACAACAATCACTGTAAAATATCAAGCTTAAAGAAGAAACTTCATGAAGCCTTCAGCAAATCCCCTCATATCTCATCACAGAGTATTTTTTTCTAAAATAAAGCAAAACCAAAACCAATGAGAACAACCTCAACAAAACAACAAAATCAACAACTCCTCTCTTGCTCTATGACCATACATTAAGAATTTTAACACTGCAAAAATAAAACACGGGCAAGAATTTCCAGTTAGTTTACATAAAATATTTTTCAGCCTTTTCAGTAGAACTTTTGCCCATGTACCCACATAACGAAGTCCAGTATCTCCACTGTAATGTAAAACTCGAAGTTAAAAAACAACAAAAAAGAAGTGTACAGCAAAAACTCTACTGAAAGATGAGCTCCAGAAATGACAGCCTGAAAGACATTCATAAAAATAAAAGGGCAGATCTATTAGGTGGACCAATAAATTAGTCAACTATGGTCCTCCAGAGGGTGTAGTGACAAGGAAAAAAATGAAATTTCGGATGCTGAAAGATTAAAGAAAATTAAGCAAATTCCACACAAATCCAGTAGACGCCATCTTGAAATTTTAGTACAAACATGACTTCCAAAGGATCCTTAAAACCTCAAATTTTTCCAAGATTCTACAATTCATCCATTCTGAGTCAAAAGCATCTTCCTTTCTTTCATATTACAAAGCAGTTCTTTACCTGAGTTTTGTGCTGTGTAGAATGAGGGCAGGAGAGTCTTCACCTTTTATTTGCTGCTTCTCAGCAACTCCAATTACAGTGCCGTGAGTCCACATTTTATTTTCTCTTTTGGACTCCTTGGTTTGTTAAAAATTCAAGTACCATGAAAAATACCCACAAAATATTAAATAAGCATAAACATTTCAGTTGAACTACTTGAGAAAGCATTAACTTTGTTTAGATGTTCTCTAGCTTGTTCTGTAGTAAAAGGACGCAAAGAGATTACTTTAGAAAAAGAAATCAAAACAGAATATTTTCATTGTGAAAACCAGGCAACATTCCATTCTTGATAGCCATTTACACTCCTTTTTATGCAAAAGTTTTATTTCATTATATTTCTGAGCATTATTTCAGTATGTGTTAAATAGTCCCAGTTTTTGAAAGTTTATAGACTGTACCAAAGCATATTAAATCATTCAGAACACAGCTGTTTGCCACTCTAGTCTCTAGCACAACAATCCTGTTTTGGACATTTCTTATTTTGACATTTCTGTCTTCAGACAGTTTTCCCTCTCCTGTACCTGAAATTGTGTTCAGTGCTGTCTGGAGCAAGGTGGTAGTGATAATATTTAAATTTACGCTTTCAGAGACTGATACGCTTTACTTCATCAAATAGAAACAGTTCCATTAAGGGAAACACAAACTTCCCTGATAATGTGCGCCCCAGCTGTGACTGTGAAGGTGAGAAGGGCAGATTTATTTTCTTTTGCATTCAAGCCTTGACCCAAGACCCATTGGAATAACTGGAAAACAGTCACATTTTTGTAAACATCCTTGATACTTTATTAATATGTGATTTGTGTTTAGTGATTCATGGAGATACAAACATGTCGGAAAATTTTTCCTTTAGATTAGTTCTACATCAGACTCAAACTTTGGACTTGTTTAACAAATCAGGGCAGTGAACACTGACCTCCTCAGCAATCACCGAGGGTGATTCTCCTGTTTCAACAATCTGCTGGTACCTCTCCTGCGTTCCACCACTGTTACCCTGGCAATCAGGGGAAGCTAAGCCAAAACACAACAAAACAATGCATCTTTCCTACTGGTCTGCCTCCATCACGTAAATATTAATGGAGAAGAGGGTTCCTTCCTTTGTCTTTGGGGGTAACAGGGCAGCTTCCTTCCCCAGAGCCTTCCCATTTCTGCTGCCCAGCCCCAAGCAGTGCAACTGAAGAGTAAGTGCTCTTCAGCAGGTGAAGAGTCCTTAAACCAGGACAGTTTGGCATTTCCTACTGCCACTTTTATCCTCTCAGTCTGTAAATTATCTGCTTTGTTCAACCTGAGAGGAATCAACCCATGGGGCACGATTTCATCAGCCCCGCATTTCGGGTGCTGGTTTGGGTAGGGCTCAGGAAACAGGAGGCTTTGGGCTGAGGAACACTGCTTGGAAAGTTTCCTCGAGTAAAGCTGCGAGATTTGGCCCTCAATCCCCGAGCCCTCACTGCACAGAACTGCCGTGTGGGACATCTCCACCCTGCATCTTCCTCCATGGCTGCGGACACCGGCCCCTCCGGCCACGGCGGCAGAGCCGCAGGATGCCAACCCGAGCCCTCACAAGTCATGGGATGGGTCAGCTTGGAAGGGACCGCAGCGGGTCCCCTGGTGCCACCTCCGTGCTCCAGCAGGCACAGGAGTGCATCCAGACGGTTCCAGAATGTCTCCGCTGAGGGAAGCCCCGCAGCCGCTCACGGCGCCCAGGCCGGGCCAGGGAGCGAATCCCCCCTCCAGGTGCCCCCAGAGCCCGGGGCAGCGGCAGGAGCGGGGACAAGGGCGGAGCCCGCC
>VZTA01022594.1:0-28656 GCA_013398855.1 Mohoua ochrocephala | reverse complement strand
CCTCCTCCTTCCTCCTCCTTCCTCCTCCTTCCTCCTCCTCCTCCTCCTCACCTGTGGATACTGCCAGGGTAGTTCCCCTGGCTGAGGAGGGGGAAGTAGGGCCTTTTAAGTCTGGAATGTTATTTTGGGGTAAAAATAGCCGGATCTGGGGCTGTGACTAATAGATTGTGTCTGTTTCAGACCCGAAATAACGAGTGAATTGCGGAGGGGGAGGCTGGGTGGCGTTTGCACTTAGTTTATTGTCTTTTGTTGAGCCACGTAAACAGATTCCTGAGCCATTGTGGTTGGGTAATTCACAAATCCACTCGTCAGGGGGGGTTCAGTAATAATAATTCCTTATTGTCGGGGTGAAATATGGGGTGGAGTATGGGCTGAGCTCCTTAAATCGGGCTCGCATGTGGGTTTGTGATTCCGGGAAGAGTGGAATTCTCTCTTTCCTGGGAATGCCATGCCCGGCCCCACGAGCATATTCGGATTAGTCCCTTGGCAGGAGGCGTGGCCACCGCAGAGAAAATCACCACTTACTGCAGCAAAGCAAACAAAAAGGGAAAACATTACCCAGATTGACTCCTAATTCTCTGTGGTGTCGGTTTAATGCGGAACGTGCCCCGACAGATCCCAATCCTTGCTGTATTTGGGATTTCTCTGCTTCCTGCCTGGCGAAGAGCGGCCAAATAACAGCAGAGAGGAGGGGAGGCATCTCCTGGTGCTTCTGAGGGACTCCTGATGCTCTTGGAGGACTCATTTACCCAAGGCCCAAGTTCTCAGCCCTTCCTTAATCCATCTCGTCCACGTTCTCGTGCCCTGGGATGTCACCTGGAGGTGTCCTGGCTTTCCCCGAGCCACGCTGTCAGGATTAAGTCATTCCAGTTCTTTTTCTTTCCTCCCCCCCGACTGTGAGCCATCCGTGCAGTCTCCTCTACATCCTCCAAAACAACAGCACACAGAAAGCTCCATCCTTTCCAGCTTCCTCTGGGAGTCTCCAGACCCTCCAGCGAGCAGGAGCTGCTCCTGGCTGTGAAGTGTGTGCATCCACGGGGCAGTTTGTCCCGTTAAAAACGGGAATTCCAGGGGTGTCTCTGAGGAATGAGAGTCTGGGGTGAGCCCTGTGAGCACCTTCAGCCTGAGAAATGCATCGATCCGTGGCATTTCCCTTCTGGATTCAGGATCCTCCGTGGGAGGGAATTCTGACCCTTCTGAACCTCTGCAGTTCCCAGGTCTTGTCCGATTGTGGAGACGTGAAATGAGCTAAGCTGAAAGCAAAACGGGAAACTTCAAATGCTCCAAAACCGAGTTGCCTTCTAATAATTAATCCTGTCTGTGTTCAGAAAGCTGAATTGAATAATCTCACTGACCCTAATCCCATTTTGGAATCTGCTGCGTTCCTGCCTCTGTTCCTGTACTTTCAGGGGGTTTGGTTTTAGAGCTGATCCTTTTGGGGTCGTCCCTGTTCCCTTTGCTCCTGGGCTGCTCCTGGGCTGCTCCTGGTGCTTCTGGCTGGGGCTTTGCTGTTCCAAGGAACGGAGGTTGTGTCAACAGAGGGACACAAACAGGGCAGGGAGCAGGGAAAACTTTGCCTCTCCTTGCAAAAAGTGATGTAACTCTTACCGTGGAACTTGGTTTCATATGGGAAGAGAAACTGTCCCAGGGAACACCTGAGGTGGCACAGCTGAAATAAGGGGTTTTTTTTCTGGATGGTATCTAACAATGCGGCTCATAGATAATGAGAAAAACTGTAAAAAAATAAAGATTTTGGGAGGGAGGTGTCCAAGCTGATGGATTTTCCATATTCCTGTTCACTCCCCCGCCCCTGTTTATTTTTCATTTCGGTGTCGTGTCACATCACAGGGAACACTTTTGAAACCTTCACTGGGGCAGGTGAAGAATGAACTGTTCATTTATTTGGTTCAGAGTGGTTGTTCAAACGATGAGACAGGAAAAGATGTAAACCCCAAGTCGTGTTTCACACCCCCACTGTGCTGCTCCTGTGGCTCGAGGAGAGGGAAGAGGGATTCAGGGAGATTGGGAAGCAAAAATCAGATTGGTTCTGTAAAAGGGGCTCGACCCAGGCCCCAGGGAGACCGGGAGGGAAATGGCTTTTGACCTCGGCCTGTGTCACCCGAGTGACAGAGCTGGTGTCCCAAATTTTTATTGCTATTTTTGCCCCAAATAGGATTTGCTTCTTCCTTCTCCCTCTGCCAGGAGTGGTGTGAGTGGGGCGGGTGACAATGGGAATGTTGGCCCTGGCAAAGGGGTTTTACAGAATCCCGGGATGGTTTGGGTTGGAAGGACCTTAAAGCTCCTCCAGTTCCACCCCTCACGGGGGGCACGTGGCTTTTTCCACGGGCACATAAGGAAAAAAGGAAGGGTTTTAAACTAAAAGAGGAGAGATTTGGATATTGGGAAGAAATTCCTCCCTGGAATGGTGGAGAGGCCCTGGCACAGGGTGCCCACAGAAGCTGTGGCTGCCCCTGGATCCCTGGCAGTGCCCAAGGCCAGGCTGGACAGGGCTTGGAGCAGCCTGGGACAGTGGGTGTCCACCCATGGCAAGGGTGGCACTGGATGAGCTTTAATGTCCTTCCCACCCAAACCATTCCATGACTTCACATCTGACTCCAGTGAGGGATTTCCTGGCAGGTTCTGGGAGTGAACAGCACAGGGAATCCTGGGGGTGGCTTCACTGGGAGCTGCTGGTCAGAGCAGCCCCTCCAAGGGACATTTTGGGGAGCCTGGGTGTCCCCGGGTGTCCCTGGGGACAGGGGCTGTGCCCGTCCGGCATCGCCGCCTGCGTGCCGGGAGAGGGACTCGGGGCCGGCACCCACGGGCACATCCCATTTATTTCGGACACCCTCGTTAATTGGGGGCTGGGACACAGCAGTAATTACTGTTTGCGCTGGCTGCCTGGCTGGCAGCTCCCTTTGAGTCACACCATTGGGAAAGTCAACCCTGGGAGGGTTTTATCCTCCCTGATCCGGGGTGAAACCTGCATCTGCACGGCCCCGCGGAGGGCTCAGTCCCCCTCTGCCCGGGGTTTGTGCATCCCTGCCTGATCCAGCAGTTTTCCTTTGGGGCAAACTCCCCCCGTGCTCTTCACACCTCAGCTCAGGTGGATTTTGATTTTTATTTTTATTTTAAGACACCATCATTTAACTTTATTTCCAAATATTTAATCCAACGATCCCAGCATCCTCTTACATAATAGCTGGATACAAACCCAGCAGTGAAAAAAACACCTTATTACCAATAATAATAATAATGATGATGATGATGATATTATTACCAGTAATAATAACAGAATTGCAGGTGTTGGGGAGGGGCAGAACTATAATTTATCAAAGCAGCTTATTTGAATTGTGATGAGCCTTGGAGAGCTGGATCAGTCTTGGGTTTAGGCTGAAAATACTGAATCACGTCTCAGTTTTTGGGTTTGGTGTTGGGTTTTTTTTTTAATCCATTCCAAGTGTATTTGTAGTAAACCTCTGCCCTGCTAAAATGAGCTTCTGAAATGATAAAAATAAAGAGTGGTAGTGGGTGTTTTATGGCCCGGGGGGACTGTGCCATAGGCTGTCCTGGGAAAGTCAGGAAGTCTTGGTCTTATTTATACTCTTCCTTTTTGGGTCTGGATGTTGTTCTGATGGGCAGCGATCTGTATTTACAACCTTGGAGGGTGTGTGTGAGAAAGCAGCACCGTTTTCAATCAGATATCCCTGCTAGGTCACCGAGTCCTCGGGTGTCACTTGTGGGATGCTGAGGTTCCCACTCAGGGAGCTGCAGCAGCCCTGGCAGCAGGAATGGGGGTTTTGTGCTGCCCCATGTGATCCTGAGCCGCTGACGTTGGGGGGGGGGATTGTTTTTTTCATTCAGCCCCAGATACAACTCCTGGGAAATCAAAGCTGATTAACTGCGAGCTGCTGCCTCCCCGAGCTGTCCCCAGGCTGCTCCAGGTCCTGCCAGGGCCACCCGGGAGGAGCCGCTCGGATGCAGCCGGTGGCCGTCGGGTAACTCGGGGCTGGGGAGGGGGTTGCTGGAATTGTGATTTCAGCTGAGCACGGGGAGGGTTTAGGTGTGGTTCAGGGTGGTTTGTTTGGGGAGAACCGTCTGGCAGCCGGGACTGGGGGAGGAGAACAAAACGAG
Organism: Mohoua ochrocephala; assembly: GCA_013398855.1. Lineage (NCBI taxonomy): Eukaryota > Metazoa > Chordata > Aves > Passeriformes > Acanthizidae > Mohoua > Mohoua ochrocephala. The sequence continues at coordinate 24,522 of VZTA01022594.1, read as the reverse complement.
TGACCAAAAAGCGGCTGAATGTGCCCGTTTGGTGCCCGGCAGCAGGTTCTGGGGGGGGTTCCCTTTCAGTGGGACATGTGGCAGCTGAGAGGGGAGTTCTGAAATCAGTGGGGGTTTAGTACCTCACCTGTGCCTGTGGAGTTTTCCTTTCTGAAGGCAGCAAACACGACCTTGTCCCTTTGCCCATCCATCACTGAGGGATTTCCCCCCGGGGCAGTTCCGGAGGGATGTGCGCAGCTTCATCCCGGGATCCATTCCTGTAGGGTTTGACTGAGCTCTGGATCATTGCTGGTTCAAAAAAACCTCAAAAAAAGTCTCTTTATTTAATTTGTCCCAAATCCAGGCTGGACTCAGGGAGCTCCTCCATCCCAGCAGGAATTTAAACTTCCCCAACCAAGCAGCGACCGAGGAAGCGGCGATGCGACGGTGCCCATCCAGTGCCCTCCCTATCCAGCTATTTTTAGGAATATTAAGCCTATAATAAGCCTTTTTGGCCGGGGTCTATTTCTGTTTGTCCTGCTTAGTCAGGATTTTGCCCGAGCAGAGCCCTGCTCGGGAGCCAGCGGGGCCATGGCACCGCGCGGGGCAGGAGGGCAGCGGCCGCGTTCCCGTCCCTCCTTATCCCACTGGAGCATCCCAACGGAGCTTGTGACAGCCTGGCTTCATCCAGCAGCCAGCCATTTCCTCGGAGACTTAATGCAGATTAAACTGGATGGGTTTTTAAATAAAATTCCCTGTGTAACTACAGGCTGCGGGGAAAATTCCCTCGCCCGGAGCTGCTCGTGGATGTAAACAACTCCATTCTTTGGATCGCGTCCTCCGAGGAGCCCTCGGATTTCGCTGTCACTTCGCTGTGACTTATCTCTGCAGTGTAATATTTTCTTTGCCTCCAGGAAGGCAGCTCAGCCTGCTCCCAGCTGCTGCTTCCCGAAATCTTGTCCTGGGAAGGGAACCGATGTCTCTCGTGTCTCTGTTATTTGAGCCTTGTCACAGCGGTGGGATTTTTTCCCCAAAACGAGCAGAACTCGAGGCGAGGTGTCAGTACATATTGGCCACATTTGTAAGAAGCCGTCTCAAAGCTTCGCCGAGCTTTTCCAAAGGAAATGCGGAGTGAATTCCACATTTTTCTTGTTGTTTTGTGGTTCCTGCTCAGCTTTTTTTATTAGGTTGGAGTTGTGGGTGAGGTTCGCTGCGAGTCTTGTCTTGTGTCAGTGACTGTACCGGGTTTGTTCATCTCCATGCGGACCATAACAGATCAAATTGGTACAAATTCTACCAGAAATCCTGGGATTTGGGCTGGCAGCCAGCAGCCTTACAGCTGGAGAAACCTCCCAGTGCATCTCAGACTCGGGGTTTAAACTGAACGAATTCACACAGAGATTTCAGAACGGAAGAGACTTGGAGAGCTCGGAAGGTTCATCTCCAAAGTGTCTTGATACAGACTGGGTGGGTTGTAAACTCCAAAATATTCAAGCTGTGGATGTAATCCTTAATTTCTGCCATCAGCGGTTGATTCCCCACCTTTCCCAAGCCAAAACCAGTTTCCAGAGCGCGTTATTTGCTCTCTAATAATTAATAATTGCAGCCTGGTTTCTGGCTTGATTTGAATTGCTTCATTTCCTGTGGTTATGTGCAGTTGAGGAGGGTCTGGCCAGCATTTCCTCGTGGATCAAGGCTCCCAGAACCCTGGAATATCCTGAGTTAGAAGGGGCCCACGAGGGCAGTGAGCTCCAGGTCTCAGAGCAGCTGCAGTTTCACCCCCAGCACACCATTACCCGCTTTGGGAACAAGTTCGTCATCTCACACAGTTTCTGTCCCACAAATAAACCAAGGTGGAGTGGTTTAAGATGAGAATATTTACTGATATTTCATAGATGATGGTTTTAAATTCTGCATTGATTCTGTGGCGTGAGCTTTGCTTGATGTAGAGACGTGCAGCGCTTTACTGGTTGTGTTTCTGGGAATGTTTCTGGCTTTTTATTTCCTGTCCTCCTCTGTGGGTGTCTCTGGGTTGGTTTTTGTACAGAAATGGATGCCACCTTCTCCCTTCCCCTCTCTGCATCTCCCTGGTGGTGCCCTTGGTGTTGTGTTGGTGCTTCCCAGGCAGCCTCAGGCTCTCAGGGGGTGCCAGATCCAGGTTCCTTTTCCCTGGAGGGAACATTGGTGGATAAATCTGTGTCTCGCTGGCACAGCTGACCCAGGTACCTCCTCTAACCTTGCAGCCACTGAAGCTCTGAATTATCTTCGTCCCTTTTTCTCCATCAGGCTTTGAATTTTCTGCTTTAAAGTAGTTGGGTTTGGAGCAGGCTGACACCGTGTTGGCTTGGCGCTGGGGCTGCCGAGGTTCCATCAGGAATTCCAGGGACAGGACAAGGGGAATGGCTTCAAACTGATGGAACAGGCCTGGATTGGATGTGAGGGGAAAATTCCTCCCTGGGAGGATGACGAGGCCCTGGAATGGGTTTTCCAGAGAGGATATGGACTCCCCATCCCTGGCAGTGCCCAAGGCCAGGTTGGACAGGGTTTGGAACACCCTGGGACAGTGGGAGGTGTCCCTGCCCATGGCAGGGGTGGCCCTGGGTGTGATTTAAGGTCCCTCCCAACCCAAACTCCTCTGTGATTCCACGAGCCAGCAGAGAGCCGAGCGCTTCCACGGCTTTTGGAGCCTGACCCGTGGCACAGCCCCAGCAAATGAGCAGCTGCAATAATGACACAAAGCTGTGCTTTAAACTGGAGCTCCAGTAACACCCGTCTGGGCCAAGCTGCTGCACCCACACCTTGCACCTCACATCCTCCCGGGCATGTGGGTGTTCCCTGGGCAGGGACGCTCAGGCACTGCCACCTGTCCTGGGCGGGTGACCCAGTTCGGAGTGACAAAGCCCTGATGAGGCCCGAGCAGCACCTCTGTCCTCCTGCCCTGGGAATCAGCCCCACACGGAGCACTGCTGCAGGACTGCTTCAGGAATGGAGGCAATTTGTCGTATTTTTTGATGTTCTTGAGGGTAAAGGAAGAATTTTTAAAGCAAATGGGCAATTGCTGAGTGGAAGGCTGTGAGAGCTCTGCCTTTTGGTCGCTTTTGCTCATCTGTTTTTCTAAACTTCCTTTGATTTCGTAGAATTTCAAACTGTTTGGGTTGGAGCTTAAAATTCATCCAGCTCCACCCCCTCCCACTATCCCAGGTTGCTCCAAGTCCCAATGTCCAGCCTGGCCTTGGACACTTCCAGGGATCCAGGGGCAGCCACAGCTTCTCTGGGAATTCCATCCCAGGGCCTCCCCACCCTCCCAGCCAGGAATTGCTTCCCAATATCCCACCTGGCTTCACACAGCACCAAAGTTGCTCCGTAGTGGAAGATTCCGTGTCTGGTACAGAACTGAAAATTTCCATACGAGAAAAATGTTGTTTTCTGTGTCCTGTCCAGAATCATTTCTTCTGTTGGACAACACCCGGTGTCAAAGAGGATAAAAGAGACGTTAGGAAAAGCAAACTTGAGGCATTTTTTTTTTTTTATCCCTAGAAGTATTTTGAAAGCCTGGAAGTCTAGAATAGCCTCTGACATTTCTTTCAAAGCTTTATTTTTGTACGGACTTGCCAGAAGGTCCCCGTGTCCGTGGTATATTTAGCTGTACGTGCTGCCATGACTTAGCAAAATCCCAATTCCAGCCTGTTTTCACCCAGCCTCTGCCGTCTGAGCCTCAGGCTTTTGAAGGAAGGCTGGAGAAAATAGGTCTGGAGATGCACCCTGGCTCTTCCCAGCTTTCCAGGGGAGGGGGAATTCCAGAGCCGAGGTTCTCCCACGGAGCCCATCTTGCCTGGGCCCCGTCACGTTTTCAGTCCGAGGGCTATTTTTAGTAAGACAAAAAACAAACATTCCTTTAGATTAGTGCTGGTCAAAGGGAAACTCCTGCAGAAACCAGGATGGGATGGGATTTGTGCTGGAATCGAGGTGGGATTTTCCTGCTGAGGGGTTGAGTTCCCTGTGCTCAGGCAGAGGAGGCTCCTGGCTGCTTCTGGAATCTCTGTTTTAACCCTTCCTGCCCTTGTTCCGTTCTGCTCTGGTTCCTTTTTGGAAATCTGCTCTCGCTCTCTGATTGCTCCTTTAATTTCCCTGATCCTTTTTTTGGGAGGAGGGTCCTGGACAGTGATGGGAAAGGGTTTGGATCTGCCCGTGGGCTCCCGTAACTGGGGGAAAAGAAATCACATCTCCTTTTCCCGTGAATAATTCCTCTGCATTCCTCCTCCGTTAGAGCTCTCCCTGATTTCCTCGATTTCCTAATCGATCAGCTAATCAATTTAATTAGCCAATCCCATCCCACAATGCACGGGGGCTGCTTTCCCAGCCTTGGTAATGGCTGTCCCCACCCCCTGTAGCTGCAGAGCCACCTGGAGATGTGAGGGAAGAGCCCTTGGAGCTGTGTGAGCTGGGAATAGCAAAACTCCTGTTGAGTGAGCAGCAACTGGGGCTGAGAGCTGCCGGCGTGGTTCCTGCTCAGGAATTGTGATATTCCTGGTGGGAAGTGATAAAAGGGGCTGTGGGGGGGAGCAGCACTTCTTGCTGGTGGCATTTTGGGAAGGAAGTTGGAGAGTTCCCACTTGGGCATCGTGCTCTGGTGTCTTGGGATGATTCAAAAGCAAACTGGGATTTGGGAGCACAGCGTCGGACTCTCAGATCCTGGAGTTCAGTGTTCCCTGGGGATGATGGTGTTGATCAATTCCTCAATTTCCATCACTGATTGGAGCATTTGAAGGGTTGTTCAGGGGCAGCACGTTGGGTTTTCACATTGGATATCATGTTAGGTTGTGGTGGGGGTTTTGATAGGTGCTGGGATTGGATCCATGCCCAATAGGTGCAGGATATTTGGGATGTGATGGGATTGGATCCATGCTCAGGTGCAGGATATTTGGGATGTGATGGGATTGGATGGATCCATGCTCAGGTTCAGGATATTTGGGATGTGATGGGATTGGATCCATGCTCAGGTTCAGGATATTTGGGATGGGATTGGATCCATGCTCAGGTTCAGGATATTTGGGATGTGATGGATCCATGGTCAGGTTCAGGATATTTGGGATGTGATGGATCCATGCCCAGGTGCAGCATATTTGGGGTGTGATGGGATTGGATCCATGCTCAGGTGCAGGATATTTGGGATGTGATGGGATTGGATCCATGCTCAGGTGCAGGATATTTGGGATGTGATGGGATTGGATCCATCCATGCTCAGGTTCAGGATATTTGGGATGTGATGGGATTGGATCCATGCTCAGGTTCAGGATATTTGGGATGGGATTGNGTGATGGATCCATGCTCAGGTTCAGGATATTTGGGATGTGATGGATCCATGGTCAGGTTCAGGATATTTGGGATGTGACACGGACCTTTCCCAGCACTATCCCTCCTCCTGGTGCAGCACCAGAGATCACAACTCCCTTTAAACCGTTCTTGGTGGTTTAAAAATCAATCCTGTTTGTCCCAGAGCTCCTGAGGGCTGGGAGAACCTTCTGGGCCCTGCAAGACTTTGTAGTTTCTCTGTTCACCAGCACCTTTTCCATCCCAGAAACCAACCCTGCTCCACCTGCACCTTCCACCTCTGTCATGTGGATATTTGGGCTGCTGGCCCTTCTTCCTCTTCCCTCCAGCCCCTTGGCCAGATGTTTGACCTGTGAAACCCCCCCAGTTTTGATGTGTCTGTGCCTTGGGGCACCCCCCAAAATGCTGAGGGAGCCTCCCCAGTCGGTGCCAGCTCACAACCACGTCCTGATTATCATTTCCCTCACTAAACCAGCTGCAAATCTCAGTTTACATTTCACCTCTCGATCCACAGCGCATCCTTGCACCGAGTTTTAAGATATTTTGATGTAATGCTCCACCCAGCTGTGCTCCAACCCAGGAGCTGGAAAGCTCCAGCACAAAGTTTATCTGTCAGGAATTTATTGGTGCAGATGTTTGAAAAGGGCCTCGTTACCCAAGCGCTTCTTCCCTGGAGTAAAGCAGGGCTTGTTCCCTTGATATTGTGACTAAATTGTGCCTTTTTTTTTTTTGTGTGTGTGTGTTTGCAGATGTTCTCAAACAACGATGAAGCTGCGATCAACAAAAAACTGCCCAAAGAGCTGCTGCTTCGGTGAGTCCTCCCTGGACACCGGTGGGTTGTTCTTTGCATCCAGGATTTTGCTGCCGTGCTCCCAAATCGTGAGCTTGGATGGGGTCACTCATAAAGCCAGACCCAAACAGAGGCAGGTCCAAGGTCTGTGTCAGCAGTTTGTGCTGAGTGGGGATTAAGTTTTGGGGGGTTTTAAATGCTGGATCGATTTGCTGGTTGCCTGTTTGGTGAAAGGAGGAGCTTTAAATCAGGTCCTTCATGAGGGTAACTGGTGAGGATGGGCTGAGGTGGAGAGCAGGATTCTGCTTCTCCGAGGGGCTGAATTTAGAACAAAAGTTAATCCCTCTTTGGTGAAAGGAGGAGCTTTAAATCAGGTCCTTCATGAGGGTAACTGGTGAGGATGGGCTGAGGTGGAGAGCAGGATTCTGCTTCTCCGAGGGGCTGAATTTAGAACAAAAGTTAATCCCTCTGCTCCAGTTACACTCGAGTGGACTTTGTCCTGTCCCTCGTCGATAGCAGCCAGATGTTCATTCAGCTCCTGGCAGGATGGCCCCGCTGGCAAACACCAAACAGATCAGACTTGGTGGATTGTTAGGGTTGGAAAAGTCCTTTAAGCCCATCGAGGTCTCTGTGGATAATTCTGCCCTCTCCTGCTGCGCCTGTGGGGGTGATTGTCCCTCACTGGCACAGGTTGGGCTCTGGAAATAGAGTTGAGTTTTTCAGTGCTTTAAACTCAGGTGTTGGACTGGAAATGGGGGAAGCAGAGGCAGCTGGAAGCTTAAATTATTAACAGCAACAACGTTCTTGCACTGCAGGAAACTGGTTCTGTCAACACTCAGTGACAGTGAAGTCTGGGGAGGGGAATGTGACCCAGGGAGCTGCTGGAAGGAAAGGAACAGGGAAAAGGGATGACTGTTCTTAGTTTTCAGTGCTCTGCCTCCTCTGGAAGGGCATTTCCCACCTGATTCCATTGGTATTTCCCACTAGATTCCGTTGGTGTTTCCCACCTGATTCCGTGGGTGTTTCCCACCTGATTCCCTTGGTATTTCCCACCCGATTCAGTTTTTATTTCCCACCTGATTCCGTTTCTTTTACTCCAGTGTTCCTCACCCCAGAGCACAGCCTGTGGCTGTTAGAGCCCTCCCTGCTGCCAGGGTGGATATTTGAGATTGGGGAATGATTGTCCCTGTGTGTGGGGATCCCTGGGTGAAACCAGCACCCGGCACCTCTGGGAGGAGCACGATGGAGTCACAACCTCCACAGGAGGAGTTTTTAGGTGGCAGCAGCTGTCCTGAGCCATGGCTGGGATGTGCAGCAGCAAAAGAGTGACAAAAAAATTGTCTTTCTGGATTTTCTGAGACGATTTTCTTTTCCTGATGGGAGCAGATGCAACAAACGAGGGGTTTGTCCTTGTGCTGAGGTGACAACACAGGGGTAGGTTGGGGACAGGTTGTGAAGAGCCCTGATGGGTGAGGCTGGGAGTCCGTGGGACACAGGGAATGTGGGGAACAGGGTAGGGAGAAAAGGCTTGGCTGATGGGATGTAAATGGGATTTTGCATGGATTTCAGGGAAGGGGAGGTGTGTGAGCAGAACCTCGCTTGGAGCTGGGTGAGGTTTCTGATGGATGGAAGTGGAACGATCCTGAGTGGAGCTGAAGGCTGAGGTTTGGCTCGTTGCTGGATGTGTGAAGGCACTGTCACCTCCAGAGGTGTCACCTCCAGAGGTGGGACCTCCAGAGATGTCACCTCCTGGCTCTCAGCTGGCAGGAGACAAAGCTGGAGCAGGAGCAGCAGTGCCAGGACACGGATTGGTCACCACCTGCTGGGGCTGGAGCTGCCCCTGGATCCCTGGAAGTGTCCCAGGCCAGGCTGGACGGGGCTTGGAGCCACCTGGGACAGCGGGAGGTGTCCCTGCCCGTGGCAGGTGGAACCAGACAATCCCTAAAGTCCCTCCCGACTCAAACCATTCCATGATTCCATGAACACTGCCAGAGAAGGATTTGTGGTAGGAAGGAGAGAAGGTCCTGCACGGGGCAGGGAATGGCATCAGGACAAACCACAGCGTGGCCGAGTTCCCACACTCCTGCCCTGTGGAAATGTCTGTGCCTCTTGTGTCCTGCTGTCACCGATCATCCCAACCTGCTGCAGAGCAGGGAATTGTTCGGGATCAGGCAGAACCGAGGGGAAATCGGGAGTTGATAAATGTTTAAAGCTCATAAGTAATGGTTTGGAGAGCTGGAATTCACTGTTAGCATACTGCGAAAATTAATTACTGTGCATTGACAGTGCAGCCTTTGAAAGGGGAACTTGGATGGGTTTTCTGCGGGGATCTCCTGTAAATGGGTGTCACTGTGTGCAGGACAAAGGCTGGTGTGTTTGGGCACTGCTCTGTGAAGTCCTGTTCCCTGCTCCAGGCGCTCTCAGACGGCTTCGGGGTCCCCTGTGCGTGGAGTGAAAGCTGCACTTAGGCAAAATAAAGAGGGAGGAGGATGAGAAAGGGGAGAAGAGCAGCCTTTGTCATCCCTGAAAGTACAGGGGTGTAGCAGGAGGGGGGTGGTGCTCCCGAGGGCTGGCCTGGGCCATCGCCCTGTCCCATGTCCGGGGTGCAGTGCTGGCATTGTGTTCTGCCCCACCTGGAATGGGGACGTTTGTCCCGCGTGTCCAGAGAGCAGGACAGGGGTAGAAAGGTCACGGAATCCCAGGATGGTTTGGGTTGGGAGGGACTGTCCCGGTTTGAGACAAAACTGGGAGGAACGGCTCCTCTACAGAAGGCAGGTTACAGCCACTCCTCCCCCAGCAGGGTCGGGAAAAAATTCCTCGAAGGAAAGTGAAAGAAGGGAAAAAAACCCCTATTTATTTAACAAACACATGGGAAAAGAATAATGCTAAATAATGAAACCTCTCGCTGTGGAGAGAAAACCTGGGAAGGTTTCAGAGTCCTTTCTGTGGGTGTGGTCTCTCCTCTCTCCCTCTCTCTCCTCTTCGGAGCTGGATTGGCTCAGGCCCCTCCGGGCCGAGGTGTGAGGGCTCCCAGTGAGGTTCTGATGTTCTGGTGTTCTGAACAGTCCAGAAGAGANGTGTGAGGCCTCCCAGTGAGGTTCTGATGTTCTGGTGTTCTGAACAGTCCAGAAGAGAAGAAGGGAAAATCCAAAGTCCCAGGGAAACAAAGGAGTTGAACTCTCCGTCTCTCTCTGCCGAGAAAAGGAGCCCAGAGCTGGGGAAAGCAGGAAGGTGCCTCTGCTCTGCAGCAGCAGCAGCAGCTCTCTCCCCACCGTGTCCTTGAACACAAAAACTGCTTTGAAAAGTTCCTCTGGCTTTTTTCTTTCTCTCGCACCCAGTTTTAAAGACACAGAAAGGCACAGGAATCATGGCTGGGCATAGAGCAGGCAATAGGGGACACACATCATACAGTCACCCCAAGGCCTATGGGATTGTCTGGTTCCACCTGCCACGGGCAGGGACACCTCCCACTGTCCCAGGCTGCTCCAAGCCCCGTCCAGCTTGGCCTGGGACACCTCCAGGGATCCAGGGGCAGCTCCAGCCCCAGCAGGTGGTGACCAATCCATGTCCTGGCACTGCTGCTCCTGCTCCAGCTTTGTCTCCTGCCAGCTGAGAGCCAGGAGGTGACACCTCTGGAGGTGACCATGCCTTCACACGCCCAGCAACGAGCCACAGCAGCAAAAAGCAGAATTCCCTCCACTGCCCCCTCACTCCTTGGCTGCTCCAGCTCCTCCCTGTCAGTGTCTGACACTCGCTGACTCCCAGAGGTGAATCCATGGTCCCTGCTGCCTCCAGCTGTGGTTGTGTCCCCAGAGGGGCATCCTGTCCCTGTTTCCCTGCGTTCCCACTGCTGTTGGAAAGGTGCTTTCCTTCCTGGCAGCTGCCTGGCAGCCAAGCCTGGATTTCCCCTGGCAGAGGTGGTCCCTGCTGCCCTCCTGAAGAAGGTTTCACTCCCAACGTGCCGTGGGGTTTCTGCCCAGCTCCCGCTCGGCCGGGAGCAGGATCCGGCTGCGGGAATTCAGCTCTTCCTGCTGGGTCACGGGCAGGCCAAGCAGTTTGCAGCTCTCTCCTGTCTTAAGCGGCTTTGGCTCCGTGCTCTGCCCGTCCAGCCCTGCCCAGCACATCCCCAGCCCTGGCTCTGCCATCCCCACACGCTGCTTTATCCCTCGGGAGCTGGAGTTGTGCCCGGGGGGAGCGCTGAGTTGGCAGCAGAGCTGTGGTTTCTGTCCCCCTGCCCAGCCCGTGGGAGCAGGATTGAGCTGGGATTGAGCTGGGATTGAACTGGAATTGAACTGGGGTGGTGGTGGTGGGGGGGGTCGCTGGCAGAAATTGGTGTGGATAATTTTAGAAGGCTGAAGGTCTAAGCTGACTCACCTTGGAGCCCGCAGCATCCAGGGATTTCATGAGAGTCTTGACCCTAATCTAATTAGAGCAGCAGTGGGAAAGTGAGGAGTCCTAGAAACCCCTGAGTGGATTAAGAGGTTGAAACCTGAAAATTGCTCAAAGTCAGTGTGTTTTACCCAAATTGTGCAGAGCTGAGCCGTTCAGACAAAATCATGCACGCAGGGAGTCCCTTTGCAGTGAGAGAATTTAATCTGCTGCGATTCCAGACTTAATTCCTGTTTGGGAAGCTCAGTCTGCCTTCATCCGTGATCACTGCTTGATGATAAAGTTAATTTTGGGGATTATTTTCTCCACTGTCGACTCTGAAGAGTAAAAAGACCGATGTGACGGGGCTCCCCAGGCAGCTGTGAGGAGAACAGGAATCCTGTTTGGGTGGAAAAATAAATATCCCAGCACGGCACCTTTGGGCTTGTTCAAGCAGAATTGGGAAAAATCATTCAAGTAGCGCTGATCAACTTTCTGCTGCTGCTCAGTCGCTGCTTATTTGTGGGGTTTGGGGTATTTTAATGTTCTCCACAAGTTGCTTGGAGAGGGAGAAGCCCCTCCCTGGGGCTGCAGTGGAATTCTCAGCTCGGGTCGTGGCGCCTGCAGGGCTTCACCTGTGCTCCTGCTGCTCTTCCCGATCCACGGGGAGCAGTTGGATCCAGTAAAATCCACAAGCAAAGAGTGACTGCTGGGAAAAAGTCATTTTTGCAGCCCGATTCTGCTGAATCTTCGACTCGGGGTCTTGGACGAGCAGGAGGAGCTGAGGGAACACTGGAAAAGGCTCTGGGGCTTCTCAGAGCAGAGATCTCCGTGCTGGGGTGAAGGTTTGGCCGGGGTGAATCCCTGTTATTGCGTGGGCAGGCTGGGAAGGGAGGAGCAGGAAGTGGAAGAGAATTGATCCAAGATCTGCCAGCCCTGATAGAGGATGAGGTGGTTATCGACACTCTGGGATTCCCGTGGAGAAGGGAATTTCAATGAAAACAGGGAAAACTTCCACAGTGAGGGACCCAGCCGCTGCTCCCGTAGAATCTGAAGTTTTATTTACTCCCACAATGGGAATTTAGGGTGAAAGTAAGAATTTTCCCCAGCTTCTCTCATTTCCCCAGGTTTTCCTGGTGTTGTTGTGCATGGACACGGTGCTGAATAAACCCTCGGGCACCAGTCAGTGACATCGGGGTCGGGGGGAGCCTTTTCTGTGAGCAGGGAGGAGGGAACTGCTCTGAAATGCAGAATCTGGGATCCCAAACAGCCTTAGGGTGCACGAGGGCTCTTCCCCAGAGCTTTCCCCAGCACATCACTGTCGGTTTTGATCCCAACTTGGATCTCAACTCCTTGGATCCACGAGTATCCCTGGGAAGTGCAGGAGGGAACGTGGCTGTGTATCCTGGTTTAGCTGAATGTTGCTGCGTGATGCCTTTAGCATCGATGTTCTGATGAATAATCTGCATTTACCCTCCATCAGGAACTCCCTTTCCCCCCATTATTGGTGTTTCTGAAGTGCTTTTTCCATCCCCGCTGCTCAGGGTGCTCGTGGCTGACAACATTTGCCTTCTTCTTTCGGGTGGCCTTCAAGTTGAAAATATTAAATTAAAATATTAAAGCATCTTGTGGTCGAACTCTTTGTATTAATCTTGGACAGAAACGACAGTTTTAGAAATGTTCCCAAAGAGAACGAGACCTTGATGTCCTCCCACCCTCCGCTTGACCTCGTCTGTTTTGGGACACGATTGTTTGAATAACCATAAACCATAAAATGACATTGAAACCCCATTGAATTTTATCCATTATTGATATCTTGGTGCACAGTGGGAGCTTTCCATGGGCTCGGTGCTTCCTGCATCCACAGCTGGCAGGGTGTGATCCCGAGGGAAAAGCCTGGCAGTCTCAGCCGTGTAATTCCTTTATCCCAATAATAGCCCGGCAGCCCTGGGCGTTGGCCGGGTCCCCGGGGTGTGCCCTGGCCCAGGGTGACACTCAGGAGTGACCACGGCGTCCTTGGTGCCTCCTGGCCGAGCACATCTGGCTCTGCCAGTTGTGGGAGTGCAGAATCCTGGAATTGGGGCTGGAAGGGACCTTAACTCCCATCCTTTCCCACCCCCTGCCGTGGGACACCTTTCCCTATCCCAGGCTGCTCCAAGCCCCGTCCAACCTGGCCTTGGACACTTCCAGGGATGGAGCAGCCACAGTTTCTCTGGGAAACCCATTCCAGCCCCTCCCCTCCCTCACAGGGAGGAATTTCTTCCCAAATCCCCCTGGCAGTGTAACCCCATTCCCCCTTGTCCTGGAGCTCCAGACCCTTGGAAATAGTCCCGCTTCATCTTTCCTGTCGTCCCTTCAGGTACTGGGAGGCCACAATTGGGTCACCCTGAAGCTTCTGTTGCCCAGCCTGAACACCCCCAGCTGTCCCAGCCTTTCCTCTCAGCAGAGCTGCTCCAGCCCTGTAATCCCCTCTGTGCAAACCAGGAATAATCCGGGCACGGGGCTGTGCCCTGCCTCCATCCCGGAGCTGGTGACGAGGGGTGGCACTGCCCGCCTTGGGAGCTCTTCCGAAGGTGTTGGAGTCACTCCTGTGCAGAGTCAGAGCCAGCCCAGCACCCCTGTCCTGTCACGGTGTGGGGCCCCTGCAAGGGTCACTCTGGGGGAGCAGGCACTGATTTGGGGTCAGGAGCCACTCCAAGGTGTGAGGTTTCTGTTTCCCAGTGGCTCCACGGCCATGTTTTGCTTCCATGTGGAAATTGCTGCCTCTGCAGCCCAGCATCCCTGCTGGTGCTCCCTGTCCTGTCACGGTGTGGGGCCCCTGCAAGGGTCGCTTTGGGGGAGCAGGCACTGATTTGGGGTCAGGAGCCACTCCAAGGTGTGAGGTTTCTGTTTCCCAGTGGCTCCACGGCCGTGTTTTGCTTCCATGTGGGAATTGCTGCCTCTGCACTTCTTTTCACAGTTCAGCTTTCAGCCGAATCACAAAGAAGTTTTGCTGTCTCAATCTTTTTTTTTTTCCTCCCCCCACCCTCCCCTCTTTGTTTTCCACGTCCCCTTTGTTTGAAATGTCAATAACCAATAAGGTATCTCTTCTTTCTCTTCCAGAATTTTCTCTTTCCTGGATGTGGTCACTCTGTGTCGTTGTGCTCAAGTTTCCAGGGTAAGAACCTTCCTCCTTCCTGGTGGATTTGAGCAGGGGGTTGGATTTGGGTGACAATCCTCCCTCTCCAGCCCTCCCCAGCACCTCACTCCGGGGGGGTTGGACCAGGGAGCTTTGTGCCACTCAGCTGGGGTTATTTAGTGTCCCCTGGAAGTCCTGGAAAATTCCCAAAGCGCCAGCAAAGGGGAATTCCGAGCTGGAATAGCATTTTCCAGCGTCCCAGGTACAAAAGGGAGGGGGCTGACTTTTTGCCCCTCTCGTTGTGGGTTTGTACAGGGAGCTCACGCTGCTGAAATCCCCAACGTGGGATGAGTCCAAAATGGCATCCCCTGGGTTTTGGTGGAAATAGAGGAATTCTGATTCACAAAGATGCCGCAGAGTCAATGAAAGTTTATTTTCTCCTTGGATGTAGTTGGAATAAGCAGGGAGATAAAATGAGGAGTTTTTCTTATCCTTTGTGGGCTTCGGTTGATGAAATCCAACTTGGATTATTTGCTCCAGGGAAAATTGCTCCAACTGGACTGGAAAGCTCCGTTATCTGGAGCTTCCAGATTTATTGAGGTTTCTTTTTCCTGCCGGTGTCTGGGAACTCCCAGAGGAAGCAGCACAGCAAGGGTGGGATGGTGACCCAGGGAAGGAGTTGGAGCGGTGTGTTCACCATCCTGGCTGGGTGACACCTGCACAAACCCATCAGTCCTGGCCCAAACCTCAACCACGACCGATTTAATGGCTCTATAAACACGTTGGAATTTTAAAAAAAAGGATGCTTAAACATTTTTAATTGCATTAAAAAAATACCCTGTGTGGTGTCTGGGCGTTACAGCGATAACCTGACTAACACAGGCCTTGCAGGGAAAGAGCTCCCAGCTGGAATCCAGCAGAGCAATATCGGCCAGAAGGGGCTGTCAGGGACTCTTTGCCGATGTCAGGGTGTTCTCCTGGCCTGTCCCAGCTCCTCTTTGCACAGGGGACACAGCACGGAGCTCATTCCGTGGCACGGCACGGGAAGTTCCCGCAGGGACGTGCGGGAAGGCTCTGGAACATTCCCTGCGCTGCCCGTGGAATTACACAGCCACTGGGGCACTTCCCACTGCTCTTCTCCTGGCAACAGCCAGACCTGAAAACAAATATCAGCAGTGAGGTTTAAACCCCAGAAATTCAATTAACGCTCAGTTCTGTCGCCCGTTGTGGCTCTGCCCTGACCCCTGCCCAGGAACAGCTGTTTGTGATGGGGATGAGCTCAGTGCCCGTGGGAGATGGGGTGGAAAATCCCCCCGTGTTTATCCCCGGCTCTTGCACAACCCTGGCTCCTGGTTATTACAAGATCCACTTGTTTACCTTGCTGACGTGACCAAAACTTTAAATACAGCCCTGGCTGAGGGCACAGCGACCAGCTCCGAGTTCCTGCTTCTCCTTTGGAGCAGGAACCACGGGAGATTTTGGTTATTTAAACAAAAAAACCAAACCCTTTGTCGGTGCAGCTGCCCCAGGGGACTCACCTGTGCCCAGGTGTCCTCTGAGGTGCTGGGGAGGAGATTCCAGCCAGGAATGTGAAGATACCCGAGCTCCAAGCACTCTCCTGGCTCACAGCTCCACTTCCCAAGGGAGTGGAAGCAGCCAGGGCACCTCTTCCCTGGCTGGGGAGCTTGGAATTCCGAGTGGTGAGGGGATCCTGCTCCCTGCAGGTGCTCCTGGTGGCAGCCCAGTTCTCCCTGCTGGCTGGAATTACCTGTTGCTTTCCCACCTGGGACAGAATGTTGTTTCTCAAAGGAACAAACTGTGGCTGGGTCCACGCTGACTTTTTTTTTTTTTTTTCATATTAACCACACATTTACATTTTTTCCCCCCGATAAAGGCATGGAATGTTCTGGCCCTGGATGGCAGTAACTGGCAGCGAATTGACCTGTTTGATTTCCAGAGGGATATTGAGGTATAATTAAGTGACATACAAACCCATTTCTTTTTATTTTTTTTCTTGTTAAAATGTAATTACAGCCTAGAATGGATTAATACTCCCCAGCGTAACCCTTTCTACCTTCCCTGGAGATAGAAATCATTCATTTCAGTTCTTCGGCTTCAGGGAGTCTTTTAAAAGTCTTGGCAATCCATTCAGCTTTTGAAAATGGACAGAGTTCTACATCCCTAGCAAGACTTAAAGGTAGCAACGGAAGGAAAGTGGTTTTGTCTGTTCTAAAAGACATAAATTAGTGGGAAAGGTGCATTTTTGGGGGAAAACTGCTGCTCGTGTGGGAGAGAATTTAAGCTGCTCTTCCTTGCACTTAACGCAGCACAGATAAGACCACGAGGACTGAATGTCTGTTGAATCATGGCCTGCAATATTTGTATCTTTAATACCAAAAATTGAAATTGAAAGTGATTCAGGAGGTCCAAATTGTCCCTAAATTTGAGGACTTTGGAGCTGCTCCATTGTAGCTGAACCTGTTGGATGTGGATTCTGCACATCCCGGTGGGGATGGAGGCTGAAAATTCAAATTGCCTCGAGCAGGAAAAGGGATGAGGAAAAAAACCCCAATCCTTCAGTCTCTTATCAGGATGTTTTGTCCTGTTTAAAACACGTTGGAGGAGGGAAATGGGGAATGTGTGGCTTTCATTTGTGGTAGGCAGAGGCATCAAGCAGCTTCTGAGTGAAGGCTCCCAACTTGTGGGAAATCCACCCCTGATTTTGAAGGAAAGAGTTAAAATAAATTCCCTTTGTGCTGCTGAGAGTCCGAGCAGAGACAGGGAGAAGGAGCAAGAAGTGGCACTGTCACCTCAGCAGGCTCTGAGTGGCCTGGGGAAAGGAAACGGGGGGTTTTTGGTCTTCAGAATGAATCCTTCGCCTCACAACGTGCCCTAAAAATCCTGGAGCCGTGGAATGACTGATTCAGAGTGGAGTTCTCAGGGCTCCTGCTGCGTGGAGGGGCAGGAGATGGGACTGAGCGGCTTAGCCCGGGAGAAGGGAAGGACTGGGAACACAAACCAGGCTCTTCCCATTCCCCAGTGCTTTCTGGATGGTTTTTACGTCCCTGCACATCAAATCCGTGTTGCTGCCTAAGCCCAGCTTCCCCTTTGAAAACAAAATGCTGGAGTTTGTTGTACCTCACCTCAAAGCTCCTGCTGGGCTTCCTGGCGTCCTCAGGGCTATGCTGTAACGGAGTTAAATCCATCAGCCCACCTAAATTCTTGATAGAAACGCTTCTTGCTCCTCTAATTCGAGCAAAATTCAGAGGCTTGCTTGAGGAACTGCAAAACCAGGGAGCGTTTCAGCTTTTCCAGCCTTTTTGCAGCCTTTTGGAGGTCGAGCATCAGCCGTGGAGCTGCTCCCGTGGTGTCCCCAGAGCTCACCAGGACAGCCCAGGGTCCCTCGTCCCATGGTGGGGTTGTGCTGCATGGAGCCTGGTGGCTGATTTGGGGTTTTTTAGAGTGGAAAAGAGATTCTGGAAGAAAATCCTCATCTCACAGAGGTCCCAAGTGCCAGTTAGTCCTGGAAGGACCGAGGGATGCTCCTGTTCTGTGAGGAGCAGCCAAAGTGCAGGGGGAGTTTCTGGGTTTCTGAGCACTGGTCCAAATATTCCCCAGTGGTTTTGCCCTTCGTTCCCAGGGAGAAAAGTAAATCCTGGCTGTAGTGGGGTCTTTGGAGGCTTCCACTGGATCCAGATTTGAAATTAAAAAGCCTTTTCCTGGATCTCTCGAGCACAAATGGTTGAATCCCTTTTCCTGCAGGAGCAGAACTCACGGGCTGGTTCAGCTCATCTGGTTTGGAGTAGAAATTGGAGTTTATCCATTGGCCGTACTTGGAAATTTGAGGTGTAGCTCCTCTCACCTTCCTTGGGGAGTCCGTGCCCACGTCCAGGAGCTCCAAACCGGAGGAAATTCCTCAAAATTCTTTAGCTGATTGGCTTTAGCTGATTGCTCCTCGTCTCTCCATCTTCAGAAGCTGAATAATTCCCCCTCCCCCTCCCTCGGCCCATTCCCACGGCATTTTTATTTCCTTAGCACCGTTTTCCCTTCGATACCAAACCGTTGTTAATCTGCAAAATGTTCTCTTGGGGCTTTCCAGAGGTCTTTGGGCTTCTCACACGTGGCTCTTCCTGTCTCCCCCAGGGCCGGGTGGTGGAGAACATTTCCAAGAGATGTGGGGGATTCCTGCGGAAGCTGAGCCTGCGGGGCTGCCTGGGAGTGGGGGACAACGCCTTAAGGTAGAGCTGCACCTTCGTCCTGCTCTGGAATGGGCTGGAAAACCAGGATTGGGATAATTTATCCCCCACTTTTGGATCCGAGACCCTCAGGGTGTCAAAACTTGGAGAGCAGTGACAGAGATGATTCATTTCTCATTGAATTTCTCATTGGATTTCTCGTTGAATTTCTCATTGAGCTTATAATTTCATTTATCAATTTTTAATTATTTAATTAATCACTTTTATCATTTAATTCATCATTTTTATAATTTAATTTATCGTGGTTTTTATCACCTAATTTCTCATTTTTGACCTCACCCAGCAGCCACTTCTCTCAGTTCTCATGAAAATAAAAAGTGCTGAGGCCAAGGGTGACCCAGGCTGGGACATCCCAGGGCAAGGGGTGGGGCAGCAGAAATCAGGGATTTTCTTGGCTTTGTTCCTGATTTTCTTCTTGATTGTTTTCTCCTTTATAGGTTCTTTCCTTGATTCTTTTCTTCTTTCTTGATTTCCTTATTGATTTTCTTGGTTCTTTTCTTTTTCTTGATTTTCTTCTTGATTCTCTTGATTTTCTTGATTCTTCTTTCTTGATTCCTTTCTTCTTTCTTGATTTCCTTCTTAATTTTCTTCTTGATTTCCTTCTTGATTTTCTTCTTGGTTTTCTTCTTGATTTCTTTCTTGGTTTTCTTCTTGATTTTCTTGGTTTTCTTCTTGGTTTTATTGAATCTTTTCTTCTTGATTCTTTCCTTCTTTCTTGATTTTCTTCTCTATTTTCTTCTTTCTTGATTCTTGATTTTCATCCTGATTTCCTTCTTGATTTTCTTCTTTCTTGATTCTCGATTTTCATCCTGATTTTCTTCTTGATTTTCTTGATTCCTTTCCTCTTTCTAGATTCTTTTGATTTTCTTCTTGCTTTCCTTCTTGAGTTTCTCTGTTTCCTTCTTTAATCTGTTCGGTGCCGTTTTGGGAAACTTCAATCCGACGTGTTACAGTTCAAACAAATGCTGTCAAACACCTGCAATTCCTCTGCCTGACCAATCCAATGTTTTCCCTTTCCTTTACCAAAGGACCTTTGCCCAGAACTGCAGGAACATCGAAGTGTTGAACCTCAATGGTTGTACCAAGATCACGGACGCGTGAGTAAAACTCTTCCCTCTTCCCTGGGCTCTGCTGTTCTCCCTCTCTTTTTTAAGGGAAAGCCAGGCTTGGGGGTGTGGGAGGTCATGGAATCATGGAATGGTTTGGATTGGAAGGACCTTAAAACCCATCCAGTGCCACCCCTGCCACGGGCAGGGACACCTTCCCCTATCCCAGCTTGCTCCAAGCCCCGTCCAACCTGGCCTTGGGCACTTCCAGGGATCCAGGGGCAGCCACAGCTTCTCTGGGAACCTCTGTTGGTGTCCCAGCTCCATCCTCACCCCAACCTGCCCATCCCATGGGGGGATACCCGTGGCCTGGGATGAATCCATTGCAGGAGTGTCCCCGTGTGTCTCTTCCAGCACCTGCACCAGCCTCAGCAAGTTCTGCTCCAAACTCAGGCACCTGGATTTGGCTTCCTGCACCTCCATAACCAACCTGTCCCTGAAAGCACTGAGGTAGGAGCCAGCAGCAGGGATTTTCCATGGAATTATACAATCATTAAGGCTGGAAAAGACCTCTTAAGATCCTCCAGCCAGCCCAGCACCACCCCAGATTCCCCACAGAACCTCCCTGTGGAGCTGGGGTTTGCCGGGTGCAGCTGGGAGCAGAGCTGCGCTCCGTGGGTCCCAGAAAGGGGAATATCAGCGATTCTGGCTTGGAGCAGGAGTTTTCCCAAGGCAAATGAACATTTCTGTGTTGTCTCCCTGTGTTCCCAGCGAGGGATGCCCGCTGCTGGAACAGCTCATCATCTCCTGGTGCGACCAAGTGACCAAGGATGGGATCCAGGCGCTGGTGCGGGGCTGCGGGGGGCTCCGGGCTCTGTCCCTCAAGGGCTGCACCCAGGTACGGCTCGGGAAAAGTGGGAATGGGCCTGGCTGGGATGAGCTGCTGCTCCCCGGAGTGTGGGCTTGGAGTATCATGTACAACGTTTATTATTATATTATTATTTAATTTTATTTATGGTATTTTATAATAACGACAGTGGTAATAATAATAATTATTAAAATGGTAATAATAATAATAATAATAGTAATAGTAATAGTAACACCTATGGATAATATAATCGTGTAAACTACTTAATATTATATTATTTAAATCGTGTTTACTGTATTTTATAATAACCTGGAAAAGTGGGAATGGGCCTGGCTGGGATGAGCTGCTGCTCCTCGGAGTGTGGGCTTGGAATATCATGCACAATGTTTATTATTATATTATTATTTAATTTTATTTATGGTATTTTATAATCATGATAACGACAATGGTAATAATAATAGTTATTATTAAAATGGTAATAATAATAATAATAATAGTAATACCTAAGAATAATATAATAGTGTAAAGTATTTCATATTATATTATTTAAATCGTGTTAATTGTATTTTATAATAACCTGGAAAAGTGGGAATCGGCCTGGCTGAGATGAGCTGCTGCTCCTCGGAGTGTGGGCTTGGAATATCATGTACAGTGTTTGCTATTGTGTTATTATTTAATTTTATTTATTGTGTTTTATAATAACGACAGTGATAATAATAATAATAATAATAAAAATGGTAAAAATAATAATAACAATAATAATAGTAATGCCTAAGAATAATATAATAGTGTAAAGTATTTCATATTATATTATTTAAATCGTGTTTATTGTATTTTATGATAATCATAAGAATGATAAGAATATGTAGTGCATAGGATAATATAATGTACAATATTTCATATTATTATTTAATTTTGATTTATTCTCTTTGATTATGATGACCATAATAGTAAAAATAATAGTGATAATTATATGATAAGACTAAAAATAAAATGATAGTAATAATAATGTAATATTAATAGTATTGTTGTAATAATAATAATATAGTAGTAACTATAAATATTATTAATCTTAATAATAATAAATAATAATAATAGTGAGGATGATGATAATAATGATGATGATAATAATGATGATGATAATGATGATGATAATAATGATGATAATAATAATAATATAAATCCAGTGTCACTGCCAGGCCCAGGGTAGGGAAGCATTTTTGGGGCTGAGGATGCAAAACCAACCCCCCAAGGCAGGAATGCTCCTGGTGCTGCTGCTCCCGTTCCTGTGCTGCCTTTCCCTCCTCCCCAGAGGAAATCCCAATTTCCCTGCTCTCCCAGCTTTAATTCCTGGATCTCAGTGGGAGCTGTTCCCATCCCTGTGTTTTTTCCCTTCCAGCTGGAGGACGAGGCCCTGAAGTTCATTGGTGCCCACTGTCCCGAGCTGGTGACCCTGAACCTGCAGACCTGCCTGGTGAGTGGTGCTTCCCGGGATT
Organism: Mohoua ochrocephala; assembly: GCA_013398855.1. Classification (NCBI taxonomy): domain Eukaryota; kingdom Metazoa; phylum Chordata; class Aves; order Passeriformes; family Acanthizidae; genus Mohoua; species Mohoua ochrocephala. Next base: position 3,270 of record VZTA01022594.1, on the reverse strand, counting down.
CCCAGCCCTGGGAGAACCCTCTGGAATGAGCTCCATCCCCCCTGCACACGGGGCAGTTGTCACCAACAGCTCTTTGGTGGCACTTCAGGGACGCTGAATGAGCCCCGTGCCAACCTTGGCTGTGTCAGGGGTGTTTCTCTCCTCCCTCTGAACTCATCTGTGGGATGAGCTGGAAAAATCCTTCCCATCAGGGTGGAGCGATCCTGCCCGGCCTTTCCTCTCGTCCCCGTGCAGAACTGAGCCCAAAAAGGCACTTTTCCTGCACAGGAGGGCCCTGAACCAGTTCTGCAGTGCCAAAAATGTGTGTTTATGCTGAAAAATAGATGGGAATGGGCCATCGCAGTTAGTCTGACACAGGAACAGGGATGGACAGACCCCCTGTGTCCAGGGATGGGACTGGATGGGATCCCCTGTGTCCAGGGATGGGACTGGATGGGATCCCCTGTGTCCAGGGATGGGGCTGGACAGACCCTGTGTCCAGGAGTGGGGCTGGATGGACCTCCTGTGTCCAGGAGTGGGGCTGGATGGATCCCCTGTGTCCAGGAACAGGGATGGACAGACTCCCTGTGTCCAGGGTCAGGGATGGACAGACCCCCTGTGTCCAGGGAAGGGGCTGGACAGACCTCCTGTGTCCAGGGATGGGGCTGGATGGATCCCCTGTGTCCAGGAACACGGATGGACAAACTCCCTGTGTTCCCTGTGTCCAGGGACAGGGATGGACAGACCCCCCGTGTCCAGGGATGGGGCTGGATGGACTCCCTGTGTCCAGGGATGGGGCTGGATGGACTCCCTGTGTCCAGGGATGGGGCTGGATGGACTCCCTGTGTCCAGGAACAGGGATGGACAAACTCCCTGTGTTCCCTGTGTCCAGGGATAGGGATGGATGGGCTCCCTGTGTTCCCTGTGTCCAGGAACAGTCTTTCCCAGCAGGAATTGCAAAGCCCTGCAGGACTCCCAGCACCTTTCCCCATCCCTCACCTGGCCCAGCTCCAAAACATTTCCCTGCAAATCCCTTCCCTGACATTCCCAAATCGCTCCGGCGAGGTTTATCCTCCCTCTGCTGCTCCGGTGAAACATTCCAACAACGCTTTTGGGTGGGAGAAAGCCAGAATTTGGGATTGGGAGAGGGAAATCCCGCCTGGATTGAGGCTGTTCCCATTTCCCTGGCAGCAAATCACGGACGACGGGCTCATCACCATCTGCAGGGGCTGCCACAAGCTGCAGTCCCTCTGTGCTTCCGGCTGCTCCAACATCACCGACGCCATCCTCAACGCCCTGGGACAGAACTGCCCGCGCCTCCGGTGAGTTTTCCCAGGATTTCCCCCGTGGGACACGCAGCAGAGGGTCCTGGTGATGGTGCTCAGGTGCTGTCTGAGCTGTTTCACCCTCCAAGGTTTTCCCAGTTTCTATCCCTGAGCTTTTTCCGGGTGTTAGGAACAAAGGGTGATGGTGATTTTGAGTTGTCCCCAAATTCCTGGGGTTTGAATTCGAGTGGAAGAGCTCCCAGCGTGGTGCCCACAGGCTCCATGAAGAAAATTTGGGATTGGGTTGCTTCTGTCTTGGAAATTGGGGGAAAAAAACCCCATTTAACCAATGCTGTTTCCTCCCACCAAGAGACTGAACAGGCTTTTCCTGGTGGTTTTGTAGCAGGTGGAATTTGGGCAAACTTCCAGCCACAGCTTGGTTTTCCTGGTTTTTTTAAGGTTTCATTTTTTATTAGGATGACTTTCCTCGGGAAAATGTTGCTAAGATCCAGAAAATAGGCCTAAAATATCCACAAAATCCAGAAAAGGGGGGCTTTTATTACCTGAGATCCCTGACAGCCAAGTGGCCTCAATGAAACGGCATCAAAATGCAATTGGCTCAAATCCAGGGAAAAACAGGGACATCAAACAACATCAAACCCACGTTTTCCAGGGAAAAACAACCCCCAGCTGTTCCCTGTGATGTCCCATTTAAGGAATTTGGGTACAAAGTGCACAGAAACCGGTGTGGAAAGAGGAAGGTAAAACCCGAGATCGATTCCGGTGGTTCCTGTTTTTATGTCCAGCCTCAGAGGATTCAGCTCCATCCTGTGGAATACAAAAGGCACTTTGGGAACGTGGCTTTTTTTTTTTCCCTCCCCTATAAAGGCAGAAAACTCGGTTCAAACTGTGGAGGGAACCCCTGTGGAGCTGCAGGAGCTGCCAGGAAGTTTCTCTGCTCCCACAGGAACGAGCAGTTCACCCTAAAAGGCTTCAAACTTCTCCGTCGGGGCCTTAAATATGAAATTATTCGTGCTCACCTGCCAGGTTTTTGGGAATGACACCTTTTCCATGCTGGGATCTGTCTCTGGGGTGCAAACCAGAGGAGTTTTTGCTTTCCAGAACCTTTCCCTCAGGGAGGCTGTGGAGTGTGAAGGTTTTTAGGATCACCCCAGTCCAGCATGGGGTGGATTATCCCTTCCTGGGATGCGTCTGGGTGTCCCTTTTAGCCTGATTCCCTTTTTTTCCACCTCTTGTGACCTCCCTCCCTCTGGAGTGGAAGTGGCTCCTCTGTGCAAATTATCCTCAGCAAACTCTTAGGGATTGCTGGAGGCTTTTCTGGAAACCCTTGGAAAGGGAAAAGTGACTGATTTGGGAATAAGGCAGCAGGACAGGCTGACCCTCTGCAGAGCAGCTCCGTGGAGAGGGACCTGGGAATGCTGGTGTGGATTATCCAGGAGCCAGGAGCGTGTCCTGGAGCTGGGAGTGTCGTGGGATCCTGGGGGGCATCGGGAAGAGCGTGGGCAGGGAGGGGATCCTGATCCTGCCCCTCTCCTCAGCCCTGGAACGACTGTGGAAGGACCAGGAGCTGCTGCTCCAGGAGGGTCACAAAGGGGATTTGGGATCTGGAGCATCTTTGGGATGAGGAGGGACCACAGGGCTGGGCCTGGTCAGTGTGGGGAGGAGAGGGTTGGGAGGGATCCTGTCAATCCATAGGAATATCTCAAATATCCATAGAAATATCTCATCTGGGAGGGGATCCCATCAATCCATACAAATACCTCATCAATCCATGGGAATGTCTCAAATATCCATGGGAATATCTCAAATATCCATGGGAATATCTCAGATATCCATGGGAGTATCTCAAATATCCCTACAAATACCTCATCTCAGAGGGGATCTCATCAATCCATAGAAATCTCTCAAGTATCCATACAAATCCCTCAAATATCCATACAAATATCCCATCAATCCACCCAATTATCTCAATTATCCATAGCAATATCTCATCTGGGAGGGGATC
>VZTA01022579.1:18071-50924 GCA_013398855.1 Mohoua ochrocephala | reverse complement strand
AATTACTGCAGGTGCAAAATGAGGGACCAAGGCATAGCAGAAGAAATAAAAGAGTGCTCTGTGACAGTAAATTTAAATTCCACATAAAAGTGCACCGAGTAGCTGAAATAGAAGGCCCCGTACATTCGCAATTACACTGTACTTGCAAACAGTGATTGCGGGGAGATGCCAGAAAAAAAGCCTCCGTCTCTGGAAAGTGATAAACTTTGTGGCAGTTTTTTTCCAGTTCTGCTTGCTGGCTAATGAGAATGAGGCAATGTACTTATCAGTAATGGATACATTCTGAATTCATGGTTTTTAGAAAGAATCCACTGCAGGTTGGCTCTTAACAGAACAGAGCTGCATAAAACAATGCAAACTTTTTCATAAACAACAAACAGGTTAACTACCACTTCAACCCGAAAGAGTACCCTAAACCAACCCAGAGACAGAGGCCTCCAGCTGCATGAAACTGGGCTCTCAATGCTTTTTATTGGGCCTCCAGTTATGATCCTTCATAAATACTGAGGAATATGGGCAAGAACCCTTGTGCTCCACAAATTCCTACATAGTTACAAAAAACAGTGAAAAGTGAAGGCCAAAATAACCGCCTTCTGCTCAGGCTTTGAATATGTAAGTTGTAAACATGAAATGCTGACTTTATACAAAAAAGCACATTGTCAATTACTTCTACTACTTCCTAAAGACAGTGCTATTTCCAATTCAGTCTCGACCGTATGTCCCACAATATGTGAAAGCAGATGCAAAACTTGAAATTTAAAAATTACTAAGCAATCGTATTACACCATTACTTGTTCATTAAATGTCTTTTCAGGATGGCAGAACACTAGTCTTACAAAGCTCTGCCTTTCCTTCCACACAATTATTCCATTAATTACTCTACAATAGAATTCAAACTGAAATTTTAAGATCCTTATATACGTGTGTCATTAGAACAAAACATGGTGGACATGCGGTATAGTTACCATGATGAGGTTTTTTTCTCAAAAATATTCTTTTACTTACCATCTCATACACGTAGCAAACCTGGAAGGAAATTATTTAGTTCCAGAGTACTTTACCTCTCTTTCAAGGTTTTTGTTAAACGTTTTCACAAGGTACACACAGGTACCTCTCTTTGCACATTTCTATTAGAAAAGGCAAAGTTGTAAATCAAGGTGTTAAAAACAAATGAGATAACAAAGAGCCACTGATAATCACAAATCAGAATAACTAACTTTATTCATTATTTCCAGGTTTTTGCAAACATGGAGAGGTTTTTGGGTTTGGGGTTTTTTTAATCTATAATCTTTATTTTCAGGTTCTTCAAAATATCAACAGGAAGGGGTTTTGCCCTATTTGTAAGTATACTGTTTCTTTAGTACAGAGGAGATATTGATGATCCTGAGCTCTGATACACTAAGCATTTGCATTAGCTTGAAGGGTTTGGTGCTGGTATTTTTTGTTTAATGGTTAAATATTTTCCAACCCCTGCAGATTAAACTGATTTATAGTATTTCAGTGAATAAACAGGACATAACGTAGCTATTACACATTTTTCTCTACCTTGCATTTTTTGGGTAAGATTACATCAAGATAGCTGAATTTAACTTTATGACTGATTCAGGAGGGAAATAATTGTTAACACGTATTCTAAGTGGCCTGGATGCAGAGCAAAAGTAATTCTACCTATTAACAGATGATCAGTGTCTGACTCATAAGCACATTTCCCTTCAAAAGGTTCATCTCTCTTCAGAAGGAGATAAACAACTTAAACCCAGAAAGAATAACTCCCATTTTAATTTTCTTCAATACATTTAAAAGCCTTACAGTTTTCAACTTCATTATAAACCCTTCCACAGCTGAAGCAGCATTAATACAAAGTATCATTACTCCTTTTTCACTAACATTTTAAGAGGCACAGCATGAGAAAAAAATTTAAGCCATTTAAGAGTCTGAGAAAGAATAGAATAAGCAGTGCTTTGGCATTCAGAATGATAAATTCCTCACCACACTCAACTCCCTAGTTATCCTTGTTGCCACCATTTCCCCCTCTGATTTATGATGGATGCAAGAGACAGGAAACAAGGACAGGATTTAACTTTTCATATTAATGTCCTTCCAACTCACTACACATAAACAGAGATTAAAACCCATCACTTGTTCTCATTTTAGCTTCTTGAAACAGTTTTATCTATGCAGGTTCTAATGCAATTATGTTTGAGCTCAGATTCAGTTATCACAACTTACTCAGACAGAGCAGATCAGCTGAGCTGTAGCAATGTGCAACACAGGCAGAAGAGCAAATGCTTTTACCTAAATCTCCTTCTAATTGTTTGAATGCACTGAACAGTCTGGTAAATACAAGGTACAACATAACTGTTGCCAGGCAGTAAATCATTCTGATATACCTACCATATAAAACTTGATCACTTGCCTAGATTCTTAATCTGAAACAGAATTAATCCCTTTCAGTTGATGGAATCCTTATTATTCTATACATATATTTCTGCTAAGCACTCAATCCCTAGCATTAGGTACCTTTCCCATGTACCTGGGAAATAAAAAAGGAAAGGAGAAAAAAAAAGGAAGACAGTCCTTATCTCAAAAAGGAAGCACATGACGATGAGACCAGTTTCAACAAAATCAAGACCATACCTAGGCATCTCATGGATGAATGCAAATCAAAACATAGCTGCTCAATAGGGAGAGAGGCCAGGCAGGGAAGAGTCAATGAGACTATCCACCACCCAACTGCTTTCCATATTAAATCACACATACCAAAAAGCACATTGGAAACTGAAATGTACCATAAAAGCAATTGCAAAAAGAAGGGAAGAAAAACCAAAACAACTATAAGGCCAGTTGGAAGAAAAATACTGTGATTACTCGCCTATGCTACAAAGACTTCAGAATATATAGCTGCTATTAGCTTCCCACTACAGTAAGCCAACTGCAGTAAAAAGCAATGATTCCAGAGTGGCAGTGCTAAAACTAAAGACAATTGTTCAGATGATATAAACCAACAGATCCAGCTCGTATCAATGGAAGATCACACTAAATGCCCAAAAATATTAATGAGTTGCTCATTGAAGACATTTTCCCTTTAGAAATACCTCAGAAATATTTTTTAAAAAATCAAGAACACAGAATACAGAAGCATTTAGGTACACAGCAGACATCTGACAAAACAAGGATAAATGGCAGGATTAACATTTAGATGTAGTTCTATTAGATGACAATTCCTCCACTGTTGGAATAATCTCATGAAAGCCCTTTCACTAAATCACTCTCTCACACTGATTCCTTTTCAACGCAATTTAAACTCATTATGTTAAATGAGCACTATTATATTTGCACTAAAATAAACATAAGTACTGTTTTTATGCTTGCCTACCGTGTAAATCACCCTTTAAAAAATTGGGTGTTCTGTCTGTTGCAGAGTACTTAAACATACACATTTAGAAGTTGGTAGGGGCTGCTCTATTTTTAATTGGATGAGTTGGTACCTGAAGCACACAAATACAAGTAAAATCTTTAACTTACAAGCGTTTATACCTCCGCTCACAGAAATTGTCTTACTGCTTGTATAAATGATAAAATTACAACAAACACATTGTTCTGTCTTCAGTATGTAACACAAAATTATTAAAAGCAGCTGCAAGAAATCCTGAGGCATTAAAGGAAAAATGTGCTGTAAGGCTTACTGTCATGACCAGTTGCGACATGACCACCTTTCTTGTTTGTTCTAATAATTGTCTTTTATACAGCAAGAATCTTTTACTGTAGAGCGATACATGCAACTCACCCTACCACCTTTTGCACCAGGTATATAGAAGGGCACTTAGAAGACTAGATGAAGATGTTTACCAAACCATCAGTTTTTAGAACAGCTGCCTCCTTTAATGAAATGGGCCAGTGCAGTTTACTTAATGTAAACCCTTCCCTTTGTGGAAGTTCAGTGTACATCCTTACTTACACAAAGAAAGGAAGATGTGAGTTGAAGAAATGGAAGCTTGAGTTGAGGTATTTGTAACTTACCAGATCTGATCATACAGGCGGTAGCTACTGAATTTGCTTCTGTTGTGCAAGTTAAAAGCAACTGTCAGCTGAAATCCAAGGAGTGGCACAATACTAAATCAAGTTTAGGTCCATCTAAGGCCTATTTCAGGACACACTCTTCATATCTCCAGAAAGGACATAATTATGGTCAGTGAAGATACAGAGAACAGCTCTGCAACAGTTCAGGCCATTTTTTAAGATCTTGGAACAGTTTCCTTGGGCTTGCTGAATACACATGTTGTTTATGAACAACAGAAGTAAGTCAGCAATAACCTGAGGAAACTGCTCTGCCTTGTATCACTTTTTAGGTTGACAGTGCTGCTAAAGGCTTACTCTCATCCTCATCAATTCAGTTAGTAAACTTCCAGGCTACTGGATGAGCCTGTCAGGGGGTAGGGACAGCATACTCTCTTGTTTCATTTCCAACAGTGGCGCCAGAATTTTCTATAAAACATCCAATTGTATAAAATAACCAAATACTTAAGAAATTGAAATCACTTATTAGAGGAAGTACTTTATTTTTATTAAAAAAAACCCTAAAACAAGAAACATTGGCAATACAATAAAAATTCATCTAGAATGAACAGTGACAGACCTTTTACCATTTGATGGCTGCTGGGTGCTCATTGACTTTAGTAGCTTCATAGCAGGCCAGAGAACAAACTTGCACATTTCAAAGGAACAATGTACCCAGAATAATTCTACATTTTTGTTTACAGGCTTAGCAGTAAGGCTAATGACTGAGAAGACTTTGGGACTGAGCTACCATTTCCTTGCTAAAGCTGGTATCTCAAAGACTAAATTTGGGCAAAACCAAAAATCTAGACTGGCCACTTGTCTCTGCAGATCAATTACAGTGTCTGTCGTTCTGGCATTCATCACATCCAGTCCACGTGTTAAAACCTTTATATCACTTCAAGGGATCCCTGTCCCCACCAGCAATCAGTAAGAAAGAAGACAAAACGCAGCTGATTGTTCTTGTTAGTCTGGCTAACGACCAAACACAGAAACATTTCCACTGCTTATTTAGGCAAGGTTAACAAGGTGAACTAGAACTGTATCAACCTCAGCTTACTGTCTTTGAAAGTTACAGTAAGAAACCACTCTCTGGCTGAAACAACTCATCTATCCCTTGCTACCTCTGTAGCATAGAAGACAAGTGCTTATATATGAACATTGTTTGCACAAACCAATTAATGTATGTAAACAAATAAAGAAAAGAGAGAATTTATTTTTAAGGAAATCATTACCATAATAAAGTCAGAGCAGTCAACAACATAATTGTCCTCGCTAGGTAATGACACTGGACTTGCAATCTCATGTAATTTTTTAATTTTTCAATTTTTTTTTTATACAGGGAGTAGAAGATTTGATTCTAAAGTTACTCTAAGGAACTGGAAAGATCCGGCACATATATTTAATTTTTATATGAATTCATATTGTTAGATAAACAGTATGAGATATGCATTGTTTCTGAAACAACTGAATGTCACATACATTCAGTAAGAACAGACATAAGCTCAGGTTGGCTGATAATTGGGATACTTCTTCTTAATTCATATTTATTCAATATGTGAGGCAAGTATCTAAGCTAAAATTAGACAGAAGGTTAGAACATGGGAAAACAGAACAAACAGGAATTTAAAGAAATGTCATAAATAGATTTTACACATGACTTTCTTAACAAATGCCCTGACTGACATATTTTTCAGATATCTGACTTCCCATCTACCCTTTCAATCCTTTACTAAAATATATTTAAGTGAAGTTTTTCTGGAAAAAGTGTTTAACAAAATGCATTTAATAAAACTTGTCATTTACCAATAACACTCCAACGAACCTGGAGGGAACAGCACACATGCTGTTTTATTACTAAGCATAAAAGTCAATGTTCTCAAAACCAGTGTAGCTTATGTAATGTAAGGCATCTTCACAGTATGGTTCTCAAAAGAAGCAATTCCTTAACCATAGTAACAACTGTCTATAAGGAAAAATCTTCCTAAAAATAATTTCAATATACCCAGTACCAGAAACAGACTAACAATGTGATGTTCAACAGGAAGAAAAACTCATTTATATCAATATGTCTCTTCGATCCCCCAACTGCCTATAAAAAAAAAAATCAGGCAATCGCACTTGTTATAGGAAAACTTGCAGGAACAGTCTGGCTTGTTGGTGTCAATCTTAAGCATCAAATGTTTATTGTGTTTTTGTTGTGGGAGGGTGGTTTGGTTTGGTTTGGTTTTTAAAGCAAGGAAATTAGTGACCTAATTAAGTCAGTAGTTTGTTCCGTACCAGCTATTTACCTTTTTGGTGCTTACATAAAGCACCAAACTGACTGCAATATATTCCTTGGTTTCTTCCAACCATACAAACTCAACACAGACTTTACCCTCTGAATCTACATAGTCTGCAGTATACATATGACCCATGTAGTCATAAAGGCCGGATGCCTTGGAAGACAATTCCATGTAGACTGGAGCACTAAAACACCAGAAGGGCTTTCCAGTTTCGTCCAAGAGAGTCAGATCCATCACAAAGCAGTCCTACAAACACAAGCAGAAGAGATTACTTCACTATGTCATGGCACAGATCTGTCCCTGATTTTAGAAGAAATCTCAAGGGTTCAGAGAGCTTTGTATGAAGGCTAAAAACTCAAAATATAATCGTCAGTGCTGCACTGACTACTGCAACAAATACTTGCTTAGAAGTTTCCTACAGAAATCAAAATTGCAAACTACAGACATCAAAGGCTGTGCTACAGAAGGTACCACTGCCAACCCAAATCAGAACATTATTTTTTGAACATTTTTAAGCCCTTAGTATCTGTTTTTCTCAATTATTAGTTACTTTACCATTCAAATAATGATAGACAGAAAGCAACCTAAATTTAAATTCAGCTGCTAAACTTGGGTGAATGCAGCAATGTTTGCAAAGATACTCAGGGACCACCCAAGGCAGTGCAGACACAATTACCCTTCCATGCCAGCTGTATACAGCACTTTTTGAATGGCTCACAGCTTCAGTTCCCAGAAAGGTAATATTAATAACCCTCATGTAATTCTTCCTTTTACAAATTCTTGAAAATATTTCTTTACAAGATTACACAACTACATAACTTTAAAATGTTAATGCCAATTCTTGGGTCTTTGCAAAATGATAGTTTTGCATAGCCCTTAAAAGCATAGGAGTTGTGTGTCATTGTTAGTATCAGCTGTTACTTATTCCCTTGAGTTCTGAATCACTAAATGAATCAAATTATCTTAAATAGGTTGTATCTATGCTCCAAAAGCATAAACAAACCAACACTGCATATTCCATGCCACAAAAATTCATTTGGAACGTTCTGTTTCTCTGTACTACATAGTTGTGCTTCTGTTGCTCTAACATTGCTTTCACTATTACTTTACTTCAATCAAACAATACAAGAGCAGATGGCACAAACATGAGGCAATAAGATACATACAGTTTCCCTAAGCTTTTTACATTAGACTGTGCTGAAAACACAAAATTCTAACTAAACCTAATGATGATGTAATAAACTTATATGAGCCACAGAATCACTGGAAACAAGAAAGAATTACTCTTTTCTGGTCTGACAACTTGCACATAAAAGGCCAATTATGAAAAGTAAAGCGAGGTGGTGTTGAGTGGTGGGATGGTGGGGGTCTTCCCATGCACTTCTGTCCTGGTTCCGGCCAGGACAGGGTTAATTTCTGCAGTAGCCAGGAGGAGGCATGGCTAAGACACGGAGGTTGTCCACCTCATTTCCAGGGGCAGGGAAAGGCATGGTCAGGTTGGGCTCCATGGTGAGCATTTGCCTGTGAATCACTCACCTCTCTCGTACATTCTTTTTATTAATATTGCTGCTGCTACTCTCCATTTTCCTATCTCATTGCTGTTTCCAGTAAACTGTTCTTATCTCAACCTGTGATCTTTACCTTTTGTGCCTCCAGTTCTCATCTCCAGCCCAACACAGGGGAGAGGAAGGGGGGAGCAAGCCAGCAGAGTGTGATTTGGAGTGGTTACAGTGAGAACACTAAATTGGAGAATACCACTCCTAAGCCACGACAATTTCTAACTATCCCTACTTCAGCAATTAATTTTTTTATAAAAAAATCCCAGAAGTGCCAAGGAAGCTTTTGGGTTTTTTGGTTTTCCTTAGAGGATTAAACAAAATTCAAATAAATTCAAAGTAGTGGAATGTCTTGCTTCTGTGATGCCTAAGGTGTTAACTTTTATATTTTTCAAATCCTGTGCTGCCTGATGTGTAACTCTGAAGTTCCTTGTGGCCTGTGAGCTGCTGTTCTCTCATGCTGGTCAGACATAACAAACCTCTGCAGGCTTCCACTCCAAGGACACTGGGCCCCACAATGTGTAAACCGAAAGCCTCTAAAGGGGGGCAAACTTGTGGTAATTCCATCATGAAACTGAGGTTACAATTGGAGAATTAACCCTGATATGCAAATGAACCAAACTTATAAAAGTGTGAAGAACCCGTGACCCAGGGTCCATCTTGGGTGTCCACCTGGGCTGTAGCCTCTGGACTGCCCAGGGTGTACCTTTGAAGGTCCTTCAAATAAATACCTTCTTTTATTCTCTTAATTCTTGTCTAGTCTCTGTGTTTAAGGTGGCCACTTAAGGCATCATCTGTGACTGATGTTATTTGCCTTCACATATTTTAAGAATTTTAGAGACTTATGTTAAAAACCACACTGAATTCAACCCACAGCTATATGTTGACATGTTGAGTCTGTCACCACAAAATTAGGGGTTTTAAAAAAATTGTATTCTTGATTTGTTCTAGAAATAAATATTCAGTATAACTTATGCTGTAAGCACATAGGAGAGAGACTAAAACTAAAAAACTGAAGACTATAGCCATAGCTCTCTGTTCCCTCTGACAGATAACTTCTCAAATTCTTATGTGTTACTCATGATTATTTTCATGGAAAAAAAAATCTGCCAAGTAGCTGTTAATCCTATAGAATCATAGAATGATTTGAGTTGGAAAGGACTTTTAAAGTCATCTAATTCCAACTCCCCAGCCTCACAATGCTCAGCATGGAGAAAGAATTTTTTACGTGTTTTTTTCTGATGTCCAATTTAAATTTACCCTTTTTCAGTTTAAAAACATTATCCCTTGTTTTGTCACTACAGGCCTTAGTAAAAAAGTCTCAGTTATATTATCAAACAGTATTCCATCCCACATTTATATAGGATTGGCAGAAACAACAGTTTTATTAATTTTGAGGGTTTTTTTAAAAAAGAAGTGCCAAAATTGAAATCAAGTGTTGAACTAAATCATTTTTTAGCAGTGCTTAAATTACATTTATCAGAATTTTTGGGACTCCTGAAATATTCATGCTGATGGAGTACATTTAAAAATCTGTGCCTTCACCACTATTGCAAAATCTACAGAACTACTCTGAAACTTTGAAATAATTCTTTTAGGAATTTTATCCAATAGAAAGTGTGAGCATTCCTCTAAAATACAAAGAGTTACTCCAGCTGACTGATGTACCTGACTTGAGCTAGGTGCTGACTGTAGTTTCTGCCTGCACCCACTGACATTTTAACATTCCCCAGTAGTTCCTAACTTCCACTGCATATACAGCTCAGAACTGCAGAGTATTTCCCCAGAGGTTCAAGGCTTATTGCTCACAAAAAACCCCGACCAACCAACAAAACAAAACAAACAAACAAACAAACAAACAAAAAAAACAACAAAAACAAACCCACAAAACAAAACAAAAAAACCCTCACACCAAACCAAAAAAAACCCTCACAAAAAGTACATCTGCAGTACATTTTTTTTGTCCAGCATTTCCAAGCAGGGCTGGTCAGTCACAGCACCTTTGCTGAGTGGAAAGCACTGGAGTAATAACACACACATAATGGGTCTATCATGCAATCCAGATGCTATGAGAGAAAAACTTCTTTCCTCAAAATTCACATATATTTTGGAATATTGGAAGAGAGGTTTTTGTCTAGTTACAGACACCTTCTACAAATCAAAAAATTGTTTAAAAATTAGCATGTTTAGGATGCACAAACATAATTCTGTTTTGAGATAAGCATTTCCAGAAACAAAAAAATATTTCTGACCTTTACATTGCCTTTAAACACATCTGTTTCCCAGCATATGCCAAGTGTCCCAATAATAGGCAAGTGCTTCCTATTGTCCTTTAAGCTTACAACTGTGAGCCTCAGGTATCCATTTTCAATGTCACCTGAAAATATAAACAACATACAACATTATAGCAGTATAAATCAAATTCGGCCCAAGTACACTGTAAATGTTCTCTTATCTTCTCTCCATGTCTTTTTCTTCCCACTCACCAATAAGAAACCCTGACATACACTAACAGCTAGATATCAAGCACATTATAGAGGAATTAAGTTGCAGTTTGGAGCTTTGATTCTGTGATCCACAGTAGAAACAGCAGCTAAAAAATTCTTTTGTGTTTTTCAGTATAAAAAAAAAGAATGCCACTCAAAGAACTTACACAAGGATGTGAGGAGTAAATTCCACATTCAACATTTCAATTTCATGCCCCCCAGTGCCTCCATCACTGCCCACTCCCCACAAGTCAAGTTCAACACTAACACACAAAATAAATGATGAGGTATCTCCCCTAACCTTTTATTTTCCAAATTATTTAAATCTCTCAGCTCTGACTGGAAACTCAAATAACCCAATACAAAGAGTATACAGATAACTATTCCTCCTTGGAAAAGACATTGCATCATTTAAATTGACATGCAGTATGCTTTGATTTGAATCAAGTTTTTAAGTTATGGATTTGTCCATTTTTAAAATAGTTTTCCAAGGGCTCAGCAGGTTTTTTTGACAGAATTATTCTGATTTGTGACTTTTTTTTTAATTACTACATATAGCCATATTTCTTTGGTATCTCTTCCTCTCCTCTCAGAAGAGATCACTTTTTTTAAAATTTTTATTTTTTCCCCTTGCTATCAGAGAAGGAAAATTCTCTGATTTTCTGACTAAGGGAGTCCAACAGTCTAATTATAACTTGAGGTATATCATAATGAACATGATCTGACTACAAAGAAAAGTGAAAATAAAAGCGTCACATCGTGACACAAGCAGATTTCTTAGCAGGACATCCCTTCAACAAGTTTCCTTGAACAAGAGATACTCTCTCAAAAGAGCAGAACAAAAGCACTTGAGACCTCAGTACAAAAAAGAAAGTATCTAGCACTTGAAGGAGACAGATAGGAATGGAGAGAAGGAGTTGCCAGGAACATAATGCTTGTCAGGATCCAGTAGCAGGCCATGGATGGTGAGGGCAGAAGTGAAGGGGCTTGCAGAGGTTTAAGATGCAAGTGTCAGAAGTGAAAAAAGACAGAAGTGTTTTGCCTGTGATTCTCCCTCAATCAAACCCAAGTAGCAGCATGAGGCTACAGACAGAAGAAGCTACAGACAGAAGAAAAGCTGGCTGTGAGTTAAATGGCTGCAGCCTGCATGCAGTGGCAGCAAAACCTCTGCTTGAAGCCGATAGCTGGAGGCAGTGATGGAGAAAGCAAGCCCACACTTTGCCAGAGAAGCCAGAAACTTCTCTGAATTGGTACTGCAGAGCCAAGCAACTCCCAAGATACAGCTGGCCACAAAGCAATGCTGGAAAGGCATCACTCACCAGTGGGGAGTCCAAAGAATACTTACTCTGGTTTTGACACACGACACATGACAGAGAACAGCAGCTGCAGGTTTTTCAATACAGACACTGGAATAGGAGCGTGAATACAGTGAAACCAACATGACTATGCCCAGGAAATATTTTGTAGGAAATATTTTGCATGGTTGAAGGAAAATGCAATCCTCCACACTGGGATACCCACTGTCCTTGCAGTGAAATCCAAAAGAAATTAGTGAGGAAAATGGAAGCAGAATTCATTTCCAGGATCCAGCTCTAAGTGGAAAAATACCATTAAGTTGATACCTGCCCAAATGGTTCAGTTCCAAAATCTCAGTAAATCAAATTCAATGACAAAATTTCATTCAAGGTAAAAATATCTTAGATAAATAGTTTACTGACTAAGCACCAAAAGTCCACATTTACAGTTGAGCTTTTATACAAGAGACTCGAAAACATCAGTCAACAAGCATTTTTTCCAAAGGACTATTTGGTTATCCATAATTCCAGTCTGAATGGAAGTGGCTATTTCTCTTACTCATTCAAACCAAATAAAGTCTGAATGCAATAAAAACGGATTGAAAAAAGCATTCTGCTAATAAATTAATGAAGCCCAGGCCATCACTACTATTGCATGGCATTAATACAGTATTGCTAGATAGATCAGCTGGCTAAGGTGTGTTGCAGTTACTTCTTAACTTTAGCCAGAATGGAAATAGGCAACAGATCAGGAATCTGAAGGCTAATTATTCATGGGTTAGTTAATCCAGTCTTCATGTAATTTTTTTTTTTAAATATAAAAGCTCCATTGCAGTCCTCACATTCAGAAGGAAGGAAAGGTCTGCCCAGAAAAGAGCAAGAAGCTGAAGGCTAAGTACTGAAATCTCCCCTTCCTCACCCCAGTCAGATGAGAAAATGAAATTAAAGGGCAGAACAAGCTACGTTAAACATACCAAGAGAAACACAGAGGATGCAAATTGGACAGGGCTTTCTTCAGCCTGATCTAGACTTTGTTTCATTGTCTGCTTATAATATCTCTAGCCCTCGGTCTATGCAAGACACGCATAGCAGAAAAGCAGCAGAGGAAGTTATAGGGAACAAATATTTCCAAATAAAGGTAATACCAACAAAGAGAACATATATCATGTAGACAAACCTCAGGGGAAGGAAACAAATAGACCAATAGTTCCAAAGCACTTCTTTTAGCTAAAAGCCAAGGAAGTTTGTTTTGCTAACCAAGCCTTTGTTGCAAGTTGTAATTTGATTGGTATTTTCAGAGGAAAAGCTGTGGTTAACACTAATTCTGGGGCCAACAACCAGCCTTACCATGCTGAAATGGTTATTTAAACTTGCAAATCATTCTTCAAGGTCAAGCAAAACATTTCAAATGCCTGATATGAAATTTTACAAACAAATCTTAAAAGCTCTTTAAATACACAAAAATCGCCCCTTACATTTTGCGAGCACAACACTTCAATTTACATCAGCAAGAAATGACATTGAAAAGCCAAAGCTTAAACTACCATGTAGCTACAAAGCTGTGCTTAAAAAGTTGAAAACCTAGGTAAATACATTTCAAGAATGTTTATTAAGAAGCTAGATTCATGGCTTCTGGGAGTCGTATGAAAAGCCTGTCATAACTTCCTGAAGACAAGGAAAGTTTTCTAAATATTTTCAATTCAGTTACAAAGTATTTAACATATTCACCCCACAGTATCTGTCAGTAAGACCATATTACCAATTCTGTTTACATGAAAGGGAGCATAAAATAAAATGCTAAAACCCAACCAAAACAGTGGCAAAACAGCTAGTTACTGCAATGCAAGTATTAAAAACAGAAAAAAAATCTGAAGCTGTATACACTCCATCTGCTTGGTTCAATGAAGTGTGATATAACCTTTTTTAATTTAATATTAAGAATTCTGCAAAAAGAATTGAAAATAGAGTAGCAAAATGAAGCACAATATTAATAGACACTAACAAAAAGCAGACAAAAATTAAACTTGAACAAATAAATCAGTTATTCCACAGAATACAAATGGGCATTCTCTGGTAACCTAGGAATGTCCAGAGCTTCCTAATGAAAACCAATAAATAAGTAAAACAACAGTATAAGAGCCGACAACTGCTCTGTGTCTCAAGCTGTGGAAACTGCCATGGGCATGTCACATCCATAATTTAAAATAAAACTGGACTGGGTAGAGAAAGTTAAGAAACAGTAAGACTTCTCAGTATGTCGCAGACCTCCATGCTTCAGAGTCCTCCCAGAGGATGAGACAAAGAGTATTATTAGAATGGAGCCTAAAAACAAAGCACAAACCATCAAACACAACCAGCTTGGACAAACCTGGCCACGTTCGGCAATGCTGTCTTCACCAGAAAGAGCAAAAATGAACAACAAATTACAATGAAAAATGTGACAGCAGACAGCCATAAGCTGCCTCACTACACCATTTTCTTGAGGAAGTCAAGCATTTTCCAAGAGGAATTATTGTGCAAGCACATGGAAGGGATTAGATGACAAATGAGCTTATTGTCTGCAGAACCATGGCTTCAGCTGTCTGTGAGACCAGAATCTGGTGGCTGTCATACTGCTGAAGGTCACAAAACCAAAGCAATTCAGAAAATACTTGTCAGCATAAAACAGATTCTGTAACTTGCAACGTGAGATGGCATCACAACTGTAGCTCAGGGACATTTGCTACAATTAGCATAAACATCAGCTTAATCTTTTGTGGAAGTAGCTTCCCAGCAGGAAAAAAGTGATACCAAGAAAGGAAGTGTGCCACATAATATTTCTTGTGCAACTGTACTGCTAGGAGCATAACATTTTCATTTTAGAAAACAAAACATGATATTCAGCTAAGCAAGAAAAAACAAAACCCCAGCCCTCTGGCCGATTTTGAGAAGATTTTTTTTTGAGAACATAAAGAGGACTCCTGTATTGCACAACACTTCAGGTAAGGTTTCTTGCTACATGCATAGACTTTCATTGAAGTTTTAGCCTTAGAAGCATTCCTTTAATTCAAGCTTGAAGCTTTTCTGGAATCTGAAAACATGCATATTTCAGGTTCAAGGACTACAACACTCCACACTGCACAAGGCTGCAGTCTAAATGACAGTTCTTGGAATCCCCAAACACAAAAGAGAAAAACCAAACCAAATCACGGGGAAATGCTGTAGCCCTGTAAAAGCACTCACGCCTGGCAACAGCGCCCTCTACTGACTAAAAACCAATATTCTCTGAAATCCACAGAATGCTCAGGAGAGCCGGTATAAAAAAAATACTGGGGAGCAATAATTAATTTACAGCACTTAATTTTAAATTAATTACAGTGATTAATTTTAACATTTTAATCCGTCTCTGCTTACAGAAAGACAGCTGTGTAGCTGTAGGAAGTTAAGCTGAAGTTATGTCAAAAGAGAGATCACCCATATATTTTTGCAAAACCCCAGTACAATTATGAGTTTGGACTGTATGAGAACAACAGGGATGGTCAATCACGTCTCACAGAAAGAAGTTCTGAGAACAGAATGAAGCAGCAGTTAAAAACAATGACTGAAACTGTTTACCACACAATGAAAGGATGTCAGACCAGGCAACCTTAAGCTCACCGAAATAAAAACTGTAAATCTTAAAGTTCCCAGTAACTTCTACAAATCTATTTATATTTTTAATCTGTCTGTGCACCCAAAGTATACTCGAGGAGAATTCTACAGAAATAAGCGTCCAAAATGTATGAGGACAAACTGTCTCTCCTTTATAAAATACAAGTGAAAGAAACATCAACCTGCATGAAGAGCTGCGCCACTGCATTATTAATGCAGCACGGAACTGAAAGAAAAGACCCTGACAATCTGCAGAATTTGTGTCCCAGGCCTGACACTGTGTCAATGTCACAGCAAGCAGACTTCCTACAGAGCAGGCTCAGGACACCACACAAAGCACCAGGCAGATATAAAGAAACCACGCAATGAACAGAATGATAGCTTACTCTTAAAAATCCATGTCAGTTCCATTTTCAGTTCCTCCCCTTAAAACAGAGAAACTGGATACGAGAAGGAAAGACATAACAGCAGGGATCATTTTTGAACCAGACATTACTGTTCCATCAACTTTNTAAAACAGAGAAACTGGATATGAGAAGGAAAGACATAACAGCAGGGATCATTTTTAAAACAGACATTACTGTTCCATCAACTTTACCTTTTCTGCAGAAGAGGCCCCTGAATGATCCACACAGGTACATGCAGCTTCTGCCATGCAGATCAAGATGCAGGCTGTAGTCATGCAGTCCATATTCTGGGTCAATATCATCCAGTAAAGGTTTATTAGGTGGAGGAGCATATNCTTAAGACAGTTTCAAAATCAAACATCTCTGGCTCATTGTGCTTCTTTTAAGCTAATACAGTGTCTAACACTGCTGATGAGTTGTTCAGCCTAGCTAAAAGCAGAAAATATGGCAGTCAACTTTAAAAGGTACATCTGTTAAAGTTTAAAACATGGACTTCTCTACAAAAAAGAAAAAAGCATCAGCTTAACTACAAATCTAAAAGCCCACTAGCTAAAGACTTCTCTTAAATAGCAAATACTGAAATAATTTTGTCTATGCCTAACTAAATAAGAAACTACTGCACACAAATGACCTGAAGAGACCAAGTGCCAGAGGCAATTGAGTAACTTCTACACAGGATCCAATTTGGTACTAAGGGAGATGGTGTTGAATCTTACCTTCACTGTGAGAAGAGCCACACTAAGTTACAGTGGGCATTTAAGACTACTGGTAGATACAACAGTATCTGACCAGAAAACTGAGGGGGAAATAAATTCCCCAAATACTGTTCTACAGCTAAAAACTACATCTTTTTAAACAGTTTACAGTGTATAAATAGGTATTATATTACACACTGCAATATACACATATACAAACACTTCATAGGAAACCCAGCTACTTTCTCAATAGGACTGAAAGACAAATGCAGGCACCTCACCAGTTTACCAGAATTTTTCCCCCCTCTTACAAAGCCAAAGATTACTTCCTTACTTCCTGAAATGTCTCTCTAGTTTCTTTCTCTGTTTCAGACAGGAAGAGGAAATAAAAAGACTGCTTGTGAAAAGGGAGAAAGTATGGGCAGTGTATTTCTAACTTTCTCAATACAGCAAGTACTAGTATACTTGTAAAATTAAATTATCTCCCTAATAGCATAATAATGGCAGTATTTTAGTATGAAAATGCTTCTACAGTTTTGTATATAGTTACTGTAACTGTTGTTTATATTAAACAAGAATAGTTAATTACTGCCTAAACATAAACCTCTTACCAGCAGCCAATTTTAACTGTAAAACTCAAAGCTTTATTCGAAAGGTTATCTTTATTACCCACAAAGGAAAACCAAACTTACACAGTAGCAGAACCCAAAATGCTTCTCTCCAGAAGTTGATTATAATGAAGACTCGCCATAACAAAAGCAATTTCATTTTTCTCCTGAAAAGTTAATTAAAGTAGATGTATTTTCATCTGGAAATTCTTTTTTTCCACAAGGTCTTTCTGAGCATTAAATTCACAGATAAAAGCTGCTGCTTATTCCTCTGCCAATTACTGTAATAATGTTAGTAATGGCTTGCTTTAACACTCGGGCTCCTAAAACCTTTACTGTCTTTTCACAAGAGCACAGAATATATATAAAAGATTACAGCATTTCTGTATTATGGGGAAAGAGAGGGAAACTAGCTATGCCAAGGCAAAAAATTATGCGAGCAACCCAAGAATTGTACTTTCCTAGCTTCTACTTACCACATTAAAATATATACCTAAACAGAATCAAATGGCACTTACTCCCAACTACTGAAGCATCAAGTTTATTTTCATATGCAAGGAACTATTTCCAAAGAGGGCTAACATCAGTGAGGAATACAGAATTATTCAATAGAAACGGTGAATTTCAAAGTAAAAATCTTGTCTTCACCAGATTATTTACTCCTGGGAAAACATTAAAAACATAACCTTCTACAGATGCCTATAAAGTCAAAGAAAACATCAATGTGAAAACTAAATAGAGGTATATATTTACTTCAAGAACACAGAATGCTAGGATGTCAGCTTTTTTTCTTTAAATGCATTTTTTAAATCCTTTTAACGAACACCTAAGTCAATAGGAAAATTATTCACTGCCAGAAGTCTATTACTCTCCTGAAATGTGGGCGACTACTGTTTTCATCTCTCTGAGTTACCAGAAAATGACATCCTTTATTCAAACTTTTGGCTTTTTAACTACTCCTGTATTTTCGTAGTGCAAAATTACAGCTATAAAAGATATAAATAGGGAGATTTATCGATCACATAATTTCTCAGTCCTTCTCTATCCAAATACCAGGAGGCCCACGTAACCTGCCCTTGGTTGCTGTTACGCAGCTACGTGCAAAAAAACAAGATGTGTGGCATTTACAATTATTACACCCACTGACAGTTAACTACCTCATATTACTCTGCCTACACAGAGAATAAGAATTGCAGTTCAGAAAAGCTAGCAGGGAAAATATACTAGAGTGAGGCACTCAGTTCTTAACAACTATGTGGAACTTGGTTATGACTGAACCATTTCCAGGTGCTGAAAGAGTTCTCTTTCCAAGCTTGGGAGGGGCCAGTGCACAAGCAAGACCACAGAGCCAACAATACAGGGACACCAGTCTACAAAACTTCTGAAGGTACGAGAGAAATGGCCGTTCATTTAACAGAGCTTTTCACAAACTGAAACAACCTGTAATAGATTCATGCAGGTCAGGCAGTCTCAGGTTTTCTAGGAAACAGACTTTCACTCTTACCTTTAAGTAAGAGTGAAATAAATAGTCCTTCTGTGGTTTTAAACATTGCCTCTGGTGATTGTGCATATTTGAGGCAGCATGTTTGCAGCTGGAAATTAGACACAACTTTGAGGAACTGTTCACAGGCTCCCTTAAGGAAAGTTCCTTGCCAGCGCCAAATAGCCTAAGCCTACGTCAGTAACACGGCTGAGGGGAGGAAGAAAGGGCTGCCACCTCTGAATTCAGACCAAGAGCAGAACACCTGAGACAGGCTTCCACAGCACCCAGCCCCATGTAGCTACAGGCAGACACTGTCCCAGTGCATTCCGTGCAAAGATGCGGATTCCTTTGGTGTAGAAGTCTACTTCAGATGTTCTGCACTGCTCTCTAAGGACATTCTACACCCACCCTACAGAAGCTAGCTGCTTAACTTAGACTCTTAATACCAGTAATTCAATACCCCGAAAAGGGCACAATTTACAGCATTCTTACTGCTGGAGCAGGATACAGCTACCTGGTGATGTAGAATAAAGCTAAGCTGCTATGTGGGAACTCATCACTTTGAGTGATGTGGACAGGGCATGGCACGAATCAGAGCAAGAAGCACTTCTCAAACCATTCTATTGAAAATTACTCTAGGATATCAAACTTGGGCATGTGAAGACTGTAAAACAAATAAAATTGAACAAGGTATCTAATACAGAATGATACATAACTGATCTTCTAATTAAAAGTGGATTTTTTTTTTTTTTTAAGTGTGTATATATATTCCTGCGACAGCTCTTTAGGATACAATACATCATCCACTTACTGTCCCTCTGTGAATTTTTTGGTTACTAGTTTAGACAAGGTCTTTCAAAATCCAAAGGGAAAAAAAAAAGGAAGATTTTTAAAAAACCCTCCCCAAATCCCAAACTACAAGGCAAAAAAAAAAAAAATCTTTTCCTTCAAGTCATGATAAAATATTGAAATAAAATGTTATCTTACCTTCCAAATTCCTACTAACAGTCCTGGACTCAGACTGAAGAGCTGGACCAGCTCATCAGCACCAACTGCTACACTACTTTCAGTCAGGTTAGCAAGATGGTATTCAGCAATCAAGGAAAATCGACGAGGTCTTTGAAAAGAACATACAGAATGCAGCAAAAAGGCTATGTCTTGTCTCCTTATTCATGTAGAAGTTCAGCCTAATTTCATTTTTAACTCTGAAGTCTGACCAGCAGCACATGATGAAAATGGTTTTGAAAGCATTTGGCACGCAGAGCCATAAACTATGTATTTGAATAACTACAGTGTACTAGCAGGATCTCAACCCTTAACAAGAAAAGAAATAAAATCCACTCTATGATGTTCTAATACACTCTTGAAAAAAGAAGAACTTATGTGCTTGCCTAATTTTTCAAAATACCACAGAATTACTTTATAATTTGATTTTGATACTAGATGAAATCACTGAATATATGCCAGCGTAGAGCAAGCTACTGAGGTGAATTTTTCCTCCTCAGAAGCAAAATTCAAAGGAAAGGATCAAACGATACATATAATAAATTAAAAGTTTGTGTTAGAGGAAGCTTTCCTTTTTTAGAATTTTTTTCTATATTTTGCCTATAATTAAAGCCATTTAGCTCCAAAACACTCTTTATTAATAAAGTTCACGGACATTCTTATTAACTAATGATGCATCAAAAAAAAAAAAAAAAAGAGCAGAAAGTAGAGTTTGCATTACCTATTCAGAATGAAGAAAGAAGTCTTTCTAAAACCCTTTTCAGACTTAGGCTCTTATCATATTCAAAACAGTTCCTAGATTTCCGCACAGCATCACTGCATTATCACCTACAACTACACTGAACACTGCTGGGGACGGGGCATCCGCAGCCTCCCTGTACAACCCGTTCCAGTGTCTCACTACCCTCACAGCAAAAAATTTCTTCCTAATCAACATCAACCCTTTCCATCTTCGAGTCAATCAGGCTTGTCCCTGCCCTGCACTACTGCCTTATAGTCTTAACACTGACATACTGAAATTGCCTTCATCCATATTCACAACCTTTAAAAGCTTGCAATTCTGTGAAATAAATACACCAACTGCCTGCAAAGCTTTCTTCTTTATTTTCTATGAATCATCGTCTTGGTAAAACAACTACATTTCCTACATAATTTGACTGCAAGGCTTGTTCAGGTGACTATACACAAAAGGCTTCTCTTGATTTATTTCTTTTTTAATCAAATACTTTGCTTCTGGTTGAGGAAACAAGTGTTTTTTAGGTGAACAATTCTCTCTTTTCATAGCTCAATGGCTAGGGGCTTTTTTGTAAGAAGCATGTAGCTGACAGTGCACCTACTACACACATAGGCCCTGATGTGTGCAAAACTCCTCGACAGCAACCAAATACCTCAGATATTTTTCTTTCAAAGATCTTCTCAGAATATAATGACAAAAACCATTGTACACATTTAAGTTAAAAAACAACAGATATGCTGTGGACTGATGTTTTTATATACAAGTACTGAAGATTGCACACATAGTCAAACATCAAGTTCCCTAAATTCACATAGACACCTACCAGACAGAAAATAAATTTTAACATTACCTGATTGTAGCCACATAAATACTGATGAACCTCTCCAAGCTAAATTTCTCACAATAAATTCTCCTAGATTTACATGTTTCTTTCATGCTCATTTGTGTCCATGCCTTAAATTCAGCTTTCCAAGTCAGGACCCATCAGTCTGCATATCACATGACAAGAGCTAAATTAACCTATGAATTAATGCCATAGCTTGCTGGATTATACCATTTCTTGCTAAAAAGCTCTACCAATGCAGAGAAGAACATAGGAAGAAATACTACAGGGAGGCTTTCTAACAAAGAGTTAACTTGTTGAGTCAAACCAATGTCAGATAGCTCCTACAGACACATTACCAACCAATTACACCTAAAAAATCCTATGTTAAAACTTACCCATTCTTGTTAGGAGGTCTGCTTTGGTTAGGAAGCAACGGTGTAACTCCAAACAGTTTCAGGGTTGACAGGATGTCTAAGCACGGCCAGTCTGTACCATACCAAAGTATGGTAACAGATGTGTCCTTAAATGATAGGTTCGGCTTCTCTACTACACGTTCTTTTCCATTTTTGTCCTTTAGAACAATTATCCAACTCAAGCCAGAGACTCTGTTATTTAGGAATTGAGAGGGAGAAGGGGTGTTTAAAAATAAATTCCCAAAGTGACAGAACTTAAACTATGCTTTCAACAGAATTTTTAAATTTCTACTAACTTCTACTTATGGTCCTCAGTTTCGGTCACTTATAGATTATCATTGTATCTTCCTATCATGATATACATTTTATACCTCTATTTCTATACCCCCCCCAAAGCCATTAATATTTTGTACATTGTTCTCAAGTAAATCTCTTTGTGACAAGGCATTGCTTACTTCATAGCTTCCTTGTTTTTACATGGAAGGCCGGTATAAGGATCTAGAAGTTTAACGAGCCGCATTACTCTAGTTTTGAAGGCAGACGTTTGTTTGAAGATGTATTCTTTCTTCCAGTACCCAGGCTTTTTATCATGTAGAGCAGCACAGCCCAAAGAAACAGTTTCTGTTTGTTTAGACTTCATTTTCCAAATTGTCCATTTTGGTTGCAAAGAACTGGAATAGAGTTTCAGCCAAATTCCACTGAAAACAGAATAAAGAGGAATCAATTTCAAGAAGAGTCACTTAATTTTTTATATGCACGTCTCAGCTACCACTGAGCATAACGTTAGCAAAAAAAGAGTCTTGTCTGTCTTCCTAAAAATACAGGATCCAGGATGAAGCTCAGCAACAGCACAGCCATAGCCAGCAACGTAAGTGAAAATCGATAAAGGTTAAGCACGAAATTTTGAAAATTCCACCCCAAAACAATGATGCATCCTCCTCACAGAAAATCAGCTAGCAGAAAAAGCATTTTAATACTTCTCATTCAACAAAAATAACCTGTACGCTTCAAGTTTCTCACACAGATCCAGCTGAACGTTGGGTGGAGGAGAACAATTAGAATCACCTTTGTTTGGTGGCACCAATGTCATGTCAATCCCTTCTGCACTCTCTTTGGAAAAGCTCAGAGAAGATGGGACTTTCTGAAGACAAAGAAATACGTGACCGTAACGATGGGTTCATCTCTTTCATGCCAGGAAAACTATGAAGTCACACTTCAGCCCCCCACACCCCCGTATCTCTAGGACAGTTCACGGAATATTGAGTACAGGAGCCTACAAGAATTCAACCAATAATCTGTGAATACAGGTGCCAGTAAGTTTTCTAATTTTAAAGTGCTAGACACACAGTCTACATAACTGCACTAAGGAAAATGAATAGCAAGGGTAACAAATTCTTAAGAGACATTTTCTACCATTTATCAGCAAGATTACCTTTACCAGTCCTCACTTATCCTCAGGCAAACTTACACTGGCATGTTTTGTACTGCATTTTCCCCCCTCCTTAAAGCATTGAAGGACTAAATTCATCCCACACTGCCTCCTACCCATCAAAACCATTCTCAATTCATCAGCTGCTGAGAATAAGTCCCCAAATGCTGAGAGCCAGGCTCTGGTTATTGATGCAAACATACTCAGGAATTTTGCGAAAACCTTCCATCTGCTGCTCTGCAGATACATACAGAATCTCCCGCTGCCATTTTTTGAGACAAAAGTGTTTAAAACACACAGACCAATAAGCTACCGTGACTGGTAAAGGTGGGTTCACAGTCAACATGAGTTTCCAACCTTCCTTTCCCCAAAAGCAGAGTGGGAAGGGTAACGTGAAGAACAATCCCGTAACTAAAAGATTTAAGACACTTCTACTTAAAGGCCATAAGAGGCAGCCAGGNAGTTTGGAATTGTTCAGTGATGAAAACAAAGGAGAGATGTCCTTAACATAACATCATCGGGGGAAATTGAGTATCATCCAATTGGTCTTAGGCAGCCTAAAAAGTCCAACAAAATAATCTCCTATAAAAGTTTCCTACTAACTAGAAACCCCTTTCCACGAGAGCCATCCTTTCTTTGATGGAGAGAGAAACTCCACATCTCACTGTATGATACTGAAAAGACAGGGCTTAGTAGTAGGCATTTCCTGCATTTTGAAGTTGCAGACTCAGGCAATTTAGTTGACTGAAAGTAGACTAATCACAAATACCTACCATCCTCATCCTCACTCTCAGTTACATTTTGCTTCTTCCTTTCCCAAAACAGTGTTGTGCAAGCAAAGAAATCGGTTCAAGAAACTCAAAAATTCAGTTAGGGCAGGGAGACAGAGGAGAAAATTAAGGAGGGCTTGGAGTCACAAGTGTTTAGGAAGGTATCGTTGCCCCTTCAACTTCTGAAGAATTCAGGGCAGATAAATCAAAATGGCATCCAACAGGGAAGCACAAGTTCGCCTCTTTCACAGCAGAACACATGCCCTTCTTGTCTCAAATTGTTAATACTCATCTCAAGGCCTCTTACTGGACATTACTACAACAAGCCAAACCAACCTTTTACTGCTAACTCAAATGCCAGAATCAGACACATCATCATCAGTCATCACTTGACCACAACGGCAAAAAGACCTTCTCCCGTGCTCTCACTTCCTATTACTCAAGCACATTCTGCCGGCGATCAGAATCCTCAGGCTTTCGCAGGCAGACCATATATGTGAACTCCCCACACTGCACGATAGCAAGGCGGGAATACCCCATGCTGGGGCAAGGAGGATGCAGAAAGGGGGGGTCATAAACAATTCCTTGTCTTCAACAGTTATATTGAAGGCATCAGTGCCAAGAACTGTTCGAGCGCAGACATTATTTGAACAGCCCAAAGACAAATCACTGCATTAGGCAGCACAGACATATCAAAATGAAAGACTGATGGTCCTGTTGCACCAAGGACAGCGCCCTGTACATCCAGGACAGCAGAAATATCCTAAAATAGATACTCTGTCTAAAAAGCAAGGTCAGATTTGTCATAGAAATATGCATGGACTTCAATTAAAACTTCTGTTCATTCGCTGCAAGATTCAAGGTCTTGAAAAGGTCCATGGAAATCCATCAGGAAGAAATGACCTGGTCCCACTGAACCAGTCAAGCTCCTAGATAAGGGAAAGTATCTCTTCCCCAAGTCCCATTTGTGCACACACACTAATCTCTGTTGAGATTAGAAAATGGAAACAGACATCGTCGAGATGGAGACAGATGAATCACCCTCCCCTGTACAGCCACAGTGATTTTATCCTGCCTTACCACCCTGAAGTGGAAAACGCATACTAAGATAGGAAATTTGTGCCAACTATGCAATTTTTATCTACCCTTATCTGCTGACAGCCTCAAAACCTAAATCTGGATTACAGAGCTTCCCTTTAAATTCATCAGTTCTAAAGGTATCAAATGCAAATGCAAACCAATTATTTCACTGTACAAGTTTTAGTAAATAAGGGAGAAACAGATTCATACTGGATGCAGCAACTTGCTATAGAGGAAGATATTTTCTCATTCAAACAACACTAATGCAGTAGAATCCTAGAAAAAAATGGATACCTAGATTCTAGTGTGTCCTAGGTACCAACCTGTGTCTCTCCTCTCTATCCTTTCACAAAATTATCATGATACTGGTAGGAGCACTTTGTGAACTCTATATAAGCAATCCTTACAAAAAAAGGTGCCAGTTCCTTTGTTCTCATTTAGAAATCACCAAAACTTGACAAACAGAGTAACATAAAAACTAGTGAGTCATTTGATTGAATCAATCTCTCTGCAAAAACCTGATGAAAGAAGTAAGTAAGTAGGACTTCAAAATTGTGAAAGCTATGACAGTTCCATAAGGCTACTGGCGACACACTACTAAGGATCACCTGAACTGAAAAGTCTGTGCAGGTGCACGTGAATACAAACAAATATATGCAAATTTTGAAACAAAAAGAGTGCTAATAGCAACATTTCAAAGCACTGGATTTAGTTTTTGCCTCATAACTCCCATTAAACGACAGGGCCTGCACAGCTAGAATTCCATGCAACACGTACTGTGGGCTATGCAGTGCAATTTCAGCGGAGGAACTGCCCATAGGTACACACATCAGTGCTCTGGCATCAGAGAAACGAAATTAAAAAGACTCATAACTCAGGTACACAAAACTGCAGCACGACTGAGACTTTCCCTCTTCCTTACTTGTCATTGGCCAGCTCATAGAAGCGCTTATTCACACAACCGACAGACAACAGGGACACAGCATCCAAATAGGAAAATATCTTCAGCAGCATTTCTGACGGTATGCTGGAAAAGAAGAGAAAGAGGAATACTGTTAGACTTGTCTGCAAACTCCAGAAGTTACAATGGCACAGAATTTTAATTTCAAACCAGAGAAAAACAGAAGAGGTGGAAACCAGTAGGTTGTGAATAGATGAATCAAAAATCACCTGAAGAGTTAAACTGCAGAATTTGGGTTCTAATTTCACTCTCTGGTATGTGGCATTTGCCTAAAACAATTCGTCACAATTTATTCAAGTGGCACAGCACAATTACATGAAAAGTTATAGGTTTGCATTTTCATTAAGCTTTGTTAATTTTAACTATGTTTGACATGAAACTACCTCATTTAGCTTCAGTTCCTTACTGCTTGTACCATGATTTTAATATTTATTCCATAACCACCAGCATTTGCAAAACTGCAGATATATTCACTCTCCCTCTTGACTGCGGTGTCAGGTCTCAGGATGCACCAGGACAGAAATGTCCTGTCCTACCTCATTATAATCTTCAAACTGTATGTGCTCAGGGGTCTTGTGCAGTTTTCATTTATGTCAACAGAAAGATGTGAACTTCAAAGTAAGAGCCAAATGGCATCTTGAAAACGTTAATGTCTCTGTGCATCTGGAAAACTGCCTGAAATGCAGGTGCCAGTCTAAGCACGACAAGCAGAACATACCCTGGAGATGAGCCAACGTGATTTTTGCATTAACAGACAGGAACCTCACCCCATTCGAGCAGTACCTCATAACTGCACAGATTTTAAAATACATGCATTTTATACTCTAATTTTCTTGAGCATTGAGTACGGTCACATCAAAATCACCGCTGAAAATACGAGGTGCTGTGAAAGTCAACACCCCAGCTGTGTTACTACTGGGTTATTTGCAACACTTGTTGATTCATAACACTATTTCAGAAGCAGAGAGCTTTAAAGGGTAGCATGATAATGCCAATACCTCAATGTTTGTATTAAACTCAGAATATCACTTGCATTAACATAGAGGCAACATGCCAAAACTTTCTGCATGCCAAAACTTGCACTGTTATTATGTGAAATAACTCAAACACTGTAAGCCCAAAGCACTTAGTGCACTCATTCCAGAGATAATTTAGAAGTGATACCTTAAAAAGCTGCAAATTAACTAAAATAATATGCTTGATCCAGAATTCTCAACAGCGGTTTTTACAATGGTATTCTTTCTCCTTTGAAGGAAGCTGAAAGGATTGGATTTTTTTGCTTTTTTCTCTCACCATTCACACCAGTCTAACAGCATAAAGGTACTGAACTGGCCCTCCAATGCAAAACGGAGAAATCACCACACAGGAAGCTATCAAATGTATAAAACAAGGAAAACTAATTACTTTTTCAGGTAACATGTTCTTAGAATTTTTTTTTTTTTGTAAAAATGTAATTAATTTTCAAAAAGAAAACAACTCACAACTATATTGAAAATGCCCTTTCACTATCAAACAGGAAGAGAAACATTTACCTTGCAGCAAACATGCAGCAGCCACTTATTCCTCCCCCCTCATCCCAATCCACCATTCTCAGCCTCTCTCTACAATAAGATACACTTGATGACAACCAATAACCAAGAGAAACATATGAAGTTTAATTCCGAACTGGCTTTCGCTGAAGTAAGAAAATAACAATTTTTATTCTCAAGGAACAACACTGCACATGACTTGCAAAGGAGTTGCTGAAGGCTTCACATGACTTGGAAAACCTATATATTTCTTATCAACTTAGAAAAGAACACAAAGGAGAACCACGCCAGAAACATGGTGTACAAAGGATCCCAAAGTAGACCAGGAAAGCAAATCTTTTTAACTCAGAACATTTGACACAGGAATCTCCAAGGTATGAATATAATTCCTGCAAGCAGTCAAAAGATGGCATAGAGTCTGCAGGGGGTCTTCCACTCTTACTCCTAACATAAAGACATACTCACCTCTCAATGCACACACTTGGTTTCGTTTTTATGGGAGGTGTCAAATACAGACTTTTAATTCCAGCATTTACAGTTTCAGAACATTCCCCAGGCCTGGCAGCAAAGGTCCTTAACCTACTTGTAAGAAGGAAAAGCCGTTCAGAGTCACATAGTCACAAAATGAAGAAATATGCATATTGTGCACACCCAGACACAACATTTCAACCAAGGCAGGATTCAGGGAATACACCACATGGCAATCATTACAATCAGTTCACTGATTTGAACAATTATACCCAAGTTAAAATACCTGACATCAGGGAGATTCGGATTTAAACTCACAGCTGTCGCTCCTGTGATTAATCTCTCACAGCAGTCAGAGGGAATAGCGTCGCTCCCCCAAATCAGTTTGAATCCAGTAGAGATCTATTACCCTTAGACAGCTGCACCACTGTGGCCACCACAACCCAGCTCCACTGAAGCCCCTGCAGCAAGTCAAGCTCACTGATTAATCTTCTGTTCCACAACATTAGTCCAGAGACGTTTTTGAGCCATCCAACTTTGCTAAGCTATTAAAAGATACCAGATAAAAACAATACCTTGAAACTTCCTCAGAAACTGCTGAGGTTCAAAACTAATTTCCTTGAATATACACAACAGAATCATATGTGAAACAAAGCTGAAGTCTCATTTCAGATATTCCCCTGCTAAAATACTCACAAACCTGAGAGATAAGTGTTATTTCAATAGGCAAAATGGCTATCAATATTTTTATAGCTCATTAGTGTTGCAATTTGTGGAATACATAACAGTTTTCTTAAGAAAGGACGTTCTTTGATGTTTGATCTTTGTATACTTTCAAGCATTAACAGCAACAAAGGAGATTTAATCCATGAAACAGAGAGCAGCTAACAAGCTCTAAGAGATGTCCAGGTGTTAGACAGACAAATTACTGGTTGGTAGAATTGTTTTGTTAAGGTTTAGGTCTTGACATGCTTCAACGATTTCAGACCTAGGGGGAGGTTAACAAAGCTTGGGAAGAAGGATGCCCACTGACAGTGGACACAAAGAATGCAGAATTTACAGGCTACAAGGATACCTGGAAGAACTCCCAAGACAGGAAGAAACTATTAAAGCCAACTCAGCAACTGTGCTGAAATCAGCTCCAGCTTCCAGAAGTGTGAGATTGCAACCACTGACCCAAGAAATCCACTGACTCAAAAAAGAGAAAGACTGAGCATGCAGACTAATCAGCACAAGAAGCAAGAGAATCATTAAAACCAACAGAAGATACAATACTAATTAATAAAAGAACTATGTAACTTGTAGCCAATGAAAACTAATTCCTTCCTTTGCTAAAATGTATAAAATAGCAAAAAGTTTTGATAGTTGGTGTGCTGGCTTTGTGGACTTGCCACCCAGCACCCCCTTCTGTGCAGAACTGAAAATATATCAAATACCTCAACTCTGTGTCTGGATGGGCCTCTTGCACACCAGGGTGAAAGAACCGATTTTGGCAACATTTGCACATCACAATTTGGATAGAAAAGAAAGAAATTTTCCATATTTCTAACACAAATTCTTGCAATCCAACTGGTCACACATTTTTCCAAGTCTTCTGATAAGAAAGACTTTGTAGGCTGTAATTACAACTACTATCATTAAACCACACAGAAATATTGAGACAGAATTTCAATCTTAAATCAAGACCTTACACTTCATACCCACTGACGCCACCGAGCAGGCAGAGCTCCCCTTTCACTGCATTACTGATGTTTTAAATTGCCAACAGACTTTCCAACACCTGGTCAAACCAGCTCTGGGTTTCTAGGCAACCAACCAATATGGAGGGAAAACTGCTAATTTTGAAGTATATGAGTACCATGTACCTTGAATGCACACTGTTCTTGGTTTAAGATTGATTTATGCTCAAAGAAAAGTAAAATCGAAAGAAATGAACAACGCTGGTCTACATTGTCAACTGTGCTATGTGTAAAAAAAAAAAAAAATCCATTTTACTGAGAATTGTTACAAGCTCAACAAAAAGACATGCACATTTCAGCTTGGGTGCCAACCACTGACAGACCACCTAAATTATCAACTACAAAAAAGCAGCCAAAAAAACAAACACAACCTGGAGGTCAAACAAGGGTTTTACTCATGTATCGTTATCAAGTACGCTCAGATGATGAGGCACTAACAAACTGTATTTTTCAAAAGCCATTAAATGGATTTAGAGACACAAATCATGTTCAACAGCAGCAGAGCGATCACTTCTGTATGTTCCAGGGCAGCACATCCCGGGCTATTTTGCCCTGAATCCATGCTGAAAGCAGAGAGTTTGGGCATACTCCACAGGGACACAACTTTACAGGCACAAGAATAATTCAGCTAAGAAGCTGGATTCCGGATTTTAAAACACACTACCTTGGACAAGCATAACCTGCACTGCCTGTATTTAGTCCTTCCTGCTCATTTTAACCACTCCCCCCTCTTCTTCACCCCAGGGAGAAATATCTGACGCAAGAAAAATTTTGCCCACACATGCCTTGAAAACCTTAATGTAACAGCTATTCTTTTTGTTAGCTTATATTAAAAAAAAAAAAGCTGAACTTTTGCATCTTCTAAAACAAAAATATTCTCAAGGTGTGAAGAAACAAACAGCAAACCCAACCCATGAATTACTTTTCAAGTACTGTGCGTGCTAAGATTTTAAATTAGCATTAACAAAATGCTTTTACATTGCATTGACAAAGCTCGGGCAGATAAGCCTAAGATAAAAGTCAATGACAGCTGTTACGCCCCCTCTTCAGACACTTCTAGAACAACTGAGATGCTCTTATTTAAGAAGTACAACAACTTCAATTGCTTTTTCATTAGCTTTCAATCTGTGGGGCTCAGTTTCGTACCAGTATTTTCACTTTCACACCCTATAATACTTGCAATGTGCCTTGGTTTTTTGATGGTCAGCAATCGTCTTTCGAGTAACACTTCAAAAATGTACACAAAGTTTTAAGTAGTGAAAAAACCTATCTCCTCCAACTGTTAAAGCATATCTGGGCATAAACAGAAATGACAATAATGTTTCGACATGGGCTGGTTGGTTTTTTTTTACTCGCAGCTAACAACTTCAGCCTTTTTAAAAGGTGGATATTACCCAAATCCATTTACAGGTTAAGAAAAAGAAAGAAAAAAAAAAAAACAGCAAGGGGAATGAAATCGCTATGAAACCCAAGGTTGTACAAATGGGTTAGCAGAAAAATCTGCTTTCTCAACTTTGCCTGTAAGATTGATGCTTTAAAATTTTGAAAGCCAAACTTGTACTGTAAGAATTAAGATAATCACACCTTCCACAGTGAAACCCTCCTACTTATTACAAAGGCCTAACTGCCCTGAACGCACATAAAGTAGCCACTGAACTAACTAGTGCTTTGTGGAGACTCATTACAGTACCTCCTCCAAGCTGAAGGACATACCGAAGTTAAAGCTCCCCTTCCCAGGCAGAAAAAAGTGTTAAACCCAGGCCTCGGTGCACCTGGCAACACCAGCGCTTTCCCACCGCAAGATGTCCCCTCCATAGGGCCGGGGGCAGGGAGAGAGGAGCACCACAGCCACAGCCCTCGCCGTGCAGAGTCCAGAACTAGAAACCAGAGCCGTGGAGCAGGTGAAAGAGGTGTCCCAGAGGAGCAAAGGGAAAACAACGAACCACCCTCCCCGGACGAGGTGAAGAAGGCCGAGCAGGCAGCCCCCGGCCGGCAGAGCCCCGCTCGGCACGCCTCCGGTTACCTGCCACGGCCCGTCGCCATGGCCGCTCCGCCGCGGCACAGCGGCGGCTTCGCACCGCCGGCGGGGAGGGAAGGGAAGGGAAGGAGCAGGCACGGCCACCTCCCGCGGTACGCCCCGGGGCGGAGTGGGACGGCCCCAGCCCGAGGGAAGCGGTGCCCGGGAGCGCTGGCTCGGGGAAGGCGGGGCTGGGTTCCCGAGCACGCCCGTGTGGGGCAGTCGGGAAGCATTAACCGCAGCGGGGCCGCCATGAGCGTCCTGGCGTCTCCCCCGACTCACTCTCCACTGTGAGCCCGGAGCTCTCGGGCACCGTGTTCTCAGGTCTCAGAATCACAGAATTGATTAGGTTGGAAAACACCTCTGAGATTATTTTGTCCAAACTATGAGCAAACACCACCGTGTCAGTTAGACCACGGCACTAAGTAGCAACTCCAGTCTTTCCTTAAACATCTCCAGGGGCGGCGGCTCCATCAACTGTCTGGGCAATCCATTCCAATGCTCAATCACCCTTCATGTGAAGAAATTCTTACTAATGCCCAACCTAAACCTCCCCTGGTGCAACTTGAGCCATTTCCTCTTGTCCCATCACTTACTAATTGGCAGAAGAGGCAGAGCCCCACCTGGCCTCAGCCTTCTTTCAGGGATTTGTAGAGAGTGATGAAGTCCCCCTGAGCCTCCTTTTCTCCAGGTTAAACATCCCCAGCTCCCTCAGCCTCTCCTCATCGGACTTGTTCTCCAGGCCCTTCACCAGCTTTGTTGCCCTTCTCTGGACACACTCCAAGTACCTCAATGTCCTTCTTAAATCGAGGGGCTCAAAACTGAACACAGTACTCGAGGCGTGGTCTCAACAATGCCAAGTACAGTAGGACAACCACCTCCCTAGTCCTGCTCACCACACTGGTGTTGATTCCTGCCAGGAAGCCACTGGCCTTGGCCACCTGGGCACACACTGGCTCCTGTTCAGCCGCTGTCGAGCACCCCCCCCAGGCCCTCTTCCACCAGCAGCTTTCCAGCCACTCTGCCCCCAGCCTGTAGCGCCGCCGGGAGCTGTTGCGGACAGGACCCGGCACTTGGCCTTGTTAAACCTCATGCCGTTGATCTCGGCCCATCGATTTAGCCTGTCCAGATCCCTCTTGCCATCTCCATCTGTGGAAACGTCACCTGCATCGCTTTAACATATCTATGTGTGCAAAACCAAGAAAAACATGAATAAAACCACAGCTTTAAAAGGGTGACCGAGACCGTAGGCGCCGCGAGCAGCCGCCCCCACGCCTCCTGAAACGGGACGGGAGTCCCCGCCTGCGGAGGGCGGGCTGTGGCAGTGGCGGCGGCGGCGGCGGCGCTGGGCATGGCGGGCGCTGTAGTGACCTCGCTCG
>VZTA01022579.1:0-18053 GCA_013398855.1 Mohoua ochrocephala | reverse complement strand
AGGGAGCCCGCTGAAACTACCGCTCCCAGGGCCCGCCGCCGCCGCTCGCTGCTCCGCCGCGCTAAACATTTCCGCCGGGGCAGCGGCCAGCGGCGGTAAAGGGTCAGGTGGGCTCCTGACCTGGGGAAGCGGCCGCTCGGGGCGGGAGGCTGCCGGGGCACTCCCGCGAAGGTTCCCCGGGAGAGCGGTGGCGAGCGGCACAAACTTTCCGTTCGGCTCGGCTGCCCCGGCCGTGCCCCTGTGAGGGCGGCGGGAGCCGTGCCCGGGATGCTGCCCGGGGCGCTGCCCGCCTCCCTCGGGCGGAGCTGCCTGGGCCGCTGGCTGCGCGCCACTCGNNGTGGGCGCTCCTGGGGACCGGCACCGGCACCGGCACCGGGTCCTGCTCCTGCCTGAGGTGGCGGCACCGGCCCCCGCTGCTGCTCCGGGCCGCCCGTCAGAGCATCGGGACGCAGGCAGGAGGGCTGAGAGCTGAAAAACCTGGCGATAATAGCAAAGATGTGTCCGTGCAAAGGGCGCTGAACGAGGAAACGCTGGTGTCGGCGGCTCAGAAAGGTAAGGCGGGGGGTGCTGTGTGCTGCTCAGAAGGGCTGGAGACAGTTCCTTCCGCAGCTCAAGTTTGTCGCTCCAAACCTTAAGTATCTGGGAAAAAAAAACCTCAGCACACCAAGTCGGTTTCTTTTCACATCTTATTGTTTGGAGCAGCCGTTATATTTCTGTGTATGCATTGCACAATCAGAACAAATTACGGGACTTCTAAATAGCCTGTTGATTTAAGTCATATTAGGCACAAGATGTAACAGCTTCTCATTTTCCTTTTCAGAAGGAAAACCTATCACGTGCAGCCTGTCTGTAGGGCTGTTGAAACAAGTTCACCTCCGATCAAATTGTCAAAGCTCTACATGTGATAGTAGTTTTTTGATGGGATTGCCTTCACTTTGGTTGTCGTTCACTTCAGTGAAAAGCGGTTACTACATAATTAGCCTCAGAAATTCTAAGTGCTTTGAAATGGCTTATGAAAAACACCTTCAACTGATGAGAAAACTGCAGGAGAAATAGTTATTAACGTTTCCTCCATAACTTGTACTCCACTGAAATGCGCACTTTGTCACTAAAAGATAGTAGTCTCTTTCCAGGTACTCAAAAAATATTTTGAAACAGAGAATCTCATATGGCTTGTTTTGCAGTGTAGACTGACACTTTTATTAGTACTTTAGATCAAAATTGAGAGATAAAAACTAAACAGATAAACAGCAACTAATTATGTTCACAAATAAAATACATATTTTGGTCTAATATTCCCCTTTTTATTGTTCTATTGATTGCTATTTCATAAAATCGGTTGTTTTCAGTGTGTGGAGTTTATTTTTGCTTCTCTTTTTGTTTGCATATGGATTGCAATGATTGTGGGTTTAGGTGGTTGTTTGAAGACTGCAGTGCTAAGTACCTCATTAGTTCCAAAAAAATCTAGCTTTCGCATACCCAAAAAGTAGTGGTAGTTGCTAGTTTGGATCTTGAAAACATCTAGCAAACAGAAATTAATAAGGCTTAACACAGATGTAAACATGCCCTGTACAATGTAAGAGATGTTCCACGGTCCCTTTTACAGCCATGAGGCATTATGAAAACTGTTGCTGGAATTTTTTCTTCTGCCAAAATGTTATTCGAGCTGCAGACTAACAGAAGAGCATTTATGTAAGAAAGTCATGCAAGTCTTATTATTCAAGGTTGTAACTTCTGCGTTGTTTTCTGTTTAATTTCAGTGAAAGAAGCTGGAAGAGACTTTACCTATTTTATCGTGGTGCTTGTTGGAATTGGTGTTACAGGTTATTTTTTTAAATTAAATTTTTTATCAGAAGACGCTTTTCATTAATTCCATCTGCTTTGATAAGTTTTCATTCCATCTGCTGTTGTTTCTGTTACAGGTGGTTTGTTCTATGTGATTTTTAAAGAGCTATTCTCTTCTTCTAGTCCAAATAAGATCTATGGAGATGCCTTGGAGAAATGCAGATCTCACCCTGAGGTTGGTTTTTGAACTTTAGTCATAAGTCTCTGTTTCTCAGTAGTTACTGTCTTTCTTCAAGTCAGAACTTCGCACAAGGAGTCTTACAAGCTGCGTGAAGACCCACGTGGTGCTTAGCAGTTGTGCCAGTGCTTTTAGCTGGCATGGGGTGGGTCAGCTCCAGAGCAGAGCCTGCATTAGGAGAAGTCATTGTGAGCACTGAGCCTTTGTGAACTAGCCTGCTGGAAGCCAAGCGAGTGTGCCACAGCACAAAGACTGATGGAAATACAGTCTGCCCTTCAGAGCCTGTGCTTGTGTCACCACACAGAAAGTCTTAGGGACATACCTGAGTGCCTGCTAAGTGTAGCACTTGAGTTCTGCAGGTCAGAGAGGCACCTGGTCCCTCTAAGTTCTGTAGATCTAACCTGCTGCCTCTTCTCAGCACACTCATTCTGTTGTGAAACTTAGCTGTGGTTCTGTCATTCTGTGAAGCACTGCACTGATGTGCAGGAGTTTAAATTCTTCATTTGAAGCACAATTAGCATTCCTGTGGCTAACAGGAAAAGAGGCGGAGAACAGGCGTGGGATCACACAGTCATCATAGCTAGGTGTAAACAAAAATCAATGTAAAACTAGATGTTAAAAATCAGTACATCAGACAAAAAATCTTTCAAACAAGGTTACTACAAATGCCTTTGAGGATAACCTAGAAATGAAGTGATAAGTTGTTGCTAGAATAAAAATGAAGGCTGCTTAGGAACAAGTTTGTAGAATTAAAGCTTCTTTCCAGTACTTGCACAGTAAAACTTAACCTCCCTTTCTAACCAAATTTAATATAAGTTTAAGACTAAGTTAATCTACTCTGACTTTATAGGTCTGAAAAAAAATTACTGAATTTCTTATTCAGTAGTGCTTGTTAGAGAATGTGAAGGGGAATACATTTGCACTTTAAACTTCAAAACATATTCTCTTGGAGGAGACATGAGCAAATACTTCATGCTTTTTTTCCTTTTTACACAAAATGTCACTTTACACGTCTTCATCTCAGAGCACAGTACAAATGGAAGATATCAGTAGGATTTATTTGAGACATTTAATATGAGACTGTAAAAAAAAAAGGACTGGAATACAGAGGAATTTTCCTTAAACTGTTCTCTTTCATAAACTCTTCTATTCTCGACACGTTAGATTCTCTAGGGGCATTTTGTAAAAGAAGATGCATTCACAGCAGAGGTGTGAGCTGATACTAGATTGTCTGTTTGTATGTGATCCCTTCTGACAGCTCAAACCTCTTTTCTCTTGTAGATAATTGGTGTTTTTGGTGACTCTATCAAAGGTTATGGAGAGGCAACAAGAAGAGGAAGACGACAGCATGTCAGGTACCCCTTGGTGCTTGCCCCATAAAGACATTAGTTTTTGCCCAGCAAAGATGGTTTTGGGTCACAAGTTAGATCTAGAGTGATGAACTGTATGTGACATATCCTGTCACTTTTGATTGAACATAGTTTTTTGCAGTACCTCTTGTGTGCCATATACCACTAAGTACAGTGTACCTACAATATAAAATGCCAATTCTAAGTGCCTCAAAACAAGCAGTGGTCATCATGGTAAACACAGAGCTGGTCTCTCCAAAAAATAGGCTGAGTCTGAAGAGAGTAGTACAGAGGCCTAGGCATGCATGGGGGGAGCAGGAATCCGAAGTTGACGTTCTGAGCTGAAATGCAGAATGCTTTTTGGTACTTGAGGCCACATCTGTACTGTGTATTTAACAGAACATCTATGACCTAAGCCTTTCATGAGCGTGTCTATTTATAAGTTTCCTTTTGAAAGAAACAACAGAACTATTACTTACAAAACGTAAGTCCTCCCTGCTTTGCCTCTATTGGGTTCTTTGGCCGGAACATATTCAATGAGGTGTGATATAAGATGACACACATAAGTCCAGATATATGGCTTTAACCATGAAATTGAGATTTTTTTATTTTGTCTGGAGGAAAGTGACTTTTACTGGTTGAAGCTTTATCTCTTCACCAGACTCTGTGAAAAAGTGTTTAAAGTGAAGCTGCTAAATGAAATTGATATGCACAAACATTTTAAGCACCTGTCTGTAAATAAGTAAATTATTATGAATCAGCTTTCCTAGTATTTAATTTCCATCATTTTGAATGCCTAGTATTTTAAATAAATTTTTGAGCTGAGAACTGTGTAAGATTCTAAAGTTTGCATCTGCAGTATAAGGATGATCTTAAATGTCTCAAAAATCTACAGGGTTTTTTTGTGTATGAACACCTTCAATGTAAATTTACTGCAGTAAGGCTCTTCGTTCATATTTGTTCTCTTAACCCATCATGTCACTTTAAACTGTATTGGAAGTTAAATTCACAGTGTCTACCTGGTCATGACTGATGGAAATAAGAGTTTGGTGGTAAACAGCAGTTAGTAATTTCAGTAGGAAACGTAAAATGGCACCAGAGCTCTCATGGGACCATTAGTTTCCCAAAGTGGTCACTGTGAAAGTGATGTGCTATTTTTTTAATACTTGAGCATAACCCAACTCCAGTCTAAATACCAGCATTTAGTTTGGAGATCTCATATCAGTGCCAAAGTTACACAATTTCAGCAGAACAAAATTATTGCCAAACTAAGTAAAGCACAATAAGTAAACAATTTGTTTTGATGCGGTTTAACCAACCTGATAATTAATTTGAAAAAACATGCTGTGTGTGTTTTGGCTTGATAACTTAGTTTAAGTGCCTAAAAAAGCTCTGAAAGTCTTGGTGATGTGTGGTCCCTTTCTAGAGGTCAGGCTCCAAATCTGGGGTTTTTTTAGAGTAAATACAAGGAATTTCCATAGTCTTCAGCACTGGATTGCTTTTCAGTTTTGAGGGGAGGACTGGGGTGAGGACATTTAAGCATTTAATCTCTTAATCCTCAGCAGCTAATTAGCTCTTCTAACTCCGCTAGTCCTTAGGCACTCACAGTAAAGCTTGAGAGGAGCAGTAGAGAAGGAACCCAAGGTAGCATAAGGACACCACCGGAATACACTTGCTTACAAAATAAGTAAGCAACTCCTCTAAGTAAGTTTTAATTTGAAGTCTTAACTAGCATATAATCTGTATCCGTGCTGGGTGGTTGGGTTTTTGTTTTGTTTTGCTGTTTTTAGTCACATCGAATATGTAAAGGATGGACTGAAACATATGCGTTTGAAGTTCTATATTGAGGGCACTGAATCAGGGAAACAGGGAACAGTCCATGTGGAAGTCAAAGAGGTATGTACAATTGTTTGATACACCTGACAAGCTTAGTCTTGAATTTAAACTACCAAAGAGAAAAAAAACACGCTGAAATATTTTCTTTTCAGAATCTTGAAACAGGAAGATTCGAGGTCCGCTACATATTTGTGGATGTTGAGACCTACCCGAGAAGAACCATTGTCATAGAGGACAACAGATAGCCAACGATCAAAGCTGCTGCCTTATCTCACTGAGCATTGGATAATGTTGGTGTAGCCAGTCTACACGTGCATTGTGTGGTGTTGGCAATTGTGTCTCGCAACTTCAGGGCTGTGTTACATGAAGTGTAACACAGCCTCAGCTGTGTTGTCTCAGGGCCTCCAGCAAGGACTTTTGATAATAACAGATATGGGATTTAAAGCGAAACCAATGAAATCTAGCAGAGCTATCATGGCAGATATTATTGACATAGGAAAATAATGCCTCCTAATAAACAGTTTAATGCTGGATAGTACTTCTGCACACCCAAAACTGGAGTTTTCCAAGGTTTTAGGTTTGGATGGAGAGTTCTTTGTCTTCCTTGGCTCGGATTTCCCACTACCACTGCAATAAAGAAGGGGGTAGTTTGACTGTAGGCAATACTCTACTGTTTTCATTTCGGATACCTTTGTAGGCAAGAAGGTAACATAAGAATGTTAGTGATGCAAAAGAGATCTAGCACAAAAGGCATGTAAGGGTAGGAATGGTGGAGGTACACACCCATGACAAACAGCTGAAGATAAAGACTTCAGTATTGGTGTCTTCTAAGTAAATTACCAGCAAACAGAACATCACTACCATCTGCTCTTCATGGTGTTTGCCATGCTGCTCCACATGGTTGCAGCAAGGTGGGGATTGGCCTTTTCTCCCAGGCAGCTAGTGACAGGACAAGAGGACATGGCCTTAAGCTGTGTCAGGGGGGATTTGGGCTGGACATCAGGAAAAATTTCTTCACTGAAAGTGTGGTCAGTGGTGGAGTCACCATCCCTGGAAGTGTTCAGGGAATGACTGGACGTGGCACTTGTGCTGTGGTTTAGTTGACATAATGGTATTTGGTCAAAGGTTGGACTCAATGATCTTGGAGGTCTTTTCCAACCTTAATGATTCTGTGATTCATTGAAT
Organism: Mohoua ochrocephala; assembly: GCA_013398855.1. Classification (NCBI taxonomy): domain Eukaryota; kingdom Metazoa; phylum Chordata; class Aves; order Passeriformes; family Acanthizidae; genus Mohoua; species Mohoua ochrocephala. Next base: position 11,660 of record VZTA01022579.1, on the reverse strand, counting down.
ATAGCTGTAGTACTTGACAGTCTTCTACCCTTTTGGTCACTTCCCTCGAGATCGTCACTCCCACAGAGAAAAGAGAGAAACCACAGCATCTGTAATTAAGTCCTGACTTTCTCATGCTTCTGATTGGTGACGTGGGCTGTGCCCCTGGATGAATTGTGTAGCACAAGTGGTCTTTTTACCATGCAATGCTAGTTACTCCTGTTGGCAAAAAGCCATATTGATAGAGGGGCTTTTTATTTCTAAAAGTGTTCTGTAACTTCAGGAGAACATTTGGTATTTCCTTTAAAGTTGCCTTTTCTGTGGAATAACCAAAGTGTCCGGGAAGGATGGTACTTCGTCATACTTTGTTTTTAAGCTCTGACACCAAAATGCTAGCTAAATGCAGCAGTAAGAGAGATGGGCATACACAAGAAAATGTTCATGAAGCTAAATGGTCATTGAGATCTTCACTGGTGTCTCTTTAAGAAAACTGTCAAGCTCTGAATATCCCTGCCTTCAAAATGCTTTGAAAACCACAATATTCCATTGAAACTTCTCTCTTTCCCACTTTGTCTGCATCTACATGTGATAAACTCGCGTGTGGTTTATCAGAGTGTGTCCTTCATCCATAAAGTGCTCCATATTGTTTTCTTTTACTGCCTGCATCACCTTGCTAGCTAAGCAGATTTACCAGGATGCTTCTCTATATTTCAAGAAAAAAGGACGCAACTCCAAAGGACACCACTTCTCCTGCGTTGTGAAAAAGCTGAGAATATGCTTGATAAAATGAAGACAAAAAGTAGCAGAAGAAATCCACCTTTATCTGAGCTTAGATACACTAGTGTTCTTAATTTGAACAAATGACAAATACAAGGCTCAAATGCTTTCCAGTCTCACTGGAGGGAAGCTTTTTGGAATCCTTTTTCTAGGAATATCTCATCCATGAAGAAAAAAAAACCAATTTCATAGCTTGATTTATCACCTTTGTACTAGCTAGATGCCTGTCACCAGCAAGATTATTTAAGCCCCATGAAATTTCAGGAGTATTAAAGCTTTATAGGGATGTAGGTTGTCTGCAGAAAAAAAAAGTTAAAACATTTTTGGCTAACGGAAGTCTTATGGGAACTAATTACTTCTTTCCATATTCCTTCTGAGGCTGAAGTTCTGTTGGTCTTTATGGACCAGGCTGGCACCCATGCTTACAAAATTTTCTTAAATTCTGTTTCATGCAAACACATATGTGGAGACACCTTAATCAAAATTAGGTGCAGATTAGTTGAGCAAGACATCTGGAACAGAGAACATTGATCTCTTCTGCAATATCGCCTTTCCTGGTGGTAGTTTGCACTGAAGGGGAACAGCTGCATTCACTGAGTTTAAACATAATGTTTTAGAACACCCCTTTTGCAATTCTGGAGACTGTTAGCCTCAGTTTTCCTTATGAAGCTGCCCCTGCTTCACTGGGTCATGGTGCTACCAGTAAGTCATGCAGAGATCCTCCTCCATGGCAGGCAGCTCAGTGTTCCATCCTCTCACTGGAGGGTGTTAGGCTGAGGAGACAGCAAAGTAACTGAAAGCTTCATCATCAGTTGTTGGTAAACACAAGCACTAACCATTTCACTGTGTCCTTTTTATAGCTCTTGCTTCTTTTTCTCTTGGGAAAACACAAAATTACATCATGTGCCAGTTACTTTCTGATGTAAAAGTGTCATGGTATTGTTACTAAAGCATTGGGAAAAAAATCACTGCCAGTAAGTCAGAGCCAAAGCAATGACGTTTTCATGGAAATTATGCACATTTTCCAGAGTTCAGTTTTGATTGTTGCAGAATTAATAAAAATATATATTTTCAAAACTCCTCTCTCCTTTGGAAAATGAAAATATGTTACTCACACCAGTGAAAGGTTGTTCTTCCAGAAACACTGTGTGGCCGACTACTCAAAATGTGTTTTAGGTAGGTGTACAACTTGGTCTTAACTTTCCCATGACTACATTCATTTTTGTGGATGTCAAGGCTTGTGTATGCAGCATAGGCAGCTGATATCCTTAGAGCTGGTTTGTAGGAATAATGTTACTGTGTCATCTCCGTGACCTGTGTTTGATTCTAGGTCCTGTGTATACTTGCTGCATTGTGACAAAAAGAAATATCCCTCCAGGAAATGAACTCAGTGGAAACTTTAAAATATCAAAAAAATGATTACTCTTTTACTAAGCTTCAATAAACAGAAGCTCTTGCAAAGAAAGTATAGTTTTAGACTGGGGAGGAAAAGTTGTGTTGTGCACGACTGAGTTTAAAAATAACCTTGATGCCTAAATATTTCCAGCACGGAATTCAACAACTGATTTAGGCAATAGAGTCATGATCTTAGAAATGGCTGCAAATAAATGTGTGTCTGATACAAGGAACTTCAACAAACTCACGTAACTAGCAGAGAAGACAGGAATGTGAGTAAGACAACTACTGAATCACGTGCCAACTGCAGAGATGAAAAGCCAAAGAAGATGTGCTGGGAGTTTCCACAACTAATTTCAATTCACTTTGCTCTCAGTCTCATTCACTATCACAAGGGATGCTATCCACCCTAATACTTGCGGGATTATTCCAATATGTATATTGTCAGCAACCTAACCTGTTACAGATTATGCCCAAGCAACACTGAGGACACATTTTGAGTCCAAGCCTACTTTTAGGATTTGTTGCAGCTTGTAAACTGATGGAAATACATAAAGTAAGCACAGAGATTGGAGAGAAAATCTGAAGGGAAAAAAGTTTGAAGGGGCAAGCTTAAAGGTGACGGTAAGGGCTCATAACTGGTCTCTGCAGATGGGTCTGTGAAGTCTGCTTGAAGATCTGGAATACAGTTGTTGCTGGAAGAAACAAAAATTTGAAAGCAAAAAGATCTTCCTCCTCTTTTTTTGAGAGGGGAAAAAAGGCTTAGTCCCTCGAGAGACATTCACTTGCTCCAAATAAAGAATAATAGAACTCCAGTAGAAATTTTCCTTAGGCATCTGGGAACGTATATTGTTATGATATACAGTGATTCCAAACAGTACAGTAAATAATTGAACAGCAGAAGTATTTGATAGTTTTTCTTAGTAAGTTCTCAGGGTTTTTTATTCTGTATATGTTATGTAAAACAATCTATAGGAATTACAGAAAAATGTGAATACCATCCTGTATTCAAATTCAGTGTATTTATATGTTTTTAAATGATATATAGTTAAACATTTAAAATGTAGCAAAAATACTTTGCAATTTAGAGGAAACAAAAACAAAAAAAGCTTTTTTGGAATTCTTGTGGTTGTCCTGGGAGGAATATGCTATATTTGATTCCCTTCATCTCATGTATGTTATTGTGGAACGTTTGTAACTCATCAAATAAAAATATTAAGCACAAATGCTCGTTTCAGTAAAATAGATCAGTGTGGAAAGCCTCTGTTTGCCTCTCAAGTGTTCAGTATCAAACTACTGCATTTCATTTTAATATCCATGTAAAAAAATTATATCAGTTATGTAAAAAGCATAGTAAGGGAGGGATGCCCTCACCTGCTCCAGCCCACAGCCGTCCTGTGGCAGATCAGCCTTGGCCAGCACCCAGAGCAACTCCCCCCACAGCAGGATGGGGATGGAAATGGGACCAGCAGAAACGAGAAATCTTGGGGGTTGTGATGAAGGCAGGGAGATCACTTGCCACTTAGGGTTGCAGATCAGTTGCACTTGGAGTTTTAGTTGAACTAAACTTCAGAATGAGCTCAGTTTATTGCCTTTTGCCGGTGCTGCTGGCCAGAGCAGCAGCGTGGGCAGAGTACCGCAGTGGTGAGCACCCAGCAGGGTTGGCAGCAGTGGTGTCTCTACTTCCAGATCACGTACAGGCGTCTGCCTCCACATCTTAAAACCTCCCGGTTCTGTGCTGGGAAACCTTTCCAGGATAATCGTGTTTATCCAACCTCTATTTAATTACAATTCCCCTTTATCAGAATCACAATTATCTTCTCTAGCATGAGTTGCTGTCTTGTATTACTCCCCACAATTAACTCTATTAACCTTTTATCCAAGCACATTTTTACCTTTTGTAGGAACTGGGTTGTTTTTCAATTTCAATCCTAATTCGTCTTTTTTCCATTAAAAACATAACAATCTCAGCCATAACAACATTTTATTACAGTTATACACATACTAAATCATGGCTATATTCCCTGAGATGTGATTTGCTTCATTAGTGCTACAACCTCTGTAGAGGAGCTGGAAGTGAATTGCTATTTTGAACGCTGTCTGAGGCCATGCATTATCCCATGTTTTAATAAAATGAAGCCAAATCCCAGTGTTGGAGTGCAGGTTTGCAAAATGCCACCAGTTGCTTTTTGGTGTGATACCTGGCGAGGTACAGATGCCTTCCCTTCCTCTGTGTAGCTGCAGAGCCACCACATTCGGGGGTCTGACACTGGTAAGGATAATAGTGGTGGAGAGAAATAACTGAGACACCTCAAGATTTAAACCAGCAACTTTCTATCAACTGCCTTGAGCATAAAAGCCTCATAATAAGCCACAGCTATTTTTCCCTGAAAATAGCCAAGAAAAATATCCTGCTGTGTTAATTTTTTTGTATTCTTCACATTTATTTTCCTTGAATTTCTCTTTTAACACCTTTTTTTGTGGGGAGTCCTGCCAGCCTCTGCATATATATCTCTTTTCCTTCAAAATATACTGCTTAACTTCTGTGTCTGTGTCTCTTGTTTACCTGTATTTAATTTAGCAGAATAAAAGCTGATCCCCCTTGACTTCTCATCATAAGACATGTTTTCTAGACCCTTTGGCAGCTTCATTGCCCTTATACATATATAGACCTATGCATAAAACCACTATAAATATATAATGTGAAGCATATATGTTATATAATGTATATTATGGAGACAAAATAATACCTGTCTACATATATATATATATTTATGTTCTTGACTTCATCTTGAAAGCTTTTTAGGTAACATCAAAATAAACCAGTGTCTGGGGCGTTTCAAAGCAGACACCTCCCATTACTGACCAAGTCATGTTGCAGAGCTGGTCTCCAGGGATGTTCCTGAGAGCGCTGTGGTCCTTCCTAAGCCACATGGAACTAACAAGTCTTGAATTCTGGGCGGTGGGTCTGATTGACACCTTCATTTTTAACTGATATCCAGCACCCCGTCCAAACCTTCGATGACTGACAGGTACAAAAGCTCCAGACATCTCTCAGTGGCAAATACTTCAAGGTGAATTATGAAGAAATCAGATAAGCAAAAGGATGTGACTTGTGCTATGATTAGAGCCAGTCAATTCTAATCTCTTCTGTACTGAGTGAATCATAATGGCAGTTCCTTCTTGATAATCCATCCTGCATTGTAATGATAAAGGCCTGTAAAGTAGTCCTGCATTTGCTGGTGGTTGTCAGCCTTTGGGATGGAATTAAACGTGGAAGTATATGAACATGGCTTTGGTTTTGTAAAAACATGCATTATCCATGTGGGAGGTATTAATCATAAAGCAGCTGCTCATGTCACAGTCAGCCCCATTTACCCACAGGCTGTAGCCATCACGCTGTACTATTCACACAAGGGATGTGACATAGGGACTTCCTTTCCACAGAGGACTGGCTCCGTGCTTCCTAAACAAAGTGTTCCTACATAAAGTCTCCAAAATAATTACCACCACAACATAAATACCAATACATATGCAAAACCAAGGGAAAACTAATACTCTAAAAAACGAAATGTCAAGAATACGATATGTATTCCATGGACTGAAATCAGTGTTTTTAGATTTAGCCCACTTCTATGAACATTACCAGGTAAAGCTGTAACCAGTGAGCAATCTTGCTGTGTGGGGGCATTAAATACTCTGCTATGTGCGCATTCGGACGTGGTTACATTGCTGTCCCTTGCCACAGAGTTCAGGAGCAACCAGCACATGCATATCCCTGTTGAGGTCATTGTGATGACTTTTATAAAGGGTTCTGCTGCCGTGCCAGCTGGTGTCCTGCTCGTGGGAGTTTCCAGCTTTCAAATGGCAGACATCTGATGGCTTTCTAAAAATACATTCTCCTCAGTCTTGGAGCCCCGGGGAAGGTTCTTGTCTTTAATTCATCTCCTCTCAGGGAATAGGAGGCTGTTTGCTGGAGGCCAACTGCAGGCTGGTCTTGTAGACCTCTGCAAACCACACATGTCCCTCAGGCCGTGCCTTCTGCAGCAACTCCATGCAGATCTCACTGGGATTTTAAAGACAAGAAATAACATGGATATTTTTGGAACTGCCTGTACCTTGCCACTGCTTCATACAGGGTTATGTGAAAGTCACACTTTCACACTGAAATAGTTTACTTAGTAGAAATAAGGACATGTTAGTAATGATGCAGATTTTTTTTTCATCGCAAAAAAGGGTAATGAACACAGAGCTGGGACTCAGAAAATACTGATTCTATGATAGATTCTACAACCCTTCTCTTCTGTGAACCAGGAGTGAGTATTTTTGTCTTTCTCTCTGCTATAATAATCACCTGTCCCAAATGTGAGAATCAGGTAAGGAACTGAAGCTGCAGACAGCCTGGGCAGGTAAGCAAGAGCCCTCAGAACAATGAGTTTGAGGAACCCAGAGGGATCCATTTTCAGAAACCCTTGATCGCATTTAGTAAACACATTTCAAGTCAGTACTTGAAACCATTTTTCCAGGAAGATCTCATCACTTCTGTTTATTAAAGTGGTGAGTAAAGAAAATGTTTGATAATATGTCACAACATTAAGGAAACAAACACTATTAACCTTTCTCTCAGGCCATTCCTCAAAAAAATCCATGATTGTATAAGAAGTTTCATAGGAAACTGATAATATTAGCACTGATAATGAAGGGTCAAAGTGTCCAGTAGCCCAAGCCTGGTATTCCTGGACATCCCACATGCCTGCACTGCAAATAATCTCTAATTTTAGTGAAAAAGCCTTCAGACTTGTAAAAGAACTTGACCAGAAGCAGAAGCTCACTTTTAAACACTGAGTCTTATGCATAGCAGAAAAAAAGAGTTTTATGCATAGCAGAAAAAAAACCCCATCACTTGAGGACAGTATAAAATTCTTTACGCATATGAAGAATAAAGTATATTTCTCTGAGCTGGATGCAGCTTTCTTATGATGCAAACAGCAGCCATAGCACCGTGTGCTGTGAGTAGGACCAGGTACATCACTCCACAATATAAACAGCTGCTCGGCTAAAAGCCACAGAGTTGAGAACAGATCTTGATTCTCACATGACAAAAGTAAGAGATGCTGCAGAAAGGATTGAGCTTTCCTAACACTGAACTGGGAACTTCATCAGGAGATGATAAATAATAGTATCCTAAGCCTATTCACCTTTTTTTTTTTTTTTACTTCCTACAGCATTCCATCTACAATCTTTCTGGATTTTAAGAAACGGCAACAACCATCAATAAGTCCTTTCGCTGCAGAGTGCAGTTCCCGCAGCTTTTGCCATAATTTGTAGTTTAGCACCACCTTCCTAGACACCAAAGAATGGCAGCTTTGCACTGCCAGGACGTTTGGCTTGAAAGCCTTAGAACAAAAAGGAAAGTGCAAAGAAAGGTGGTTACTTCCCTATCTGTTTTAATTACTAGACCTTTTTAACAACAATTGTCCTCAGCAATTTTTACAGCTCATCAGTTTTCAGAAACCATCCCACAGAGTAGTGCTCCCTGTAGCACTTCAGTTAGGGCTCTGTAGCTGTGGCTCTGTGCTGTCACAATTTCAGGGCCCATCGCTTTTTGCTTCCAAGTCATGAAAACTGAGGTTTCTAACGTAAACTGTATTTTATGCTGAATATGGTGTATTTTAATATTTAAATGTTTTAATGTTTAAAAATGAGCTTGTGAATGCTTGATACGAACGTGGTACTTTCACTCAACATTCATAGGCAACAAATTCCAACCTGTTTTCTGTACTTCATGGTAAATAGCTGTTAAGGAGAGAGTTCTATGTCTCATTGAAAAACAAACAGAATTGGCAATGGTGGTCTGTAGCCTCATAGTCCAAAATATAAATATTTTCTTCCATAATCCAAGGAGCTGGTAAGAAAAATGGTAAAGGTGACATGGGTAACTGACCTGCCCTGGTGTCAAAGACAAACTCATACCTCAAAGAAAATTCATGCAAAGCATGTAGATTTTTTTTTTTTTTTTAATTCATTCTTCAGTTTTCCCTTTCTGTGTCTTCCCCAGCATGCCCTCACTTGCATGGGGCATGTCTAGGATCAGCTACCCAAGAATAAGCTTAATCACAAAATTACAGTCACCCCCTGCAAAACCTCCTTCTAGGCTGAGCTCCTTATCTTGTGACCCAGGAGCTGCAAATACCCACCATGACATGACCTGTTTTGCAAAATTCCCACATATTGATCCCTGAAAGCAATCAAGAGGTCTGTGTGCTTGGTGCTTGGCTTGGTGCTTCCCATCAGCGCTGTATGAGAGAGTCCCAGGAGGTGCCCTAAGATGTGGTCACAAAATTCTGGGTGACACATCACCATCCGCCCTATGTCTCTTGGGACAGTCCGGTGGCTAAGCCACTCACTGCCATGTTGGATACTGAAGCTGCATCCTCTCTTAAGCCTTTGCTTCCCTCTCTGCTTTATTCACCAGCTAGAAAACACTTCTAATGTGAGGGAGAGACCTCTTTGGTATTTTGTTCCTTCATTTCTTTGCCCCTGCAATCACTCTAGTGTAATTTGGCTGTGAATATATAACAACCCCTCATTTTTGTGTCTTTGAGGGAAGAAAAAAACCCATGATATTGCATATTAAGCAACATTTCTCCTGCTAGGTGTCCATCCTTCTATCACACACTTGCTTTCTCAAAATTGGTACCCCAGTGGCAAATGATGGCAGTTTTAATAAGGCAGTGAGTTGAGGAATGGACACTCATTTAACATCTGCTGACTGTGGGCAACAACACAGAGAGAAAAGGAGATAATTAAAAAAGGAGCTGTAGGTGTCAGCCTTTAAAATCTTCCCTAAACTCCACATGTGAATCAGGTAAGGTTTCTGGAGGCAACCTCAAGAAAATGCATGTGAATGAGTGTTTTAAGGTGTATTAGTTTAATTTCTTTGCACTTTTGTCTGGATATTCTCATCCAGAATTTTCAAAAAACCCTGAAGTGGCCTTATTTTAATTTATTTAATTTCCAAGGAGAACTAAAGCCGATTGAATTAAGGAAACTGAAATTCTGGCTAGCAGTGTCCATGTAATACTTTTTAATGCAGTTTAATTCTTGACTTTTCAATTCACATCTTTAGTTTGTTGGGGCTGCATTTCCAGTGTGGCCCTGAGAAGCCAAACACCAAATGCATTACTGAGAAGAATGTCATGATAGTGTGCAATGCTAAACAAATTTATATTAATTTTTGTCCCAGTTAATGGATCATACAAATATTTCCGCAGACATTGCTACTCGATAGAGGCAACTGCATGAACACATGCAACTATGTGCTCGTGTGGCACATGTTTTTGATGCTTCTGTTAAAATTTGAATTTTACTATAATTGCACCTGGAGTTTGCATAGAAAACGTGTTATAGCAGAGTATTCTTTTGACTGCATATGATATTTACCTCTGCAGGAACTACTCATTTTTATGCAAACTTGGCCATTGTAAGCAGATTAACTCCTATTCAGCAGGGAAACTGCTTTTCGTTGTCTATAGTTCCCTGCCTGTCCAGACATTCTCAGACACCAATCATTATGTCTAAAACCGCTCTGAGGTTCTCCAGTATCAGATCCGAACCAGCCACAGTGTAGGACAGGCAGCTTAGTCGGAAAAGCCGTGGGCAGGACTCAGGCATCATGGCATTTTCCAGTCATAATATTTATATCCCCAGTTCATTAAGTGTGTTTTGGTAGGCTCTGATTTCTCTTTGTAAAACATTAGCTCTGTAAGTGAGCCAGCAGATATCTCAGAGGTGTCAGCACTAGATAACAAGTCCTTTACAGCTGTGGTCCACCAAAAGTCATAGTCCTGGCAAGCACAGCCAGCCAAGTAGGCAGCTGCCCGGGGCTGGGAGTACTTCTCCTTCTTCCTCCCCATCTTCCTTCACCCTTGGCATTGCTGGCAGTGCCAGAGGCCACACAACAGCAGCACCTGGGGACTCTGGTGTGTTGAGAAAGAGGAGCCTGGAGAAGGATCTGTGGGCTGCCCATGAGCAGGAGTTAGGGACTTCAGTCACTTTGATTTAATGCTTTTCTTCAGTGTAATCCATCTCTTCTCATGAACGACAGATGAGAAAGTCAAAGTATTGTGAGCAGTGAGATATTTCTACCTCAAATGTACTGTCCTGGTGAAGACATTTGTTTGCCAAGCAGTTTTCCATCTTTCAGGTAAGTGAACTTCGCAATTAGCTCCCGAGCGTGGTATTTGCATGAAAATCATTCAATTAACGACGCTCTCTTTGTCTGCAGCTGCTGCACTTCAAATTTGATGGCATTGTGTGTTGTTAGAAATTTGAACAGAACAAAAAGCATACAGAGAGAACAGAAGGCACACAGAATTAGCAATTATTGTTTGATGAATACAAAGTGATAGCGCCAGCTATAAAAGCTGGAAAAGTTGTGCTTACAGTTCTTTAACAACTTGGAATTAAATTTTACACAATGAGCATCTGTTATCAGTTGATTTTCCCCCATACTCCAAAAGCTTCAGTCAAGATAGTTTGCCCATTTCTGGGACCAAGGCTGAGAAAAAAATGTGTCACTGCTTTTCTTCTGCCTGATGTAAAGTACGAAGACCTTCTATCAGCTCCAGCAACCTCAGATTTGACATAGGGATTTTGGATTTGCCTGCAGGCAGTTTGTGCAGCAGAAATCTGCATGTTTATTCCCATGAAAATCCAGGCAAACTTTTCCAATAAATAAAAAAGTGATGGTTGCACTTGTGTGCTTTGCACAGACCAAAGCCAAAGCCCTCTGCCTGTGGTTATTCCCCAGCAACCAGGACAGGGCAGCCATCAAATCCCTTGGGGTGCTCAAGCCCAGGCACCCCAGGGTGACCATGCCCCATGCTGCTGGGTCAAATCCATGTGGATGTCCTGCTGGGCAGCAGGAGATCCTCTGGAGCTTTGTAAATAGCCTTTCTCCAGCACCTCACTCTTTGCTACAGCATTTATAGCAAGCAACAGGGAGTAGCTTTCCTGTGAATTGTCGGGCAATGAAAGTGCTGAACAGCTATAAAACAAGTGTCAGAAAATGACATCAGAGAGGAGCCAGTAGCAGTAAGATGCTGGAGACATGCTCTTTGTCTCTCCTGGTCTGTCACAACAAAATCTAAGTGTGGCTTTGGGTCATTCCTTCAAGCTGTAAAAAGCATTATAGGCATCTTCTGACTTGTGGTGAGTGGTGACAAAAAGAGAGATTATACTGTGACTGCTTTGGACTACACATTAATTTCAGAGTGATTCTAGGGATAGAATTAAAATGCCAGTATTTCTAGGATATCTAAGTAAACCTGATTCTTGTCTTAGTGTCAGTTTGAGCTCCATGGCATTCTGTGTCCACAGCTATTAGAGATAACATAAAAGTGTTGCAAGATACAAACTAGCCCGTTCCCTGAAGTGGAGCTGAGTAAAGAAGTGAAGAACCCAATGAAATGCTGTATATTTTTGGATGCAGAGGACCCCAGAGCACC
>VZTA01022577.1:0-42080 GCA_013398855.1 Mohoua ochrocephala | reverse complement strand
TTTTTTTTTTTCTTCAAGAGAATTTGAAGTTAGTCAGGCAAGGAATTTTTTTTTTTTAAATTGATGAGACCTCTGCTGTTTCTCAGGTGAATATTTTGCCAGGTTCTCTGTTCAGAGTTGCTTGGTCTAAAAAGTCCAAGTTTGTGTCAATGAGATAATTTTGTCAGGAACTTAACGTTCGCTATCTGGGTGCTCAGCCTGGGATTTAGTTTTTGAGTGTGATATCTGCTTTTGGTATCAAAATGGAGTTTATAAACTCAAAGGTGCCATAGTGAAGGAACAATGGGTAGAGGAAAAACACTAAGAAGCAGGGACAAGCCAGCAGGTAAAGAATGGGCTGGAGCCGGGGCCATGTTATGTGATAGATTTGTCCTTGGAGAGCAGAGGCAACTTTGAAATATCTTTGAAATACCTTTACTGGTGAAGGTTGACTGAGAACCGGTATGTTGGGAGATGCTTTTTCAGGAAAACTACTTCCCTTGGTTAAAAAAAATAAATTAGGAAGTGTTTGCATCCCCTTCCAAACCCCTGAAATCAGAAGAGTTATTTGGGAGTGGCTCCCCAAGTATGTGTATACTGATGCTGGTGGTGTAAGATAAAGTATGGACATGAGAGCCTAACCAGGGGGCTATGAAACTTTAAATGGAAAAATAAGATTTCAAATAAATTATATGCCTGAGATGGAGATACTCTAAACAACATAAGGTGTGTATTCCAGAGCCCTTGACTTCACTGGCACGTGGGGCTGGATCTGACTTCCTCACTGAAAACCCACTAAGCCTTTTGTATTCTTTGTTAAGGCTGTCCTTATCAATCTTATCTGTATTTATGTGAGAAATTAAATGGCCTGGCAGTTTGTAAGGTTGGTGATAAATGGAGATGGAACTAAAAATGCTGGTTGTCAATTATGGAACATTTTATTTTCACCATCGCTTGTTTTTGTTTCTGCATGCCTCTGTGGGTTTGTTTAGTTGGGCTTTTTTTAATGGTTGTTGGCTGCTTGGTTTGCTTTGTTTAAATTTCAAATTGACTCAAAGTTTTTCTAGTGTTTCTGGAAAATACTTGTGTGTTTTCTTGGGAGTAAGGATACAATTTCCACTAGCTGTGTTTGGTACTTTGACTAAAGGGTTTCTGCAACTGCTTGCTCCTCTTCTTGCCTGGAACTCATTTCTGAAACTGAACTTTGTAGGCTGGTCATCTTTAGACTATTGCCATCCAGTAAGGGAAAAGGATACTCAGTTTTTATAAATAAATAAATAACTTCTGCCTTCTTTTTATTGTAGCTCTGACAGCTTTTCGGAGTCCCCTGTAGCTGGGAGGGGAAAGCATCTTCTCTTCAGCTGGTCAATACGGGGGGAAAAAATTTTGAATTTTTACACCCTGCAGATATCTTTGTAGGGAAATTTTTACAGCATCAAAAGGAGTTGCCTTTCTTTTTGGTTCTTTTGGGGTTTGTTGGTTTTTTGATTTTCTTTTTTTTGCTTTTTCCACACAGTGGAATGCATCAAATTACTTCTCATAACTCTAGAATTATTATTCACCTCAGTTACTGGAGGTCTGTGGGAACATTGTTTCCTGGTGCCCAGCATTCTGGGTTTTCATGGAAAGAGGGCAAATGCTTTAATTTTTCCAATTTTAAAAGCTTTTTTGGACATAGGAACTGGCAGAAATTGTCTTTTCATATGAGTATTTGATTTGGCGTGGAATGCTCTGGCTGGAATTGCTTTGTATTAGAAGTATTCCTCCAAAGAGATATAAACATGTGATTTATTAATCACTGGTATTTTATTTTAAGAGATAAATTCCTGCCTCCCTTTCTTGTTCAGCATGTGGACAAGGTTTACATATTGTCGCTGTTAAGGCTGGAATTAGCATGATTAAATATGGAATTAGCTCAGGCTTGGGTGGATTCTGAAGCTGGGCTGATCCAGATGTTAACAGTAACTGGTATCTTAATAGCTCCAAAAAATTGGAAGTCAATCCTGTTCATATGTAGTCAGGTTTTAACTAACTCCTGGAATCCAGTGATGCAGAGCAGTGAGAACCAGGGAAAATTCAGCGTCTGGTTCTGTGGCGCTAATTCATCACAGTTTTTATCTGCTGCCTGGAGTTACAGATCTGATCACTGTCACCCTGCAGGAGGGGAACTGGTGTCTATGGCTTGATTTTTAAACACAAAAGTTTATTCTCTTGCCTGATTATTTCTGCTTAATATTCAATGCAAGGGAAAGAGATCCCTCTCTAAGATATGAAGGGCTTGGTTTTTTTAAAACTGTTCTTCTGGGTCAGCCTGTAAAAATCCATTTTGTTTCTCTTATTCCATGATGTTCAAATACTGCTTTATCCAAATACCACATATCCAGCTTGTCTCAAAGTGTTTGGAAAGCGTTTTTCTAGGATGATTCACTGTGTGTAAAATGAAATATATATATGGGGAAATTCTAGACGTCCCTAGCTTTCTCCTAGAGTTACTGAATTCTGGCCCTGGGAGAAGCTGCTATAGGTCTTGCGTATCTTTGGAACAAGATTTGGCTCTAGCTGAACAATGAAAGCTATAATTTTATGTTCTTAAACCAGAAAATGTAGGCATTGGTTGCATGTAGGCCTGGTACCTTAGTGATAGCAAATATTTGCTGCGAGTTCTACCTCATCTTCCTGTGGTGTGGACAGCCCTGGCAGAGCGCGGAGGAGCAAGAGCTCTGAGGTCAGATGTTGTTCTTCTCCCTGTGTGGAGACTGACAGCTTGGAAAGCAGAAAGGTATTTCTTGGTGGCTCTTCTCAGTTCATCTTCTTTAGGAAACTGAACCAGTGCTCCAAAGCCACCTCATTAGTTTGGGAATCCCATGGGAAATCACCGGTTCTTCTGGGAACCAGAATTTTGTTGAGTATTTCTTGGTGTGTTTTACATTACTTGTTATATTTGCATTCTCTTGTACTAATATTAAAAAAAGGGAATAAAATCTATCTTTGCAATTTGTTAAACAGCTCCAAATATGCAGTGTATGGGTAAATACCTTTCAGTGTCTCTGCTTAGTGCCCAGGACTGGCACCGATCCTGTTCTGATTCACATTTTCCTGAAGCTCACAAAGACAGCAGGGATGAGGTGGAAGAAAAGCAAGATAATTACATTTACAGAAGTGATAGAAACACATCATCCCAATGGGAAGTTTTGGAAAAAGTTTGTCTTTAGCTGGAATTTGGGACCGTGAATTCAGCTTCACACACTTCCCGTTCTTTCTTACCATGCATTTCATCCTGCATTTTATGCTTTTCTTTGGAGGGGTAGTAATTAAGTATTATTTTATGACTTGACAGGCAAGATGCACCGAAACTCCTCTTGTTTTCTTTCCAGCATCACAGTCTTGATGGCAATTTTATGACAGTTGTCACTAGGCTGAACTGGGTGTTGCAGATCACTGCCAGCACTGCATGGTGCATCGACACAAATTCAGTAACAATTAACATCTTTGTGTTCACAAAACTATCCTTTCACTCTCTCAACCCTGTTCTGAGATAATGTAGATAAGAAAATGGATAAGAAAATATAGATAGGAAAATAAGGGGACGGTTGTCCGAGGTCAGAGTAGTAGATACAATCAAAAACTCAGGCTTTGGAGTTCCATCCTTGGGTTACTATACTGCACTTGGCTGTTCTTTGTTTTCTTGTGTTGTTGAGGCAGCAACACGTGCTAGTTCTTAACTGATTTAGTTCAGAAATCTTCTGTGGTGACATCCTTTTATGGCCTGAAAGTATTCCCCCAACTTGGGATCCACTGACTGTGGAAATAACACTTCCATAACGTGTCTTATTATTATTATTCTTATTCAAACCCGGTGATTTAAGATAATGGAAGTGACTTGGATGTGTAATGTTTTTTCTTGCTGGCAGGGACATGCTGCGGACTCGGGCCTAAGAAAACTGTTGACCTGGACATTCACTGACCAGCTTTTCTGAGGATTCTGTACAGGGTCTTTCATGACAATTTGGGTGTACCTCAATTTCTTGCCAAACCCTTTGGAACGGTTCAAAGGAGCGTTGATTGTGTGCAGTCCTCTGAAGTAGGAGGTGCCAAAAATATAAAGGTCTTTTTTAATATTTTCCACAATGTTGCAAAGCTATTAATGTAAATTACAAAAAGACTTTTTGATTACCAAGGCAAGCTACAAAAAGGGAAAATGTGGTGTAATCCATATAAATCACTTGACTAAACTGTGCACAATAAATCCAGTGTTGGTGAAGCAGAGTTCCTCTATCTGGTACCACCGTTTGCTCTTTACAATCACAATCAGCCTTTACTTTCTTCATTTGGCAGTTGGTGTTTGCCATGGACCCCCTTCACCTTTGTTCACATCCTTGTGATCTGTAGCTGTGCAGCATTCTGAGTTTGTTGGCATTATTAAAAAAGAAGTAAAAATTGAAAAACAGTGGGGAAGTTGCCACAGAAACAGTTAAATATTTGACCCTGTCTACTGCCAGCTTAGATAAAAATCAGATTTACTTCCTTGTGAAGAAAAATTCGTCAACCCATTTTATGTGTACTGACAGTGGTAGGTTTATTGCAGCCCATTGGAATAAGGGATTTCACGTGTGCTGCAGTGGAGGGAACATTTTAACCATTTGCTCCTGTTTGGCACCTGTTTCCTTTGCCCACTCAGTGAATTTCACAGCTGCGGATGGTATTTTCTAGGCCAAAAAGAACCCGGGCATCCTTGCCTCCTTCCATGTGTCCGGATCAGTCCCAGCAGGGGCTGCAAGGTGTTTGTCCCTGCCCTGTCTCCCTAAGGACCGGGTGGGCTCAGCCCCACATTCCCTCAGACGGGAGACTGGATGTGCTGGGGGTGGGTTCGGGTCACAGCTGACACCTGGGAGCAGGTGAAATGTCCACTTCTTGTGCAACTTAAAGAAAACCCTTTGGCCTTTCCTCTGCAAAAACCTGTTATTTCAAATGTGCGCCTGCCTTTCACTGCCATCTAAGCACTTGTATTTGTATTAGGAAGATTCTAAATCTAATTAAGGACTAAGGGCTTTGTTATGTGGGCTCTGTTAGCTGGGAATGAGATCCCTTCCTGGGAGTGTTCGATCTGGAGCTGGTGAAGAGTTGGATGGCTCTGCTTGGCTGTAGCAATCCTCCTGCTTGTTAGACTGTACTCAGTTCTCTTCCCCATGCAGACCCTTCCAAAGGGGATGGCTGAAGGAAGAACATACAGTTTGTAGATGTGATCATGCACTTGATGTGCAGTTTGAATTTTAAGAGCTCTAGCGACTACTGAATGCTTGGGAACCAAAAAATTCTTGCCAGTTGGTGGCAGATTTATCTGGTTTAAAAGATCAACCCGGGAGTGAAATGGGGACAGATGGCTTGTAAATAATGGCCTGTGCACTCTGCTCATTTTCTTTTTGTTGTTCTATTATTCTTTTAATGATTGAAGGACTTTTTTGCAAATGAAAGGCATTATTTGGTTTATTCAATAGTTTTATTGAGGAATCCTTCTATAAAATACGTGATAAGTAAGTACCGCTGTTCTCCTTTGCTTTGTACATGCTTGGCTGCCTTGGGGTTCATTTGAGCTCTGAACCCTGGGAATTGTATTCCTTTAAGCAGCAGCAGGAATGAAGATGTCACTTTAGAAAAGTCCCATCTTCAAGAGACTGTGAATGTGAGAGTGAGAAGGGACAGTGGCCTTGAGATAACCAGAGTCTCTTGCTGCTATCTTGGCCTGCACCTGACTCCTCCACTTTGCTGCTCATGCCTGCCTGTCCAGGATTCCCAGGGGTGATACTTAAAAACACAGTGCTTAGGATTCCTACACTCACATCTCTGCAGGTTTGTGTTGTTCTGAGCTGTACCTGTAACATCCTGAGGAAAACCTGAAATAATTTAAACCCTGGTATAAGATAAATGTTATCCTTTCAAGAGTTAGATATATTTCCCATCTGTTTGTCATTCTCAAATCTTCCACCTCTATCCTGTGCCATTGGCTGAAGAGCAGAGTAAGTTGGCTGTTAATGCTGTCTCCTACACAGTGCTGTGGCTTGACAAATGCCACCACCCCATGACACACCAGCTGTAGGATTTTGGCAGTGAATCGATGCAGTGAAACTGATTCTAGTTTTTGTGCAGGAAGTCAAGTGTATTAGATGTGATTGATTAATGATGTTACGAACCATCAGTAGGTGACCCACAGAGGCTTTGGAGATTTGTTTCAGAAAAGCTCTCACAAATCTGACAAAGGATGACAGTTCCAGGGCTCTCCAGGTTCTTGGATGTACAAAACTGGGTTATGAGAATGTTGTTTTTAATGAGATTTTTGGATTCACATACTGCGAGTCCTTGCCTGTGATCCCACAAAGACACAACTGAGCAAACTCCAGCCTGCAGGTCATGGTCACCACAAGCCATGAATCCCAAGCAGGGTGGATGCACTGTCAGTGGTCTCAGTGAGCAAAGCCTCTGCACCTCTGTTTGCGGAAAGATGGCACCAACCTGATTAAAGCTCTGTGGTGCAGGGCAAGGGGCACTGCAGTCAGGGCTGTGTGTATGACCCAAACGTTGATTTAAGAAAGTAAGATTGCCCAAATCTTGATGTGAAGCTGCTGTCATCTCCACCATGGAAGCAACCTTCATATGAAGTTGCGTTTGTCATTCCAGCTGCCGTATAGGCGAATGTTTAGAGTCAGGTATTGCTGTGGGCAGGAGGTGAATACACCATCGATTTCTGGCTTGGTTTGCTTATAGTCTCTTTGCTTTCTGCAGTGTCAGTGAACTGCTGGCTGCAGGTACAAGTTGGTGTTGAATTTTCCAATTAATTATCTAGTTCCACAGCCACTTCTCCATCTGGCTCAGCAGGCAGTCCCTGTTCAACAAGGGCCCACGGCACAAACCCTGGGGTTTGACAGGCCAGCAGCGAGATGTGCTGGCAGAGCTGTGCTGGGGCTGAAGGCTGTTTACAGATCAAGGCTGAGTGGACTGACACTGCTCTGTCCAGGGAAAATTGCCCTTTCTCTCTGTGCCTGGCATTAACTAGTCCATTGTTTTTGTGTGCCAAAGCTGGTGAGGGCTGTGGATGTGGTAGTAGAAGAAGCAGGGCTGAGCCTGGCAGCCAGGGGTGCTAATGATTGTAATCCTGCTGCACTGACTCACTCGGCAACCTCAGGTTAATTGCTCGACCTTTTCTGGCTGGTTTGCTGCAGCTGTGAAAATGGGCAAAAGCGAAATTTCATCAGCCTCCAGATGCTGAAGCGGAGCTGAGTTGGCTTGGGGAAGCAGCTCATACAGAATATTAATATCTATCGTAAGTTAAAAATGGGTGAAGGCGGCTGGTTAACTTGTAGTTTGTTAGGGAATTGTCTCCTTCTGAATGTGACGTTGGATTGCAATGTACACTAAAAATGTATGTTAAACTTTTAGTTTATTTTGCTTACTCAAATGTTTTGAAAAGCAAAGCATGAGGTCCTTTTCATTCAAACTTTCTCCAAAAGGGGAAGTATATAGAGCAAAAAAACTATAAATCCTTTCCATTTGACAGCTCTATGTATGTTCCCTATTGTGGTGTTTGAGCTATAATAGATCCTTGTATGAAAGGCTATACATTTTATTTATAGGTATTTGAAATTAGTTATGGGGAAAATGAATACCAAAAGCTCCAGGCCAATACAGGATTTTCACAGTGTGAATGAAGGTTGCTTTGTTTTGGTCCCCAAGCATTTTTTGAATAACTGTGGTTTGGAAAACCACGTACATGTTGAGCCCATTGCTGTGTTTCAACTGTGGATTTTTCAGATGGGAGCACATAGATTGTCACGTGGACTCTGGCATTTCAATAGTCCTTCTGGAGACCTAAGATGCAAGACTTGAGCGTAGGTCTAGAAGTTAAAGAATTGGGACAAAGACACACTGAAAAACTGGAGTCAAGGTGTAAAATAATCAGCATTCAAAATAAGCTGAGCTGAAACCCTGACTATTTGTTAATTAAGCTTGGATCCAAACTGACCCTTAGCGAACATCCCAAAAGTACAGAATACGGTGAATTTTGGTTTTAGCTTGTTGCCATTTTTGTCTGGATGTGTTTGTGTGTAGCCTGTGCGTCGATCTGGAGGCATTTCCCCGCAGAAGGCATTGTCTGTGCAGAGCGTGGCACGGTGCTGTGGTTTCTTACGGGGAGATTTTTAACCTGGTACGTAATTCTTGTTAACGTTCACATGATATCCATCCCGTTGGTAAGAGTGCAAGTCAGGGCTATCCCCTCAGGCAGACTTCATTTAAACACTCGTCCTAGTGCCAGATTTCTAGGCATTTTTCTCTTCTAATGAATGCATGTGTTTTAGAGCAGAGACCTTTCCAGCCCTCCTCTCCCCTTCCCCCAGCCCTGCCCGTTTCAGTGCCGTGTATTGCACGGGGTCGTTACTCAAATGTTGCTCTGAAGAGTTTCAGAAAACCTGTCAAAATGATTAAGAGTCTGAAATTCTATATTACATTAATGTTTTTAAAACATCTTATTCAACAGACAATATAATATGAAATATAACAAAAAAAATCAAATATTGGCTCATACATAACACTTCTTGAGGGGCTGCTGTCACTTTGTTGAAAGCAAATATTTTGAGAAGTGTGTCTAGCTCTGCAGTGTGAGGAAAAAAATTGAAATAGTCTGTGCTGGTGTCAAATCATTTTTTAATAAACTGAGAGCATTTATAGTTTTCAGTCTCCATTAGAAGATTTTCTTGGGCAGATTTGACTGTAAACTCACACAGTTTATTTTAAAAGGGCTTCGAGACCATCTGGGATTTTGAAGTTTGGGGTTTTTAAATATTTTGTTCCTTACTGCGATGAGCAAGAAACTTCTTTGGAAATGCTTCGTGTTGGCTAAGCTGGCAGGGCCATCCAGCTCTTAAAGGGAAACTGTTTCATTTAATAATTTTACACAAGTGGGGAGGAAAAAGCCTAGTACTAGTACAGTAACAAAAGAAACTCCCAGCTAAATATTCAGTGACTCTGAGTGAGAGAGGACAATGATGAATAAGGTGGGCAGTTCTGAATAAAGACTGCAAGACATGACCCAAGCTGATTTTCACAAGCTAATTATAATTGATTCTTTTCTTCCCCACATATTTAGGAATTTAAACTTTTCATTTGGTGTCAGAGCTACAGTCCCCGTGTTTCTTGTAGGCCACCTTTAAGTACTGAAAGATCACAAGAAGTTGTCCCCGGACCCTTCAGGCTGAATACTGCCAGCTCTCCCAGCCTGGCTCCAGAGCAGAGGGGCTCCAGCCCATGGAGTGTCTCCGGGGCCTCCTCTGGACCTGCTCCAGCAGATCTCTGCCTCTCTTCATGCTCTGTCTGGTGCTGGTTTGTACCCTGCCTGTGTTTGTCCTGTTCTCCTGCTGGGAACTGAGTCCCAGCACGCAAGGATGGGTGGCTTCTTAAGGTGTTTTGCCCACCAAGTGAGTACAACCAACCTACACCTGGTTTCCTTCCAGCACTTTCAACTCACCTGTTCTTGAAAGCCCCAGTGATGCCATTCCAACCTTCTATCGGCAATTTAGTTAATTAAGCTACAACTCTTGGGTAATTCCTTACATGCCTAAGCTGAATGTTTTGTGATGAAATTCAGCCTTCTTTCTTCTCATCCTGCTCATGGAACACTCATCCTTTTTGCAGCAGCCCAGAGATGTGGCTGAAGACAGTTACCCATCTCCCTCCACCCGTCTCCAGACAGAATGATATCATGTATTCTTTTTCAGCTTGGCATCTCCAAAGAATTAAGTTTCTGCAAGTTTTGTGGAAAAAAGGAGTTGAATAAAGGAAGGATGTGTGAATTGGTGCTCTTACAAAAAGACATATATACAGAATTCAGAAGTTACCCATTCTGAGGCATCATCCTGCCAGCGGGCTGGCTCACAGTGTCAATGGCTGTTCTCCAGACAGATAGGAAAGGGTGGGAGCTGGAGAGCCTGGGAGATGTGATTGGGGGAAGGAAGGAAAGGGGATGCTCAAACAAGCACCATCTTAGAGAAAATAAATGCTGAGACTGGAGTGAATAGGACTAAACGCAGAAATTTTTAGTTTCAATGTTCGCTGAACTGTTGATGTTAAGACTTGTTTTGAGCAGGCGTGGGAGTCTGGTACACATCCTAGGACCCAAAATTCCTGAACTTTCCTTAAGGTCATTTTGTAGTCTGAGCCAGTCTAATTATTTTATAATGAGATGTAAATTATTTGGAAAACATATTGAACTGAGTGTTCAGACTCACAAATTTTGTTCCATGTTTTACTGCTGGAATGAGAAGAAAGATCTTTTTATCACGATTTTCATTATTAAATTGGTGATAATTATCTGCATTTTGAAATACATGAGTGAAGAACAGGATATACATACTGAATTATCAGTCTATGTCTTTTATCAGAGGAGGGAAAAATATTGAATATCCTACAGAAGCATTATATAAAGAAAAAACCCGTGCAATTTGCCTAACAAAAAAATACCACGTCTCTACAACTGAGATCTTGGTACCTTGCTCTTACATGAGATAACATGCCAATCTAAGCATTTCAGCAAGTATATGATTTATACTCAGGGTTATTTGTGCTGGAAAAGTGTGGTGATCTGTAGGGGAAAAAATCAAACTTGTCATATGAACTCATTTCAGCACAAGAGTCAGTCAAGAGAAACATTAGAGAAGTGTGTGTGCGAAGGGGGGACTCGCTGCCAGGATTTACTTGCAGTCATTTTGTTCGTCTGTGATTTCCATTGCACTTTCTGTTTTGAGAGAGTTCCCTTCTAAATGACTCTAACTCCAGTTTAGGTTTAGTGAGCATTATTTAGTGTGCAGGTTTCCAGCATGTCAACAGCCCATGGATATTGTCCTGTTCCTACAACGTTGTTGCCTGTGCCATCTTTTGATGGCCCCTTTCATAGTTCTCGTTGAATCCATTCCTTCACCTTTGTCCAGCAGGATGAGTTGAATTATTGTGCTAAATCCAAGTGAGAAAGCTCAATAACAGAGATTATTATTCTGTTTTCCTTGGTGCTGGTTTTTTATTTTTTCCCCCACTATTTATTTCCTGATTTTTCAGCTTCTGAAGGAGCTGTTTTGAAACACACAAGTGTAGGTTAACATAACTGGAAACCCAGAATTTGCTTCAGATGCTTCTTGAGACTCTACAGTTGTCACATTTTTGGATTGACCAGAGATTTAATTGGGAGAATGTTCACGAGTTCTTAAAAGCCAGGAGAAATACAGCGACAGCTGACAAAAACCCCAGATGTGGCATTTGAGTTGTATATAGATTGTCTTCAAAGTGGTGTTTCAACAAAAACTTCTGGAAAGATTTTTTCAATAAAACAGTCTACATGACTCTGTGGAAATAATGACACAGGGGTTGGTGCTCATTGATAGTGGAAGGGGTGGAAAAAGTGTAGGAAACTTTGTTCTTGTTAAATGGTAAATTAAATTGCGTTGCTTGCCTGTTAAAGAGCAGATGTACCTGCTGGAAACCGTTCCGTGAGGAGATCCGCACTCTGAAGCTCAGAGCGTTTCCCTGCAAGGTGAAAGCTTTTCCCAAGTGGCTGTGTGAGACCCGCTGGCCCTGTGGGATGTTGTCACCAAGGGACACCCATGTCATGCTAGCACAGCCTTTTCCCCTGGCCCATTGAAGTGTTTATAAGAAGCTTCCAACCTTTTGTCACGTTTTTCACGGGCAAGGAAAGAATGTGCAAAATGTGTTGCTAAATTATTTTGGCAAACAATCCCAAGAAACCCAACCATGGTGTGGCTGAGGTCAGGGACCAGGCTCCACTGGGTTGAGTTTCCCATTTAAACCACTAAACCACACTTTGAAGACAGCTTGCTGTCAAAGCTCCTTTTTTTCCCTTTCTGTCCTTCACTCTCTCTATGTATATCCTTGCCAACCAATTTACCATGGCTGTTAAAGACTAATTAAACTTCAATATTGTATTTTGAATGTGAAAAGTATCAAAGTGCCAGTAAATAATTCTTATGGGATTTTAACTCTCAGGTTTTGCGATGTTCCCCTCACATACAGGCATCATCCTCTCCAGCATAAGTCCCCTCTGCAAATCCTATGGCTTCACTGAAATAAATAAGTAAAATTTATAAATTAAACCCACGTGGTCTTTATTCTGCAAGCTCTGAGCATCAGGTATCCTTTGAAATTAAAATTCCATCAGTGTGTCCTGCAGCATCTGCAGGAGGTGTGTGGAAGTAACTTTTGGTGAAAATGAGCTGTATTTTGAATACAAAGCTGCAATAGAAGAATATTTTTATGTGATTGTGGAACTTCTGTCTTTTTCTTGAAGGTGGTTATTAATAACAGTAAAATCTGAGGCCTTCAGTCTCATAAGAGCACTGCTCATTATGAACCATGTTAAGGCGTTTAGGTACCTTGTAGCGAAGGGAAGGGAACTGTGTCGTTTGAGTGTGGGGACTGAGGGGAATGGACAAAAGTAAATTCAGCTAAATTGTGACATTAAATGCCTCAGGAAATGCATCAGAGAATCAAAGTGATGTAAAACTATGACTTCTGGAGCTCTGCTAGTCTTGATTTTCTTGCCCAGATATTTCAATACTGCAGAGAGATTCCAGGATCTGATTGGTGTGGCAGCTGAAGGAAAAAAGGTTGATTCTCACTTTGTCTCTGCAGTTGTGTAATTCCACTAACTTCACCCGCATTTGCTACTGCTTAGCAGTCATTTCTGAGAGCAGTTACTCCCAGGTCTGAACTGGAAATGGCGGATTAGTGGGAGTTGAAGGGGCAAGGTGGTGAGTGTGCTATGACCTCTCCTGTGGAATGGTCTCATTTATTGAGTCTCAAAAAGGCCATAGTGTTCCATCCCCATGAAATGATAAACTCGGTGGTGTGACACAAAGATAGTGACTGTTCTCTGCTGTCCCACACTGCGGGGAACAAAAGGAAACTTAATCTCAGTTTAATCTGAACCCAAAGAGGGGAAAAACAAGCTGTTTCTTAAAGATGATGCACCTTTCCAGCAGTTCACATTTTTCCTTTATTTTCCATTAGTGAATGTCTGCTCCACTGTGAGGCTTTTCTCTGAACATTTGGAAATATTTTAATGCCCTTAAAATTGCAGATTTCTATTAACAGGCTGTGCTTTCCTCTTGCTTTGGTATCCTCACACCTGTTTTGCCTTTGGCACTAGGCAGTGGATAATGAGGTTACCTAATGTGTTGACTGTTGGCTCCAAGCTCTTTAATAGTCCAGCAGGATGCCTTTCCTGAATTGTTTGGGGTTTTTTTGGTGGGCACGGGGGAGAGGTGCTGTGTAAGGAGTCCGTCCTTTTGGAGGCCTATGTTTGGTGTTGTTTTCAGCTGAGTTTTTTGATGCATCATGAATTGGAGGAGAGCTGTGTCTGCTTGCAGTCGGGAAAAGTGCTTGTCTTGGCTTTGACATGGTGCAGGGTTTGTTGTGGGAGGTGAGGTTCTCCAGCTCTCATCCTTTTTCCTACCAATAGAAACCCATGAACTTGGAGACAGTGCAGCTCCTGATGGGAGCTGTCACAGCTGAGTCTATGGCAGCGAATGAAGCTGCAAAATGAGGCATGACCTTCTGGTGGGAAGGAAGAATGTGAACTCTCTGCCTCATCTCTTCCCACATTTAATGAATAAGTTAATAACCATTTTTAAAAGTACTCTTTTATTGAGAGGTTTCATCTTACAGTTGTTGATGAATTTGTGTGTTTTATTGTATTATTGTAATTTTTTAACACTGACTACATTTATCACAGAATCAAAGGACGGTTTGGGTTGGAAGGGACCTGAAAGCTGATCTCAATCCACCCCCTTGGGACATCTTCCACTATCCCAGGTTGCTCCAAGCCCCAGCCTGGCCTTGAACACTTTTGAAGTCCCGCAGTCAGACTTTTTTAGGTGTTGCACCTGATGAACAGAAAGAAGCATAGGAAAAGACCTGGAAACCAAACCTTGTTGTTTTGAGATTCTTTCTCTCTTCCTCACAGCCGTTTCAATGACTGTCACGATAATCAGTTCTGTCCCTTATCAATGTGTTATTTTATGTCTTACATTCGAAGTACAAAGGGAGAACCTACTTTTGGTCATCAAAACCACAAAGGGCACGTAAGGATTGTGGTGGAAGGAATCAGAGCAAAGCATGGAGGCAGCACAATCTGTCATGTGCTGCCAGGTACTCTCATATCTCTACCAGATTGGTTTCCTCTGTCCTGGCATGTAACAAAACTAAAAAAAAAAAAAAAAAAATCTTTAAAAGGGCCAATGATAATGAGAGGTGCAGAATGAGGCAGAGCTGGAGCAGCCTCTGTCAGGATTGGGAAAGGTGTTTGGAGGGAGAGCAGGGAGGAGCTGCAATGCATGATTATTGTCTGGGGGGTTTTCACAGCGCAAGAGCTGGGGGACGTGCAATAAAATTAATAGGTAAGGTGTTAAGACAAAACCAAGTGCTTTTTAGACAATTTACTTAAACTTTCTAAAATGAGACAATGAAGGGGATTTTTTCCAATAGCACAAGTAAAATCAATGAAATAAATGAGATCCCTGAAATTTGTAGCACAGCATGTGGATGTCCAGGTTGTCCTCACCAGATGTGTGAGTGCCAATTCAAGCGAAGGTTTCCCCGCTTTTGAAGGTATGGATAGGCAGCAGGCTCTCTCGAGGGCATGAAAGTATTTAGGAGAAAACAAGCAATAGAAGAGAGAAAACTGTGTGTACAGAAGGATGCAAAGATCTTCAGGATGGAGAAGTCTTTCCCATTGAAGTTCAGAAGGTTGATGTTGAAGAATCAGGAAGTTTTTTGGCAAATTATATCAAAGGTCTCATGAAGGATCAATTTTTAGACTTATGATCATAGCAGCTTAACTTCCTGAATTTCATTCCACCCTTAAAAGCATAACTGGAAGCAGAACCAGGCTTTATCTATATTTCATAATAGGATCATACTCCTACTTTTCAAAGAAGGCAATTATTTTTTTTAAAGGTTCTACAAGTTACGTGAAAAAGCTTGAAAAGAAATCAAGTCTCTGTAAGGTTTAGCAATTGTTGCTCAAATGTTCCAAATTTCCCTTGCCCAGTGCAGCATTCAGGCCCTGATTCTTCTAGGCACCCTATAGCAAAACATTACTGTAGTTCCTAGAATTTGGTGAAAAATGTAGGGAAAATGAAATCCATATGCTACCCTTTGAGGCAGACCTGTATCCCCCCAGTTACCCTTAAGCCCCTGAATTTCATAAAGCTTTTTTTTTTTCATGTTAAAATTAATACCAGATTGGAGTTAGATAAGGTCACATGTTATTTAGTCCCCAGTGAAGATGTCAGAATTGAATTGATTTACACTGGAAATAGAATTACTGCTTGTTGTTGCAGAATGGTGACATGAGGAGGTTGATTATATAGAGATATAATATGGTGAGAGAGATATTTATTTATTTATTTATTTATGGAGAGATAACCCTTTGATGCTGTTGGTGCTTTACTCTGAATGGGCTTCCTCATTTTTGAGGCTTTAATATATTTTTATAACACTTTTTAAAATTATTATTTTGCTGAGAAAAGGGTGTAACTTTCGAGAAGAAATGAGTTTGATGGATACTGTGATCTAAGATTCAGCAGGATTCCTGCCCACCCTGCCAGCCTGACCTGGAAAGGCCATCTTTAGAGCCAGAAGAGAATTCATGCAAAAGTTTCTTTTCTGATCCTATATTTAATTATGATCATAGGTGGTCCTGTTTTTAGGAGAGCAGAGTAAGGTCGTGGATTCTTGCTCCTTTTATTCAAATTAAGATAAACTTTCTCAGATTATTATACCCTGAATATGGATACTTTGTCTAGGTAAAAATGAACTTTGGGGTTGGCTTTTCTGGGGGCTTTTTTTGGGTTTTGGGTTTTTTTAACCTTTGCCTAGGATTCCCAGGCACTGAGAGGGGTAGCTCAGAGCATGTTGCTGGATGTCTGGGAATCCTGGATGTGCTCCCTCTGTGCACCGATGACCTCTGCAGCCTGTATGGAGTGAGCCCAGCACTCCTGGGAGGTATCAGCCCTACTCTACATGGGCTAAAACAAAAAAATGTCCTTGTCTAGGAAGTTTGATGCATCCTGGAGCTGAGATCTTGCTGCACATGTGCATTTTTGCCTTTGGGGCAGGCCACAGAAGCTCTCCTGACACAAAAAGCAGAGTAGAAATGTCATCAGCTCTGGAGTCAGACTTGCTTTTTTGTCTGACTCACTGAATTTTGACAACACATTTCAGTCTTCTGTGCTTTTTTTCCCTTCATATCTGCAGTCTGTTTACACCATGGGATCTGTGGAGAAGGTCTGTTCCTTAGTTCAGACACAATCCCTAGAGCATGGAGGGAGGGAGGAGAGTCTTGATCTCAGTTTGGCCCTCTGGGAAATTTTGTACTGCAAATAGAAGTAGTAAAAACTATCAGGTGATGACACTTTTTGGGCTGAGTTTCTTTGAACTGGAGACCTAAAGGTGAAATCATCTGTATCGCATTACCCACCACTGTGCTGTCCAGACACTCTTAACTTTCCATGCACTGACAGATTCCTACTGGAGTAGCACACTCTGTCTTGTGGAAAGATTGCTGCTGTGCCCACAAACAAAGCTGTGTGCTGCTTTGGAAAACCACCTTGGGACACTCCTCAGGAGCTGCCATCAACCCAGAAGGATTTCTTAGGCGTTTGTTATGTTCAGGAGGAAAAATGAGTTTCTTAATTTCAATGCTAGAGCTTTTGTTACTGTGCAGTAGTGTTTTTCAGAGATTCAAGCAAAATGAATTGAGAGCACAAAACATCGTCAGTCACACACAGGTGAGAGCTGTTCAGAGCCACCCTAACACATACCTGGGAGAATTGTCTGGGTTGGTTTTTACAGTGGCACCTTTTCTATTTTCTTACTGCATGTTCTCATATTTCCTTCATTCCCTCCATCATCCATTTTGCTTCTTGTTGTATTTTTATCTTCCTGTCCTTTTTTTGGCAAAAACCCCCAACATCTGCATTTCCACCTCACCTTTATTCTGTTCAATAAGTGTAAGAGTAAATCGGTAAGGTTCTTTGCATGTGCACAAAGCCACAAAGGTTTGGGAGTGCAGGTTTGCTTATGGATGGAGCAGCCAATGAGCTCTTCCATTCAGCTTCTGAAACACTTGTTATTCAGCTGAGAGCTCAAATGACACTTCCTGTGATGAATTTTGAGTGGTTTTGTTCCACTGAAGAGCATAACCAAATGAAAGCTTTGAGTAATATTTTTAGGGTTTTTTTCACGTGCATAGACCAAATATTTTATCATTAGTTATCTTTGAGGTAATTGTCCTCTAACATAAAGCCTAGACTTGGCTTTTGGTGAGATGGAAAGGTGGTGCAAAGAAAGACTTTCGGAGGTGATCCCTCGGTTTGTTTCCCCAGACTGAGCCATCTTTTCACATGCACGGAGCCATTGCTTCTGACCAAGTGGAATTTTGATTGAAAAAGCCTGACCCGCCGAGCGCTCTGAGTTCCCTACACCTGTGCAGTGGCAGGAGCAGCCAAGTTCCCTTTCCCGTAATTTCTAAATAACTGCAAAACACATAAATTCCTAGTCCTGACCTCTCTGTGCATTCCATACGATTTTGGCATGGGAACAGAGTTGCCTCGAGCCCAGACGTGCGCTGCAGCGCGGCAGATCCTGGGCAGGAGAGCGCCGCAAACGTTCTGTGCGCCTGCACGTTTATATCCATTTCTTCAGGGCCCATAAAGCAGGAGCTGCTGTGGTTTAATGCACAGCTCCGCTTTTTCCCGTAAGCGTTTCCAGGCCGTTTGTCTCAGCTGGTTATTGGTGTCTCCGAACACGTGGAGTTGGATTGCACCTTGTTAAGGTTGGCCTCTCCTGCAGAGTCTGGGACTGCTGCAAGGCTCGAGTGGACACAGAGGATGCAGAGACAGGGGAAACTTATCCCTGCATCAGTCTCTCAGCAATTAAGGAAGATTTCTTAGATCATAAAACCTGGAGATGAAGGTAGTGGAACCTGCATATTCCCTGAATAGGAATTAGGTTCTTTCCGTAGAATGGAATTACACCAGTTAAAAACAATTTCAGCCAAATATGATCATGATCGATCCAGTCTTAAAACAGTGACTCAAAATGTTTGGCTGGTGCTAATTCTTGAATTGTTTATGTTGAAGAAGCCAAAACCTTTGAAATTCAACTGTTAGAGAGTAGGTGGAACAAGGTTTTTGAGATGTTTTTCTTTCCTTTGAAGGAAATAGCAAAGGTATTTACAAAAATAGAGTACATCAAAGATTGGGATAAATTGTTGCATTTTCCCTTAGAGAATGCGACTTAAAATATTGGCCCTTTTGAAACAGAATGAAGTGGTGAGCTGGATTTGCCATATTAATCCACTTCCCAGCAGAGAAAGGGGAACTGGCTGTGAATTACAGACGAAGTTGCTACCTGTATACCTGCCTCTGTGAGGATTTCCTTGATTGCTCAACAAAGCCAAGGGTTCCGTACAGCACTTGTAATGATGAGATGAGAAGAGTGTAGACTCTGGAATTCCTTTTGGCAGTGATTTAGGATGGGAAAACTGGAACTCTTATAAAGGATATACCTTTATAAGCAATAGATCCACACGGTAGATTCGAGAGGACTGATGATTGAAGGCTCTGTGGGGGAGAAAAGTATTATTTATTGATATATTTTTAAGAATCTGTTTTAAAATTATGTTATTTATTAACCACTCATATTGTGGTTAATCGTTGATACCCATTTAACATCAACTGAACAGATTAACTTGTGAAGAAGAAAAGAGAGTTGGCTTTAATTTGTGCCCTGAGAATGAAGAAGAGAGGCTGTTCCTTTACACTGGTGGGTGCAGAGGGAAGTGAATATTTGTGTATGGTAATCAGGGTTTTAAGTGTCTTAAAAGCTGATATGAACACAGATGTTCCTCAATTGAATTACAAGATCTTTTAAAGGAAAACAAAAAAAGACTGTGCAGGTTAAAAGGAGACAGGAAAGCAGCTTTGAAGGTAAAAATATTCTATTTAATGTCCTGCCTGTCTATTTCTCTCCAGGGCATCACACCTACGCAGTGCAGGTACGTAGGAAAGTTTGGCTTATTGTGCCATGCTCAATTACAAAAATCAATTAAGTCTGATGTAGCCTATTTGGACAATGTGTGCATAGTGCAAATCATATCTTTTATCTTTTGCAAGTTGATCAAGTCAGCATTTTGTTCTCAATTTCTTGTAAATATTTTTCTTTGGAGTAGGTTGGTACTCGCTGCCATTGAACTCTAGTCTTGGCTTTGTTGTCTTAGTTTTGAAGAAATGTTTCTTAAAGGCTTTTTCACTTGTATTTAAATGTCTCAGGTGCTTTGGTGCTCCTTTCTCCCTTTCTGCCTCATGTAGATATTTGCTTTGCATGAGCTTGCTTTCAATTTGACTTTTTTCCCTGTAGGTATTGCAGAAAGCATGATCTCAGTTCTTCTGGCTTGTTCTGTTAATAACATACCTGAATACTTGGCAAAACCCCATCACTCAATGATTGCTGAGCAGCTCCAGGTTTCTTTGGCTACCCAAAGGAAATATAAAATTAATTAGCAACATAATTTAGGTTTTTACCTGCCTTGTAAAAGTGCACAAATGTTTGTACTATTTAGAGGCTCCTGGCTGTGATCCTGTTCTCCTGTTTGAGGATATCAAATGCAGAAATTCAGCTGAATTGCTGAAAAGTGGACAATTAATATTGGAGATTTTCCTAAAAATCTTTTCACTGCCTGTGTATTCATTTGCATGTCAGATGGCTTTTGAGGTGAAGTAGATACTAAAAATGGAAGGCTTTTTTATTAAAAACTGCTTTTTAATACTGAAGGTGATGTTTTTCTAGCTGAGGACATTGGCTACCTTGAAATTGCATCAGATTTTCTACTATCAGACCTAAATTGTTTTACGTTGTATGAAATGACTGTCTCTTTTGGATGATGAAATGCCTCATTTTCTCTTCTTGGGGGGTTTATAAAGCTCCATCAATACTTTTCATTTTATATCAGGCTCTGATTCTTGAATTTTGATGGGAATTTATCCCTTGGAGAAACTGATGGGAGAATCTAATTCTCTGACGGCCCTTTGTTCTTACAGCTCATTTGTCTCTGTTACCTAAGTGTTGTTTCCTGGGTTTCAGCTGATTTTTGTAGCGGTGTAGCAAGATGATACAATCTTTCCTTTCTTCCAAGGTTCCTTAATCTGATTTTCAGGAAGGAATAGTTCTGACTGCCTTTTATTTCCTTGGCAGGGGACCAGCTTTAAATGAGGACATGTGTCCAGACAGCAGCTGGTCCACAAGATGCTGAGCAAGAGCTGACTCAAGCCCTTTGTTGGGGTGACACACGCTCTCCCAGCTCCCACTTTCCAAGGTTGCATGGTAACCAAAAGGTCAACCTTATTCCCTCAACAGTGGAAATCAAATGAAACTTCACAATCCTGAGCATTTTTCATTCATCAAATCCTTCAGGGCCCATTCGCTGCTGGTGTACGTGTCCGGGCGGATCTCTGCTTTTCCATGATCCCTCTGTACAGCTGGGCGGATGCGAGGGCTGCGTGCGCTTGAGCCAGATGAACACCCAAAGCTGTCCTGATGGCTCCACGCGCAACTGCAGCTTCCTCGCGAGGGAGCGGAGCCTTCCAATTTTTATTTTGGCTGTTGCTGTTGAGGCAGGGTTATTAGATGTGCATGGAAATGTGGAAAAACCCCCTGAAAGGAAGGTAGAGCTGGTGATGTGCTGCTCCTAGCACTGCTTATGGGTAGGGTTTGATTATCTGGGGAAAACGGGAGAATCCGTTTCCTTTTCTGACAAACTCCGTGATTGGCAGGGTCAGTGAAAAGCCAGCTGAAACACTCTAATTAGAAGGGCCACGAAGGAGGAACTAGAACACCTCTCCTGTGAGGCTGTGAGAGCTGGGGGTGTTCAGCCTGGAGAAGAGAAGGCTCCAGGGGACTTTACTGCAGCCTTCCAGTCCCTAAAGGGGCTCCAAGAGAGCTGGAGAGGGGCTTTGGACAGGGGTCTGTAGGCATAGAACAAGGGGAAATGGTTTTAAACTGCCAGAGGGAAGGGTTAGATGGGATTTTGAGTAGAAATTCTTAGCTGTGGGGGTGGGGAGGCCCTGGCACAGGGTGCCCAGAGAAGCTGTGGTTGCCTCTGGATCCCTGGAAGGGTCCAGGGCCACGTTGGATGGGGCTTGGAGCAGCCTGGGATGGTGGAAGGTGTCCCTGCCCATGGCGGGGAGAACGGAATGGGATGTTCTTTAAGGTCCCTTCCAACCCAAACCATTGTGTGATTCTATGATAATAAATAGCTCCTTTGCTCTGCTTTTACACCATGTTTTCATATTGACTCATGTCTCATACAACTGTAAAATATTTGATAATGAGAGCCAGCGCGTCCAGAGAGGCTTTGGAGTTCTTTTTAGAACACGGTTACCTAAGAAGTTCATGGTCACTTTTCTGTGGCCCAGATTCAGTGGCTGATCCCTTTTTTCTTAAATGTGTGTTTTGCAGAAGTTCATGTGTCCTTTCTAAAAGATCTGGATCTGCCCATTCTAGCTCTAGGGAGTTCCAACTTTAATAAAATGTACAGCTGATTAGAAAATGCATTACTTATGGGTTCCATGAAAAATTTTGAGTGTTTGTTTGTTCCAGATCTCTCTCTCTATATATAATTTTGAGTTAGTTATAAATTTGAAAATTTTATGTGGAAGGCAAAAAATGTGTCCATTAGATCAAATTATGTATGATAATATTGCTTTTAAATTTTTGGTCACCCACAGTGAGAAAAATGAAATGAGTAAAAGAGACAGTTTATGGTTAAATACATGGGTTATACAGGCATCAAAGTAAATACATTTATTCTCCATTGCAAATAATATCAATAAATACCAGTTGATTATTTTTTACCAAAAAGGTGTTAGGTCGGCTCTGAAGTTATCAGCCTGTAAAGTTATGCTGATAAATGCCTTTTTGTTGTCCAATTGCCTCAGCATTCTGCTTGGCAAACCTCTTGTGTTTTGTTCCTCACAGTAATATGGAGGTGAACTGCATTTGAGTGTATTTAGTTTGGTTTTAAAGTCAGAAAATGACTTATCCAGGTCTTGATGTAACTGTCTGTTGTTAATGGTAACCTCCAAATAAAAAAGATGGGAGACAAGCAGTGATCATTTGTGATTTCTGGCGTTGCTTGAGGAGGATTCAAACTTGAAAAAACGGCTTCACTTCCTTCTTTTTTGCCTTTTTAGTTTAAATGTGTAATTTTATCAAAGTAAATATTGCAAAGATTAACCATATTTTCCACGTGAATGAACATGCCCTATATTTTGAAGTATTTTCTGGTTTGATTTTTCCCTTCTGATTAATGCTTAAGTGCAAACCCGGTGCCCTGCCTTGCTTCTCGTGTACATTGACATGGATGGTGTGGCACAGGCAATATGGGAAGCACGAATTCAATACCAAATATCTGTTCTCTTACTGAAGCTAAAAGTGGGTGCTCTCAAGCACTGACACCTCTCATATACCCCCAGAGGGGCATTGCAAAGGCAATTTCAAGGCTTTAGCAAAAGAAATAATAGGAAATATTTGTCAAAGGGTTTGAAGTCATCATAGCTGGGCCTCTTGGTTGTATTTTGGGCAGAGGTTGTCACTTCAGCAGAAGGAAATTAATGATTGCACCTTGAATTGCTTCAGTACATTCCATATCTTTATGGAGATCCTTCCACTCTTGAGTGTTACCATAAAGGAGGAACTTGAAAATTGGAGGCAGAGCTGACACCCTGACTTTTTAGTAGCAAAATGTGCAAACAATGCTGAGTGTGTTCTGTGCGCGTGGCTCAGTGGTGTACTCCCTGATGGCACTGCCGCATTCCCAGACACTCTTCCAGGTTTGTACAGCTTCCAGCCCTATATGGTACTTCACCAGGAGCCAGATGAAACATCCCCATGTTTCCTTTCTGTTGGAAACCCTCCATCCTCCAGGAAAAGCAGCAATATTCAGTCTCCCGTGACAAACGTTCTCAATGACTTTTTGCTGACACAAGGCCGTTTCTCGGGTGGCCTCTCATCTTCCTGCTTACTCGAGGCTGCTGTAACTCTATTCTGACATTTGTGAATGTGTAACAGTCTCCTGCCAGAAGTCTCAGTGTCCTCTGCACGGTGGTGTTCTCTCCTTGGTCTTGGGAGCAGAAAACAGGAGTAATATTTCTGAAGCGTGTCGGTCTCCTCTATGCCAAAGCAACAGTTGCCTGTGTTTATCTGAAGTTTATTTCACTGCCTTGTAAAATACTTGTTTTAAGCAGCAATAGGCTTTCAACACCACAGATCAGCTGAACTTTGCTGCAGATTCTGGTCAAAATTTGGCCTGCTCTGTGTTTTCTATTTGGTCTAAAGTACAAGAGATCAGACTTTCAGAGAAACGTTAAACTCGTGTGTATGTGCACATGTGTTTTCTTGCTAAAGTACTAATGATTAAAAAGAGCATTTCTGACAGCAGGAAAGTTTTGTGTTACAGGATATTTTTGTGTAGCAGTCTCCTTCACCTGATCTGTGCTAATTCACTCCAACCTGAAGCGCTGCAAGCACTGACAATCTTTGGAAACATTTCTGAGCACCTTATCCTCTATTTTGCTGTAGGCTTTTAACTCAGGCTATTTTCTTTCTGCTTGCAGGCCTTCTGTCTCGTGTCTTAATCATCTTCTGTTCCCTTAGGCCGGGAGCTGCGTCCAAACCTCAGTCTGAGCTCTTGGACAGGTGTTATGCCTGGAGCTTCAGATGGCACAGGAGTGAAAAGCTATATGCTCTTAAAAATGGCCATGGACTTAACACTGTGGTTTAGTCCCAAGCTGTATCAGATATTTCCACCTACTCTTCAGTTATGGCATTCTCATTTTTGTAGCTGCTGTGGGCATAGGTTTTTTCCCTCTTACACTGTGCTTCGGCAAAATGCTTCCCCAGAAAAGGGAGCAGAGATCACTGGAACAAACATTTTTCAAGACTTTAATCATTGCATGGAAATACAGCTTTCCAGTGATGAGCTGAGACCTGATGGCAGAGGTAAAAACAGAGCAGTGTTTTTAAAAATAGCTTTACTGTCGTCTAGGATTGTGCCTTTTTAATTTCATCAATAATTTCTTAGGGGTTGCCAGGCTCTGTGCATTAGGTGGTCTTATCTTCTTAGGACAGGTCAGCACTTCAGAACAGCAAGATAAGTGATTGATCCACTGACTGTAGTTGGATATCAACTTCTTCCACAGTGCTCACAGGTGTGGACATTGTCACGGCACCATCTTGGTGTTTGGCTAAGCTTAAAGCAGACATCCCACCAAGAGAAGTCCCTCCAAATGCAGTTCAGTCTCAGAATCGGTGGGAGGACAGACCCTGTGTCTCTGAGTTATCTTGTGCCCTGTCATCTACACTGCATTGGAAAAACCATACATAATTTTCTTATGTCATTATTTCTTAATTAATAAAGATCTGGAAGGGACTGAGCAACATTTTGGGAACCTAATAAATCTTCTTGCTTTCTACTGCTTTTGGTGGCAAAGGCCTTCTCTCTGTTGGCTTTAAAGAGAAATTGTGCTCAACAGTGACTGAAAAATATACTTTCCAAAGCTTGGAAAGACCGTAAGTAGACAGGTACATCCCACTTCTCTTGTGCTGCCCATTCTAGCCCCCTACACTTCTGTAAGGGTATATTGTAAGATCCTTTTTTACATATCTTTTCCCTGTAAAAACTTTTTACTGTAAAAGAGGAGATTATGTTCTGGTAAATATACCTGCTACTTCCAAGTAACAAAGTCATTAAAAAGTCAATAGGCCTTTTATGTAACTCCAGTCTAATTTGCTTCTCCTGTTCACCCTCTCTTCTGTGCTGCTCTGTTCAAGACAACACCCATATCCACTAAAGCAGGGTGTGCATAGTAGCTCGGGGTCCCAGACACCAAGCTCCAGAATGTATTTTTCCAGCAGCCTTGGATTTGCCTGGCTGGCTTCTTAGCTGGCCTCAGCTCAGGCATTTTGGCTGGCTCCACTGCTGGCTGCTCTCTTAACTCCCAAAGGCTCTGACAATGGGGTCAAGTCGCTCCTTGAGATACCATTTGCCTTTTTAACAGAGCTCAGATGGAAAAGAACTTGCACTATTATACCCAGTGAACTGTGGTTAATACTGGGAATCACACAGGCGAGGGAGAGAGCAAAGAAATCATCTGAGCTCCTGGAAGTTGGTGTGTGTGTCACCGTTATTAGTCTCATTTCTAGACAGTCCTGCTTGCCCCGCTGGGGACTCCTGGGTTTCCCTTGTCAGGGCTGGCAGAGCACTGGGGCTGAATGCTGCCCTCAGCCTTCCTCTCGCTCCTGGGGACAGAACCGCATCGGCAGGAAAAGCTTTTACAAGGCTGATGGCAGCCTGTGGCTTTGCTGGTTACTGGCACCACCATTGTGTGGTAGAGACCAGGAACCGGTTCTGCTGTGATGAGACTGTGAAAAATAAACCTTCCCAGCCCCTCCTTTCAAAGGAGATTGTGCAGGTTGTGTCAGCTTTTCTTCCTGCACAGGGTACACTGTGCATGTGATGCGTGTAGCTATACTGCTTTGCATTTGTTTTTATTTTAAAGAAAATTTAAGTTTCTAGAGCTGGACAGATGGACTGAAGGATTAAATGACAGCTTTTCATGGTGCATAAAAACTGAGATCTCTCTTGGGGTTCATATTTGGGTGTTTTGCAGAATGACAAATTGACAGAACTTGGGTTGAGGAGAATCTAGATCTGAAAAACTAAGGGGCTGAAATCGTGAGGAATTTCTACTTCAGAACAGCACTGTGGCCCTAACTGAAGGTTCAAAGTTTCCCCCATTCAGGTGTCATTCCATGTTTCTTTACAGTTGGCACGGCCTAGTCCAACTTCTAAAGGGGTTTTTGTAAAAGTGCCTGAGACTTGCATCTATCCCAGAGATATTTCGCTTTTCAACATGAACTTAAAAGCAAATTGTGGCATAAATAAATCTAATTGTTTGCTCAAGGTGGATTTCAGGTTATTGAAGGAGCTGGGAAAGAACCCAGAGCTCTGGATTTCTTCTGCACTCCTTGTTTAGGTCTCCGTTATCAATACTGCCATGGTTTAAATCAGGAGTTTCTCAGCTCTTGGCCAAACTGAGCAATGATGTAAATGGATGAAATGAATTTGCATTGTTTGATGCACCGAGGGAGCTGATGGTTCAATGGACAAGCCCTGAAAAGTGAGAGGATGTGTCAGGGAGAAGTCAATCCCAGCTGTTGTTCTCTCCGGTACAGCGTAGGGTCGGAAAATCTGCAGCCCCATGAATGAAAGCCTACACTGGCACCCTCCCCAGCCTGGGGTGGAGGTGGAACAAAAGGAAACTCCACATTTTATAGATTCAGAGAGCCACTACAAAGGCAGAAAAATATTTTGACTCTGACTAAGTAAGGTCTCTGCACGGCTCAAATGATCTCCCAGGAATTAGAAGCTATGCTGAGAAATCTGGGAACAACCCTGAGAAGGTCATTGGTCCTTTTTCAGGCTAATAATTTCCAAACTATTGCATTAACCTTTTTACCTTTAGATAAAGGTCAGCAGAGGTAACATATTTGTGAAGATCTCCTATGAAAATACTTTTTTTTTTAATGGCTCATTTTCCCCTTCTTAGCACGGAATACTAGTTGGAAACATCAAGTCATATGTTGGATAAAACCCCACTTCATATTCTCAGCTCTCTGATCTTATTCCTTTCAATTTTTAAAGCTATTCTGGATAAGGTTCTATACTGTATAAAATCATATCTCATTAAGATTAAAAAGAACAGGCTTCAAGCATACAGATTAATCTTTTTTTTTAGTATTAAACTTACATCTAGCAAAGAACTACGACAGAATTGGTTGGAGAGTGAAATTTGCCTGACCCTTTGGGACTCTTTTGAGCCACTAAATTGTAAAGAAATCTGCTACATATCTGCTTTGGAAACTTTTCTATGTGGCCCAGCTCTGGAAAAATGCTGTTGGTTCTGGATGGCTTTGCTTTTGCGTTTGTTTTTTTGGTTTTTTTAGTATGAGTGCTGTTGACTGGAGACTCATAAATGGAGACTTATCAGTTGCTTGTAATTTATAGCAGGTGAACAACTGCTCACCACAAGCATGTTCAAAAGAATAAACAAGAACATGACTTAAATATCACTTATTCAAGATACCCTTTACGTGCTCAGCCAAGATCATCTTTTCTTGCCTTGTTTTTCCATCTTTTTTTTTTTTTTTCTTAACTGTGGTGTTGTGCTGGGCAAGGGATAGTGGAGTTCCTGAGCATTACACCCTCTGCTGCCTTTTCCTGCCAGGGAACGGCCCCTCCCTATCCAGTGCTGCAGCAGCTTCATCCATCTAACGCAGATGCAACATTGCCTGGTGCTTAAAGCACGGGCTCATTATTTATATTTTTTTCCTTATAAGTCTTTGATACTGTTTAACAACTATCTCAGTTTTCCCATGATAAATATTTTCACCTCCTATGGCATCACAGAGTTTAAGTGATTCACAGAACTGTGAGGAAAGAGATAAAGGCACAATTTTTGTGAAGGTAGAAAAACCTTTCATAGATTTCTTTATGTATCCCGCTTCTTTTGGGAAGAGCTGCTCTATTCTTATTTACTGATGTCAATAATAGGAAAAGTTTCACTGATTCTTTACCTGAGCTGCACCATAGTGCTGCAATCCAGCAGGAAGGGGCTGTGGGGAAGAATAAAGTGCTCAGGTCCTGCAGGAGCTCCACCTAATGTGTGGAGGTCCCAGGAAATGCGGAGCCCTGAGACCAGAAATGCTGAACAAAGCCAAATACCAGCCCCAGAAAGCGTGGCTGGGGGCAGGGTAGGCAAGACTGGTTGGGTCTTCTGCAGAATATTGGTTCTATCCTAGAATCATAAATTATCCTGAGTTGGAAGGGACCCATTAGGATCACCCAGTCCTGGCCCGCGGAGACACCCCAACAATCCCAGCCTGTGCCTGAGAGCGTTTTCCAGACCCTCCTGGAGCTCTGGCAGCCTCGGGGCCGTGCCCGTTTCCTGAGGAGCTTGTTCAGTGCCCCACCACACTCTGGATGAGGAACTTTTCCCTGATATCCAACCTAAACCTCCTCTTCATGCTGATTCCTTGAGTCCTGTCACTGGTCATGAGCGAAGAGATTAGAGCTGCCCTTCTGCTTCCCCTCATGAGGATGCTGAAGAGTGCAGTGAGGTCTCCCCTCAGTCTCCTCTTTTCTAAGCTGAACAAACCAAGTGCCTTCAGCTGTTCCTCATAAGGCCCCTCCCAACCCTTCCACATCCTCGTGGCCTCTTTTGGACCCTCTCTAATGGCTCAAAGTCTCTTTTACATTGTGGTGTGCCATGACAATGACTCTGCGCATTGTGCTTTGCTGTCCTACAGCTCTGAGCACAAGGGCTGCTGAAGTTACTGTCCAGCACTAGGAATAACCCCTTAAAACATGAAGCTGTTGGTTTTTCTGGCTTGTCAGAGGGTGCTGCTCAGCTATCCTGGCTGTTGGGGTGTCTGCTGCACCTCTGCTCTCCGAGGAAAAATTATTCCCTGTTGCCTTTTTCCCGGTCTTAAAATTAAGAGCCAGACACGGTGAAAGGGAAAGGGGTTTTTACCTCGGTGTTTATTTAGGATCCTTGGTGCCCCACACTGTCCGAGTGCAGTGCGCCGAAGTGCACACGGGAATGCACCCACCCCATAAATCGTGTGTACAACTCACAGGCCTTGCCAATGAGCACATCTATC
Source organism: Mohoua ochrocephala (assembly GCA_013398855.1). Classification (NCBI taxonomy): domain Eukaryota; kingdom Metazoa; phylum Chordata; class Aves; order Passeriformes; family Acanthizidae; genus Mohoua; species Mohoua ochrocephala. The sequence goes on along the minus strand of VZTA01022577.1, from coordinate 13,265 downwards.
AAAGATTGCCCAGGGAGAGACTTGAATGAATCCCCCAAGCTGAGGAATCTCCCCCCTGGATGGGCCTGTCTCAGTTTCCAGGATGTGTTCTAGAGAGGACCTTGGTGTCTGGGGCTGTCTGACCCTCAGCCGCGGCTCCCAGGGTGTTTGGGCTCCTGGCTGAACGGGACACGGGGTATCAGACTGAGAGAGTTACAAGTGTGTGGGCTAAAAGCACTGAGGAGATAGAAAAGCTGTATAAAAGGCTGTATAAAGGGGTATAAAAGGGGTATATAAAAAAGGCGAAAATCATCATGGCATCACCCTAGCCAATGGAGCAGTGTGTGAGCTAAAGAGGAGCCCAAAGCCAACCTTCAGGTAAAGATAAGGATAAATGCGAGATCTTTTCAAGGAGAAAAGACAATCCCAACTGCCAGATGTCACCCTATGGATCCTTGTTTAACTTTGAAATCCGTTCTGCTGTTTCTTGCTCAACAAGGCTCAGGGAGATACACTGAGGCAGTTTCTGGGGTCTGCCCCGTGTCTGGCTGCCGAGGGCAGGGATCACTCACGGCACCTCAAGAGGCACCTTAGCATGGAGGTTTCGTTGCTTGGTCCTTACCAGCATGTAGGGAGTGGCTTTTTGTGTCCAGGCTGGGGGATGTTCTCTGCACATACCCTGACAGTAAATGCAGGATGTTTGCTGTCCACTCTTAGTTATTATCTGGCAGTGTCAAGTGGAAAATACTGATAACATTAAAGGCTGCGAAGTTACAATGTTTTAATAGGCCTTAACCTTTTGCTGCATGACACCCTTTTAATGCTCTGATTTCTAACAGCCAAGGCCAATTTTCCCCTATTATGTTTTGTAAATTACTCCAGCTGTGGGGTGTTATTTTTTTTTTTTTTACCCTCCATTGCTAACAGGTACTTAGACTATAACCCACTTTTAGATCCCAAAAAACTCTGATTTAATTTGCCTTGTGGTCACCACAGCAACTGTAGTACTGGGCATTAATAAGGTTAAGGAAGGAATTCCATTGCCTGAAGTGTTCATTCAAGAATTGGGAAAACCTTTCTAATAACAGAAACGTGTAATTGCCTACCAATAACCCGTAAAACCAAAGAGTAGAGGTTGAGAGAAGAAACTACAGGGAGAATGGGATGGGATGGGATATGGGATGGGAGATGGGATGGGATGGGATATGGGATGGGATGGGATATGGGATGGGATATGGGATGGGATGGGATGGGAGATGGGATGGGATATGGGATGGGAGATGGGATGGGATGGGATATGGGATGGGAGATGGGATGGGATATGGGATGGGATATGGGATGGGATATGGGATGGGATATGGGATGGGATATGGGATGGGGAAGAAGAGACCAAGTGAAACAAAACAACAGAAGGGAAGTGGGAGCTCTTGTGCTTAATCAGATGAGAGTTCTAATTAGTGCATTATTTCTATGATGGTAGGGAAAGGGTAATAACAGATGTTCCAGCAGGCCTTCCTCAAAGAGTACAGAAAAATTAGGAGAGAAAAAGGGAGCAAAAAGATCTGGGAAAAGTTTTTAAATATGCCATGGGCTTTTTTTCTTTCAGGCTACATTTTACTTAGAAAGCCATTTCCTCTCCTCCCTTTTCTGTCTGCCTACCAGAACTGCAGGATATTCAGTTACCAATGGGAGAAGAAAAGATTGCAGTACCTTTCATAAAATTTTATAGAATTGCAGTTTGGTGTTTTCTTCTAAGCTAATTCACAGCTCAGCAGTCTAGTCTGTCTTCAAATATTCTGTAGCTGATTTCCCATAAGGAAACCTGCAAATTGTATAACAGGGACTCGATTCCCAGAAATTAATATTATAATCTCTCGTGCATAAACAGTCCTTGATACTACACATGTGGTTGAAGTGGCCTCTTTTAGAAGGACCTTGGTCTAGACTGAAGAACCCTGTGTGATTGAGACCTTGACACATTCCTCGGTAACCTGGCTGTGAAAAATTTCCATCTCGTTTCTAGTTTGAATGTAGGGACTTGAGCACTTGCTCTTGTTATACCTTTGCGAAGTTCAGGGTGACTTATTCTTTCCTTAGAAAGTAATTCTTAAAGACTATGTTCAAATTTATTTTTTTTTTTTAATTGACACCCTGAATAGATCAGGATCTTTCAGGTCCTTTATTAGGTATACTTCCCTGAAGTTTTTCTCTTTGCTCAAACTCCTTTTAAGTATGGACGCACATTGTAGCCGGTGTATTACAGCAGAATTAAATGTACTTGTCTTAAGAGCAGACTGCTTCAAGAGGCAAAGAGGCAATAAATAAGTTATGGTTGTGGGTCTGGAGAAACTGAAATTTCCCCATAATGTGGTGAAAGTGAGGAATGTTTGAAGCTGTTTCTGTGAGTGGCAGGGTTATGTTGATGGCTTATTCCAAGGCATGGCTGAGTCCTCCCAGCAGCTGTTACCTGCTGTGGCCAGGCCCCGCTCTCAGCCCCAGGGAGATCATCAACCCCTCGGATCTCTGTGGAAAATTCAAGGGTCGTGTTCAGTCTAGACCAAAAGAAAACTGTAAGTGTCTGCAAACATATTTAAGTACTTTTAGGGAAAGGACAGGGACCAATTATTTTGATTAGGCAATAAGGCCAGAGAAGGCTTAGGAAAAACCATCTGAGAAGGGTCAGTGCAGTGAGGTTCCAGGGGAGGTGACCGGCCCCAGCAGGAGAGAGATTCCAAGCTAAGCTTGACACGCACCTTTTGGGGGGACTTTAGGGATAGTGAGCTCCCTTCTGCTGTGAAGGAGGGTGATGGATTGGGTTGACCCATCAGGGATTCCTTCCAAGCCTGATGATCCTGTGGGTCGCTGTCTGCCGGCACACCCTGTCAGGCACTCAGCTTCTCTAGCAACTTTCCAGAAATAAAAATGTATTCATAAAAAGTGTGTGTGTGCATGTATGTGTGAAACTCCAAGCATGGGGTAGGAAGTTCTGGGGTCGTTTGGGATCTCTTTGTACATCGCAGACAGTTTTTGAAAGGGCAGCTCCTCATCTGGCTTCGTGCTGCCTCTGACTGTGCCACAGAACTAAACCTGAGGTAATTTTCCAAGAATATCCTGTATTTTCTTGCAACTCCAGGCTCCTGTCTGCATGAATCTTCTTCCCTCCTTTACTTAGCAGGTGTCGCAGGGAGAAGTGTGAAATGCAGGTGTAGAAGGAGGTATTTTGAGACATTCAGCTTAACTTTTATTTTCTCAAACATCCCCAGTGTTCTCCTGAACTTAAGTACAGCCTTCATCTCAGGAGAATGTGCTTGGATCTGGCTGACTTAGTCAGAAGGTGTCTGCTGCAGACTTCAGGATATTGAAATGAAAGCAGTGAAAGATCCTTCCTTCTCCTTAAGGACATCGCTGCCAGGGAAGTGGTTATAGAATATTGATCTAGGACTCCAGTCCGGGGATTTTGGCAGTTTACCAGTTTAGTAAAAGGAAGGAAAGAGAATCAATTTCAAGAGGAAAGGAAGGAAAAAGATACATTACTTTTTTGAAAGTAAAAGTCAGGTGCTGAAGTTCATTTTCTATCAGGTTCAGTACATCTAGGAAGGTTTAAAGTCCTATTAATACTGAATTATTTATGTGGCTTCATTCAGCGGCATCATAAATTCCTGCGTTTTGCACTTACAATAGTTTGTTTTTAATACATCCTTTGCAAGTCTTGGTGGTATTCCACATGACTGGGTGGAAGGTGGGTAAGAACCTTTCAGCATGACCATTCTTTGGCTGTGCATTTTAACAGCCACTTTCTAACTGAAGAGAAGCACAGAATTATTTTCAAGACCAGCACAGTAGTTATTGGAGAGATGTAGCCACATACTGGCCTTTACAAGCACAAGGAGTAGAGATGGTTGACTCTAATGAGGTCCAGCTTCTTAAAAAGCTGATGGCCAGACCTTTTATTTGAAAACAGGGCTTTTTCTGCTGGTTCGTGCTGCTTGCTTCCTGTGTCATTGCATTTAGATACCTTTAAAACAAGGTGCTTACTAAATTCCATACCGTTCTTGTTACACTGAGACTGCAGATCTGTAGATATCAAAAAGTCTGAGCTTTGGTGGCTGTAAATCCACTATAAAAGGAAGAGCAAATCACTAGAAATTGTTTAGAATCTTTTGGTCTTACATTCTCTCAAAAAGAGATTTAAATATATTTGACTTGGCATCTTTCAATCTGATCCCTCCAAACAGTTATTAATTAAATCCCAGGTTCCTGATAGAGTACGAAAGTACAGAAGTCAAACTGATGGTGTTGCAGAGCCCTTGAGTGATTTGTGGAGGAACAGAATCTGGCTTGTGGGCATCCTGTTTATGTTTATACTGCTATTTAGGATTCACCTTAAAGATCTGTTCAGCCCTGTGCTTACCAACCCTCATTCGTGGCATCCCCTTAATTCAGCCTCTCTCGAGTATGAAACTTACTCTGCGTATCTGTGTAAGATATCTGCGTGTCCCTAAATAACAGAAATGTTATTTGGTTACTGTCTTTTCTTACATTTTGACTTTTAAAAGTCATTTTCTTTTGAAACACCTTGATCACTGTCTTTCCAAAAGCACCCATAATCACCTGCAGCTCCAATTCCTGCCCGTTAGAACCTATTGTGTACAAATATTTAATATCACGTCTCGCACTAAGCACTATTTCCTGGTTTGCCTTGAGTAGCTATTAGGATTTAGTGCTCTTATGTGGGTACTGCAATTTCAGGCAGTGCCAGGAAAAAACTAGTAACTCTGCTTTAGCAGAGCTTAGGTTTTAAAAGTTAATGAGGGACACTTGAAAACTGGCAGCTTTTCAGTCTTAGAAGAAAGACTAGGACTAAGTATGATGTAATAAAAGGGGCAAAAATAGAAGGCTCTTCCTTCTATTTGTCCTGCTGGTTGTGAGTTTGGAGTTGAAGGTGTGATGCTGCAGCAGCAGCAGTGGAAGGTCACTAATGCTTCCAGGTGTGTTTTCCAGTGCCTGACAAGAAATACAAGTTTCCAAATGGGTCTGCAGTGGTAGGAGAGGCAATAAAGGGCACAGAGGAGCTTCTTGTTTCTTATCATTTTTTCTTTTGGTCATTTCCTGGATTTATAGGAGGGAGCATTTATGTGTGTGGGTGTAACTTAAAATAAAGTTTTTAAAAGTCCTCTAGTCTGGAAATGAAAACCAGCAGAATTAAATCATAAATATTGTTTAGTCACTGCTGGACTGCCCGAAAATCACAGAAGGATCATAAAGCCCAATGGGAAAGGATTAGGAATATTAGTGGGAGAATTTCTTTAGGCTATAGCAGTGTTATTGCAGAGTTTTTACCAGGGATTATGAGCATTAATCTGTGGTTACATCTGCAATTTACAGACCCCCTGAGACTTCTTTCAGAATGTGGCCATACACGGATAATAAATCACAGCCATGTGATTATTAAGACTTGGACTTTGGCAAGGATGAGGGTGCATTAGGAACCCCATTCAGAGTTAGTTAAGGCCTTCATTTGCTTTTATCTCCATCATCTATCACCTCTTATTTTGATACTTCTGAGCAGATTTGTACCTTGTCTAATGCAAACAGCAGTACACAAGTGGCCAAGTGCAGGGGTTTTTTTAATTATTATTCCCCATTCCATGAATGTTTCTGATGGAGCCTGTGTTTAGTGCTATATGAGTGGCACTAAACCTACTGGAATGACTCTATCCCAACATAACCCAGGAAAAAGGATGCTCTGGGTGTAGCACCAGCCATGGCACATTTGTACCTGGTGCCTTAGGTTTTAACTTCTATATTTTCCAAGCCCTGCCCTGCCTGGTGTGTAACTCTGGAGTTCCTTGTGGCCTGGGAGCTGCTGTTCTCTCCTGCTGCTCACACACAACAAACCTCTGCAGGTTCCCACTCCAAGGACACCGGGCCCCAAATGTGGCAACTCAAAGCCTCTCAAGGGGGGCAAACTCGGGGTAATTCCATCATGAACTGAGGTGATCATTGGAGAATGAACCCTGAGATGCAAATGAACCAAACTTATCAAAGTGGGAAGAACCCGTGAGCCAGGGTCCATCTGGGGTGGAGCCTCTGCACTGCCCAGGGTGTCCCTTTGAAGGCCTTCAAATGAATACCTCCTTTTATTCTCTTAATTCTTGTCTGGCCTCTGTGTTTTAGGTGGCCACGTAAGGCATCATACCCATGGTGCTGGGTGATCCTGAACACCCAGGGCATCGCTGACTCCCACTGGGAGTTTTCCCAAGGAATGCTCATAGGAGTTATATAACACTCTCACCAAAATGATTGCTGGAAGTGGTGGAAGTTTTCACTGCGATTATCAGAAAATGGCAGGAATTTAAAAATTTTGTCAAAGTCCTGCAAAAAAAATTCCCCAGCCTGGTTTTTCTTACCCTCAGCTGTCAGCCAAAACAATTTGGCAGAGCTTTTTCTTTAACAGTAAAATCTTTCCAGAACTCAACGCTTTGTTTGAAAAAATGAATTTTTTTTCATTGGAAATGACGTTGCTCTGTAAGAAATTGGGAGGAGAAAGTTTGATTACTAAGTGGAAAATAAATGCTGCATTTTGGTTTTGTTATTTTCAGGCAACAGGTTTGGGCCAGTGCTCCATCCAATTTCAGTGGATTACCTTTAGGAGCAGGATGAACCAAAATAAATTAGAAGGATGTGGATACAAAGTGCAGCTGCAGTTGTTTCACTTGCGGTCTGGATTTTAAATTCTGGTTTCAGAATCTTCCTAGGCTTGTGATGTACCTTAAAATGGGTTGGGGAGTGGCACAAAGTGTGGTAGGCAAAACTGATAGTGATGAATTAATATTTTAGTATTTCTTCTTTCAAACCCCGTGACATACCTTTATTTTCCTGCTCTGTTGTATGAAAAGACTTTATAGATTATATTAAAATACTTTTTAGGCCCTATGAAAATACAGAGTAAGAAATAATAATTAAAATGTGATTTGCTACCCTTAGAAATGCAATGATTGGGTAAGCTTGTGCAAAATCTAAAATGAGTAAAATCCCACCTCAACCGTACCCTCGTCTTTAGAGAGAAAGTGAGAGGCATTAAGGTTCTTATCTGGTTTTTTTCTTACTTCATCCACTTCTGGTTAGATCTGTTGCTTTTTTTTTTAATTAATCTTGCCTTTTAACTACTTAAGACAGGTTCCTGAACAACCTCTCTGTCAGAGCCAGTGACTCTTATGAAAACCAAACACTTCCAATAAAAAAAAGGTAACTTTTTTGAGAGCAACATCTGCACTCTACAGGTGGAAGAAAACACATTGACTTTACATTTTTAATTCAGCAATTAGGAGCATCAATAACATGTCAATGTGTGTGAAAAGGCCAAACCTACCTACATTTGTTGCTGGAATTGTAGTGAGGAGGTCTGTGATGGAGCCTTGGGTGCCTGGCTGTGTTAAAGTGACGGGGACTGCAGGACAAGTCGAGTTTGAGGGTGAAGGAGGACGTGTGGCCCTTCAGACTGCACTGCTGCAGTCACACAGTGCCCAACAGAACTTAATTTCTTACACATTATATAGGAAAAAGACTTCTGGATCTGAAGGATAACTCTTAGAGGAAACCAGGAATGTTTTCCTTACAAAGTGGGCCCAGTGCTCAGCTGCAAAGAGTTACTGCCCTTCTCTCAGGGGAGTTGTGTCCTGAACAGCTGAGAAGCTGTTACAACAAGAGAAAGGCTTAGGAATTGCCCCAGTCCTCTCGTAAAGAATCAATGAGTAACAGATATGGAAATGGCTGAAGGACTGGAATTGGTTCTGAATTTCCTATAAAGTGCTCCCCAGTGTTCCTGGTCAGGCTGTGACACGGGATGGGCAGTGTGGGGAGTGAGGATGGTGCTCGGGGTGTGCCGGTGTGAGGGACGGTCGGATTGGCGTAGCAGCTCCAGGACAGCGCTGTGGGTCAGCACAGAGGGGTGAAGGACACCTTGGCACACCTGGCAGCTCCCTAAACTGCTCTGGGAGGCTGAACGTGCTCTAGGGAGAAAGGGCTGCAACTGTGACTGATTCTGCCTGGAGTGTTTTATGGAGGGAAATCTCTTATTGCCCAGAGAAGTTGTGAATTCCCCATCCCTGGAAGTGTTCAAGGACAAGTTCACCAGTGCTTGGAACAACCTGGTGAAGATGTCTGGTGGAAGATGTCCCTGCCCATGGCAGCGGTGGAATGAGATGGGCTTTAAAGAAGTCCATCCCAACCCAAACAATTCTGGGATTCTGTGTACCCCTCTGGGAAAAATGGGATGATGGACCTGTGACTGCAGGGTGAGTTTTGGTCAGATATGAGAACTTGGGAGTCACCAAAACTCTTCCCAAGCCAACTGAAAATACTTGCACACACTGCTCCGTGCTCTGCTCCTGCAGCACATGAACCATGTGATGTTTGCACATCTCGCCAGTGGAGCACTTTGGGGAACAAAAAGTACTGGTTTTATGACATCCAGTACTGGGCTGCTTCCAGCTAGTCTGAGATTTTGTGTGACTTTCTCTCATTTTTTATTGATTAAAGCCAACTCTCCTATCCCAGTGTTAGTTATTAGGAACCTTTTCCCTCTCATCCCTGCATCCTTCCTAGGGATGTCCCCCTCACAGGAGACTTTCAATGCAGTGCTTGAGAGTCAATGGAAGAAGCCAGACAAGACAAGCCATGTTGTAAAAAAATATTTCATTTTCATTTTTATCTGACTTTCTCGTTGTTCATTTTCCTGCAGTCAGAGGACCAGCACACCAGATTTCACTGGCAGTCCCTCAGCATGGCTGTTCTCTGATTGCTCAGCACGAGCTTTCTTATAGAACAGCTTTTAAGGTTTGATTACTTTTTTACTACCTTTATTCCTCCTATGTAAATCACGGTAACACCCACCTGTGCATCTGCCACGTGAACAAGGTTATTGGACAGAAAGCTGTTTTGCAAATTTCCATAGTTCCCAACTCTGTGCTCGGGGAACGTTGCTGTGGGAATTTTCATCTGATGAAAGGTCAGTTGGGAAATGTGAGGTCTGACATTTCTGTTTTGCACAGACAGCTATAATTATCTTCATACTTTTTTGCTCCACACTTATTGAAAACAGATTTAAGGAAAGTAAAAAGAAAGCAAAACTTTAATTCGAAACTCACTAGAAGAAAATGCAGACTATTTCCATGAGCTCCCCAGCCAGAGCTGAGCTTTATGTTATTCCTGCCTATAACCTACTTCTGGCCATCTCGCTGCCTGTGGAGATCCTGGGACATCTCTTTTATCCTGAGACTGTGTATAAATATATCAATGTATAATAAGAAAACAAGAGTGACCTGAGTATGTCCAGGCCCCAAAGTACAATGGCCAGGGAAGAACTTAGAGTGAAATGATGGTTCATCTTCTATTCTTCCCAGTATTTTCATTACTGAGCTCCAGCTATCAAAAAAAAAATAAAATGCCTTTTGGTTCAAAAAATAAGGATAATTTTTTTCCCTTTCCCAATGGATGTTGGTTGCCTCAGTGGACAAAGCTCCTCTTCCATTGCCAATGAGTTGGGAGTGAAAGGTCCAGGGCAAGGGAAGGAAAACAGCACCTGGCTGAAGTGCAGCAGCCTGTCCCAGGTGGGATCCTTTGGCATCAGCTTTATTTGCCAGCAAACCAATGTTGCTGCTAACACTTCTTTACTCTGACTAAACCGAATCCGCTCAGCAGTGTGTAAAATAAGCATAACTGGCCTCCTTCTATAGAGTGTCATTCCCTCTGGCTTCATAGATCATCCTCTTTCCAGGAATCCTGTGGATATGAGGAGCAGTGCTTTGTGGTGGGAAGTTCTGCTTTATTATAGCTTTCGGGTCAGTGCTTTCTCTGCTAAACTGCATTTCCACCCCTGCTGTGGATTCTGTTTCCAGCTGGTGCCAAACACCAAAATAGATGTTTATAGATATTTATCGGTTTGGCCTTTCCGCTTTGCACTTGCGCCATAGCTTAGACATACAGCAAATCCAGCTTTGAGATTCCTGGTACCTGATAAGAATTCAGTATTCTCCTAGTTTGACATCACTGAGATGTGTTGGGAATATCAGGGGAGGTTAAATCCGTACTGAATGAGTTTATTCTGGTTCAGGGTTTCTCTGTGGTACTGCTGTGCTTTTATGCTTGGTCTGATAGGCTCTGCTGCTGGCAGGGAGCCATGGAAAACTGGCACAAACCCCACTTTGGGGGTTCTGGCTAATTTTAGAAACATCTGATCCCATGCCTACACCTGATCTGGATCAAACTGTGCCATGGGGTGATCTGGTAGTGCATTACCTGGTGTTGGTGCTGGTGTAACTTTGAATAACCGGGAGATGAACCTGGTATGTTCAGACTGCTACTGTTTTCTCTCCTGAAAAGGAGCCTACAAGCATTTACGTGCGGAGAATCTTGCACAGGATGAAATAATAGCATTGTTACATTTTCTGAGCTGAAAAATAGCATTATTTAAACAAAGTTCTCATAGATAAGTAATATAGCCCTAGCAATTATTGAGTACTTTAAATTCACACCAGTTTATCAGCCTTTGTCTCTGCAGAGTGTCATGTAGCCATCCTTTTTTATTTTAAATAAAATTTTTATCCCTAAGTCAATGTGAAACTCAGTTGTAGGCACCAGAACAGAGCCAAGGTGGCAGGAGGGGGATCTCTGGCACAGCCAATTGTTTTGGGCTAAAACCTTGTGAGAAAGCACGGGCTGACTCCCTGCCAGCCCTCCCCTCTCTGCTTTGCTGCCCAGCTTCAGGTTTGAAGACCTTTATCCTGAATAAAGCCTAGGAAAATATATTGAAAGAAAAGATTGTAGCTGACAAATGTCCATCCTTGCTGTGACTATGTCTTCACTCATTCACTCTGGTTTGCCGAATGTCTGGTTGCTATTTTCATTTACATGGATACTACTTCATGGCATCGCTGTGCCCATTCAAAGCATTCCCAAAACTCCTATGGGAGTGCAGACAGCCTTGAAGAGTGTTTGAAGGTTAGAGAGTGGTGGTTGTTGGTTCATTTTTAAACTTTGTCTAAGTCTGTAAGGAAGTGCATCTTCCAAACTCTTTTTCGAGAATTTTAAACATATTTTTCTACTAAAAGTATTTTTGCGTCTGTTCTTGCTTTTTCAAGTTGGTTCTGAGTTTAATTCAAGCAGAATGTTTTCATGCTTTCATCTAAAAATAGTTTGCCTGCATTTTTTACCCATTAGTCCAAAAGAGGCTGTGGCTCTCTTCTCCCACCTCATCATCCTGTTCTTCCTCAGAGGGCAGCAGCAATGCCAAGCTGTAAAGATCCATTCCAGTGCTGGTGTCTGGCCTCTCAGAGCAGTCACACGTAGTTTTGCTGGCAGTGCAAAATCCAGCTGTGGGTCTGTGATGTGGTTGAACCTATTGAGAAGTTGCTGAGGTGTCTATGGTGGGTTCAGTTCCTCTGTTCTGACCAGTCGAGGCACTACACACATCGCTGCTGCTGCCCTACAGGCTCCTGGAAATGCTTGGTGATGTCCCGTAAAGGGAAACTGAAAAACGGGATATCTGGTGACAGACCAGGGGCACGTGACCCACGGAAGGGGAGCCATCACTAGGAACCAAAATACTGATGTTTGCACCAAACTGTGATTTCCCAGGAGTGTTGTGAGTGACTGCACAGAGATTAGGAAATCAGGAAATCCCATCAACAGAAACGACAGCACATGGGGGGAAACTGGTGTGAGTTTGATTGGTCCCTTAGAGCAGAAAGCGAGCGAGACAGGAGCCAGGCTTGGAAGAACAGCCAAGGGACACCTGCTGCCTTAACGTGGTGGGATGCACAGTAAATAAGTGCTAGGTTTCTGTTCTCAGGGACTACACAAGAAGTCCAGTCCCCTGATCAGCCTGTAGCTCCTGTTTAGTCTGGCCTTGTTTCCTTAGGTGCTTGCTGCCTGGGAAGTTGGTAGTTGGCAGATTGTACAGAGGCAAACCCGACACCACACCAGAGAACTTCCCAAGGGCTCCCCTTGGCACAAATCCTTGTGCTCAGTTAGCATCAAGGCTCCCAAATCAATCTGAGGACCATTTCCTGTCCATCTCAGATAATTATTGATGACAGTGTAGATCGTGCTGAGAAATTTCTACTTTTCCCCAAAGCCATGCTGGGAGAAGTCATGTTTTTGGAGAATGTTCCCATTTTCTCACAGCTCAAGTTTGTTGTGGGCTTCCATGAGAATTCAGCCTGTGGCTGTTGCATTTCGGGAGCTGGGGTCTTTGGATACTTGAGTGGGGGGAGTGTCTCTTTTATTTTGTTAATGAAGTTTTCAAATGATTCTGCAACTGCTATTGTCTTGAGACAACATTCGATTCATTAGCTTTATTTCCATATATTCATTGACTAATTTCTGTGCTGCTCTACAGAGCCTGCCTGCCTGAGTTGTAACCCTTCTTAATTTCAGTTTATGGGAACTTGGAGCCATCTGTAAAAGGTGTCAGTAGCTTAATGATTTCAGAGCTGGAGCCACGAAAGCTGAGGTGGTTTGCAGGTTAATCACAGCGCAGAAGTGACCAAACGTCTCTGGGTTTGCCAGACCGTTTGGAGTTTCATTGACTAAGAGGCAGCATCAAAGATGTTCACTGAATTTGAGTGTAAATTGGGATTTAAATGACTGGGGAGGCAGATGATGCCTTCAACAGAAGCAAAGGAATCTCCTGGATGGTGCTGGGATGGGAGAGGAAAAGCCATTGCTGCGTGTGATCCATGACTGCACTTCCCGGGGCTCCAGTCTGTAGGATTAAGGAATCCTCACTGTGGTCTTGCTGAACATGTTCCTGCACTTGGTTGGCCTTGTTATGACTTGACTTTCTTTTGTCACAGCCTTGCAAAGTGCCTCACCCTAATTTAAACCACATGCACTGGGATCGTGTCATGCTTGGAAAGGAACCAATCAAACAAGACACAAGGGGTGGGCAGGCCTCACTTGTTTTAACAAACTGAAGGAAAACATATCTGAGGGGATCTTCCAGAAAACCACGCTTCCTCCAAGGCCTTGGAACTGAGGGTTCAGCTCACAGGTTGCACTGGTTCCCTGGTATCTCTGAGGGAAGAACAGCTCAGACAAAATTTGGCATTACAATGAGCTCCATTCTTTTGTTGCACATGCCTGGTTTTGGTTAAGGACACACACAGGTGTAACCACGAGCATCAGAGTCTTCACACACCTCTTACAAATTATTCTGTCCAGTGGAGATGTTGCTGTTAATTTTGCTGACGCACCTGATCGTGTGCCTGTCGCGGGTTTGGTCT
>VZTA01022574.1:0-11755 GCA_013398855.1 Mohoua ochrocephala | reverse complement strand
CAGGCCCTTTCCCCTTCGGTGCAGTTCCGCTCACCGCCGGCAGGGGCGCTGTTGGCTCCCGGCCGGGCAGGGCGGGTGCGATGGTTCCCCCGCGGCTGCAGGGGGCGCTGTGGCGCGGGCTCGGCCGCCTCTCCACACGGTTAATGGCGCCTCAGCCGGCGGGAGAGAGAGAAAAGGGGCTCCCTTTGCAAACTCACGGGGGGCAGCCGGTCCAGGTGCCACTCTGGATGGCAAAATGGCCTGTAGCAGGAACCTCAGAGCAGCAGGCTGGAACAGCAGAGGCGAGCAGATGCTGGGGTGGCAAACAAAATATAGCAGAAACTCTGCAGCTGTAGCAGGAACCATGGGGGATTGCACAGACATGGAGTAGTGGGTTAAAGTGTAGCAAAAACCCCAAGGCAGAGGCAGAAGATAGCAGGGCTGGGCAGCGGCAGCTGGGCTCCCGCAAGCAGCTGGGAGAGTTTTCCTCAGAGGGGGGAGCGGGGAAGGGTCCTGGGTTTTCCCCTTGGGCACCCAAATAGATGGTGAGGGTTCTTTTCCAGAGAAGCTGGGTGTTAATAAGGTCCCAGTTCAACAGCTGCTCTTACGAGCAAAGGCTCACCCACGGTAGGAGAAGCAGCGTGAGGACAAACGCTCTGCAGTGGCAGCGAATCCTCAGGGCAGCAATGGTCCGGCACCAAATCCCACCAGTCTCCACTCCAATCCTGAAAGAGAGAGAGGAGCCGAGCCCAGCCCCTCCCCTTCCCACCAAAATCTTGTGGTATCTCTGCCCTTCCCAAGAGAATGCCCCTCAGCTACCATAACCTCCCCTTCCTCCTTGGCTACATCTTTTGTCTCTCTTAAGTACTGTCATTATCATCTCTGAGGCAACAGATGGGATAAAAATTCCCTGAGAGAAAAAAAAAAAAATCCTAACCTCCAACTTGTTATAACGGCATAAAACAATCTGACCTTTGCTTCGCACCCATGTATACATAATTTGCATGACGTGGAAGCTTGTGACATGGGAAGGGAGTCTCAGGCATGAAGAAGCACCAGCCAGGTGAGGGGGAGAGGGCTCTCATGATGGGAGGGGAGACCTTCAGACTGATAAGCCCCTTGGGGTGCAATTATTTTTATATGGATGCAAAACCAGACATCCATTGATTTGATTTTCAAATTTTCTTTCATTTTGAAATGAGAATTAAAAAATCAAACCATAGTTTTCCTGCAAGGTAATAATGAAATTACAGATTCACAGAATGGTTTGGGTTGTCAGGCACCTTCAAGATCATGAAGTCCACCTCCCCTGCCGTGGGCAGGGACACCTTCCACTGCACCAGGTTGCTCCAAGCCCCATCCAACCTGGCCTTGAACACTTCCAGGGTTGGGGCAGCCACAGCTTCTTTGAGCAACCTGTGCCAGGGCTTCCCCACCCTCACAGGGAAGAATTCCTTCCCAGTATCCCATTCAACCCTTCCCTATGGCAGTGTGAAGCCATTCCCCCTTGTTCTGTCACTACATGCCCTTGTAAATTGTCTCTCTTCATCTTTTTGTAGGCTCCATTGAAGGAGCCTGAGCTGCTGGGATGGGGAGGGGCTGCAGAAGGGGGGCTGACATCCCCAAAGATGAGGTGGAGTAATTTAAGGGCAATAAGGAGTAATAGGTAAGAAAATTTGCTGCTTGGATAGAAAATAAGGTATTTTGCAATGCTGTTCTGGCTAACATAATACTTGGGCATTGTAAAGATTTGGGGGTTTGTATTCATCAGCAGAGTGCCTCTTGTGGTTCAGTTATGCCTGGAAAACCAGTGCTCAGAGCCTGCAGCTTCTCCTGCTTGATGTAATTCTTATTTATTTTTTTGTTTCATATATAACTGAGATGGAGGTGTGGAGCAGAAAATGCATTATGGGAATGCAATGTCTTGTACAAGGCAGCTGCGTGACCCTGTGGATATTAGGATAATGCTATTGCTGCAGATAACAAATAATATTAGTTGGAAATGGTTTCTAGCTGTTAGGCAAAGTTATTATGCTGTCAGATGTGATGAATGAGGGAAGTCGAAAAGGATTTAGCATCCCATCTTGGCAGTTATGTTCTGTGATGGCATTCTGCATTGGATGCAGGCCTCTCAGCCCCCCCTGCTCTAACCTTCCCCTGGCACGCAGGTGTCAGGAGCCACCTAAGGCATTTGTTCCCCTTTTGAACAGCCAACGGCACTTCCAGGTGAAAAAGTCCAGTTCCTCAAAGTGAAGGAACAGCTCACACTGTAAAAGGGCAAAACTGTTTCAAAACTATGTAAAATCCTCTGGGTGGGTTTTCTTCTTTCACATGACGTGGTGGTTTAAAACCAGCTGGGAATTAAGCTCCAAAATAAGCCATTCCTCCTCTCCCCTGCGCCCCTCAAGAGGGGGGCAAAGGCAGAGACTGTGGGTAGAGATAACAATTTATGGAAAGCAAACAGCAATGGGGTGAGAAATGAACAGTAACAGCAATATTAATAACATGAGTATACAAGAGAGAAGGTGCTTTACACGTCAGAGATGTTCACCGCCTTGACTCAGTTCCATGTGGCTGCCAAGACAAAGACAAGGTGGTGAATGTTTCCACAGCCTGGCAGGGACATGCAATTTCTCCTGAGACAAAGACAAGAATGCTGTGTGCAGTTTTGGGCACCACAATATAAAAAAGACATTAATTATTAGAAAGAGTCCAAAGGCGGGTAACAAAGATGGTGAAGGGGCCTTGAGGGGNGGAAGCCGTATGAGGAGTGACAGAGGTCACTTGGTCTGTTCAGCCTGGAGAAGAGGAGACTGAGGGGAGACCTCACTGCAGTTACAACTTCCTCGTGAGGGGAAGAGGTGGGGCAGGCACTGATCTCTGTTCTCAGGTGACCAGTGAGACTCCCAAGGGAATGGCATGAAGTTATGTCAGAGGAAGATTAGGTTCAATATTAGGAAAAGGTTCTTCCCCCAGAGGGTGGTTGGGCACTGGA
This sequence comes from Mohoua ochrocephala, assembly GCA_013398855.1. Taxonomy (NCBI): domain Eukaryota; kingdom Metazoa; phylum Chordata; class Aves; order Passeriformes; family Acanthizidae; genus Mohoua; species Mohoua ochrocephala. Next base: position 8,781 of record VZTA01022574.1, on the reverse strand, counting down.
ACAGGGTCCCCAGGGAAGTCGTCACAGCCCCAAGGCTGCCAGAGCTCAAGAAGCATTTGGACAATGCTCTCAGGCATGTGGTGTGACTCTTGGGGATGGTGCTGTGCAGGGCCAGGAGTCAGACTCGATGCTCCTTGTGGCTTCCTTCCAACTCAGAATGTTTTGTCATTCTGTGAAGATGGCAGCTACATTCCCCTTCCCAGAGCCAGAGACGAAGAAAAACAATGATGGACAAACCCCCCAAGCCATCTTGTCCGGGCTGTGCTGCTCTGACTGGTGCACTGGGCTTGGCTGTGTCTGGCAATATTCAGCTGAGCTTGGCTCAACTCAGCTCAGCTCCGTTGGCTGCTGCTCTGTTCCCCGTGGCTGTTTCCAGCGCTGGTACCCATGGCACATGCACTCTGCTGGACCTGGCTGTGTTTGCTGCTTGGAGCTGCGTTCTCCTGAGGGATGAGAAGGGACAGGCAGCAGTGGGAGAGGGGCAGAGTCCACAGTGGCAACTGTGGCAACTTCTCCGAAGAGGAAAAGGAAGAGAATGGCACCACTTCTGGTGTGTGTTCAGCTTTTCCTTCCCCCCGAAGCCACACTCTGGTGATGATGTGAGTGGTATAGAATAGCAGCCTTGCCATGCCCACATGGCTCTGGGCTTTGCCCGTTCTCCACCTCTGTGAGAAAAACTAGGATATTAGCCACCCCTGATTCTGTACCATCTACTCATGCCCAGATCCTACACCTTTCAGCTGTATACACAGACATATATAGATAAATATACACGAGCACAGGTATCATTTCCGTACTCATGACCATCCCTCCCAGATGTCCGCTGAGTTCATTCAGTCCATGACTGTGGGTTCTATCCCTCCTAGATGTCTTCCAGGGCAGGAGGCCTGGTGTGCTGTTGGCTGGTTGCTGCATCAGGAGCTCCTGGCTGGTGTACCTGGAGCAATCCATCCTCATTGGCCACGGCAGTTGTGATATAGTGTGTCATTCAACAACCCAATATTATAGAATTCAACATTACAGACTGTTCTGAAAAGTCAGATTCCCCTCCAGGTACACATTGTGTTTCCCCATCCCCCTGCATTACTCACCAAGTGCACCCAGGCCCTTGAGCAAAAGCAATCCCAAGGATGGGTTTGCCTTCACTTGAGGCAGGATTAATCCAAACTGTCTTCCCTAACACATTTCTCATATGCACCACGGGGACTTTATCCCTTTCTATGGTTTGTGGAGGTTTTGATTGGGTGGGGCCAGCTCGATTGGTGGAGCCTCAGTTGTTAGCTAACCACATGGCCTTCCCTAAATATAGATCCCAGTGTTTGAAGGTCCCACTACCCACTGCTTTCAATGTGGTTTTTAACAGTCCATTGTACCATTCAATTTCCCCAGAGACTGGTGCATGACAGGGAATATGATACACCCACTTAATCCCGTGGTTCCTGGCCCAGGTGTCTACAAGGCTGCTTTGGAAATGAGTCCTGTTTTCCAACTCAGTTCCTTCTGGGGTGCCATGTCTTGCTTTTCAAGGCCCAGGACGGTGTTCTGGGCAGTGGTGTGAGGCACAGGGTACATCTCCAGCCATCCAGTGGTTGCTTCTAAAACTGTAAGCACCAGAAACCCCTTCCTTGGCGGATTTACATGAATGTGATGTAACCAATCTGCCGCGTAGTCGTGCTGGCAATGAGCGGCTGCACTCAGGCTCTTCCCTTCACTTCAGGCTCCTCTCCTTCTCTGCCAGTCCTAGGAAGGTCCCCTACTTCTTGAGGCTAAGTCCCAGTGATACTGCAATGTGCAAGGGGGAACAGAAGTCCAAGCCATGGCTTTATATTAATAATTTCAAGAGACCTATGTACTGGAATGATGCCTCCTGGTGTAGCTCCTGTAGACAGTCCCTGTGAGGCACCCAGAGGGGACATCTGTGGTTTGGGGGAGGTTTATTCCCTGATAATCATAGAATCACAGAGTCCTTAAGGTTGGAAAAGCCCTCTGAGAGACCATTGAATCCCACCATTCCCCCAGTACTGCCAAGTCCACCACTATCCCATGTCCCCAAGTGCCACATCCACATGGCTTTTAAAGTCCTTTAAAAGGAATGGGGACTTCACTACTGCCCTGGGCAACCTCCTAAGATGTGCTGGGTCAATGTTCATTTTTTAGTGTGGTGTTTTTTTGTTGTTGTTGTTTTTAAATGTTTTTGCCCTATTTTGCCCATGGGTGTTGGAAGGGGAGGGGTGGTGCTGCCGAGGTGTCTTAGCATCTCATTCTTGTGGCTTTGGTGGCTGGTTCCCCATTGTGCTTCGTGGTTCTGAGCCTTCCCCCAAGGTCACCATGGGAGTTTTATGGCAGCTTGTAACTCCCCTCTGGCACTGGGGTAAACCCAATTGTGTCCTTTCTCCTTGGCTTAGTTTTTCTTTCCTGGTCACTAGCCACGGGAAGAGCATTCCCTGAAAGGGTTATTGGGTTCTGGGACAGGCTTCCCAGGGCAGTGGTGAAGTCCCTATCCCTGAAGGGAATAGATGTGTGGATGTGACACTTGGGAATGTGGTTTAGCGGTGCCTTGGCAGTGCTGGGGGAATGGTTAGGCTCAGTGGTCTCAGAGGGTTTTCCAGCCTGAAGGGTTCTATGAATCTGTGCCCTTATGGCTTGGGGGACACCTCTGTGGGATGAGCACCTCCACGATGCTGGACTTTGCACAGCTCCCTGTTTGATGTGCTGGCTGTTTCCTGTCCTTGGGGCACTTGGTAACATCCATGCAATCCAAATAGTAGCTGAAATTCATATATTTAGGGCTTTTTCCTCAGGGACACTTGTCTTTGAGAAGTGACTTGCTGAGAAGAGTCAAACAATCCTATATGTATCAGGAGGAGAGTGCTGGAAGCACTGGGTAAGGATAATCTCTGGTTTATGATGCTGCAACCAATATAGGATAATTATACTGAGCTTTTATGGTTATCCTTTGAAGAGGAAGTTAAAACATAAAGAGGGTTGGAAGAAAAATCCAGAGAATTGTTAAAAGTTTGGAAAGCGTGTTTTAGAGTCTGAGCCTCTGGGCACTCATTTCATATGGAAGAGTTGGATCATCATGTGTGAATTTACATGGGCCACAGGGATCTGGTGTCAGACAAAAAATAAAAAAAGGTCTTACAGTGGGAAATGAATTACACCACAGTGGGAATAAGGCTTAAGTTTTTAACAGTGAGAGTAACACAAAAAAAACATTTTGCTGGTCATTATGAATCATTCTTCGTTGCTAAACACTTTGTTAGGGGAAGGATTTCAACTGAAAACTGAAAACAATCAAACTAAATCAAACTATATTGTTGTGCTGCAAGGAGATGTCAGCTCTTCCAAACACAAAGGCCACAGTCTGCAAAAGCTGGGAGCAAGGGAGAATTTATGATGCATGGCACCTTTAACCCAGGCTAATCCTGGAATTCCTCAAAGCTCGTCAGAGACCTCCTTGTCCCATGGAAGCCCTTCAGGCACCTGAACGTGGTGTGCTTGTTAGTGTGTCAGCAAGGTCCCTGGTGGAAAGCTGTCCTTTGACACTTGTGGACGTCTCCTCTCTTGTAAACAGGGGATCAGTGCTGAATATTCATGTGCTAACAAACACATGGGCATCTTTGGCTCCCTGACTGGATCCCACGGTGCCTCCTCATGTGGAAGAAGAGCCTCTGCCTGAGCATGGTGGCCACTTTCAGACAACTAAGATGATGCCAGGCCATTGCCTTTGGTGCCTCTTACACAGCTCCTGCTCACGTGCTTGTGATAGAGAAGATGCTCTGCACACTGGGGACTCAACAGGAAACAGTAAAAGTCTATAGACATTTAAAAACCAACATCTTCCACCCAAATCAACCACTATGTTTAGATTAATTCTTTCTTGTAGCTTTTTTCAATGAATTCCAATCTATGTGTACATTTTTGGTAGTGGACAAGTCAGGAGAGTCCATCTCACAGACAGCACATCTGGCTGTTCTCTTCTCCAGCACCTTTGGCTGGAGGTCCATTGCTTGGGGGCAGCCAAGAGTATTGATGATTGATCACAGGAGGGTGATATTACTGCATCGGGAACAGAGACCCTTCTAGGCTTTCACAGACTGTTGAAGCAATGGGTTGAATCTGGGCTGAATCATCATCTCAAGTTAAAAATACTAATGAATGAGCGAGGAGATAGCACAAGGCTACCCCCATATCTCTGTTACACACCCCAACGCCTTCAATGAGCTTTGAAAGGTTCTGTCAAACAGATCCTGTGGGAAAGACATAAATTTCAGTCTGCTAATCTCAGAAAAATCCAGGCATGTCTCAAAAGGGCAGAGATTTGCACTAGACTGGTGGCCTGCTCTGGAGGAAAAAGGAACTGAATAAACTCTAGATGAACAAGCCTGCTTTCTGATGCTCGATAGTGTTGACAATTGGTGGTTCATGGTGGTTTATTGTCTGTTGCTTCATGTTGGCTTCCCTAGTGCAGGAGCCTGTGAATCACACTGTTGGATGTAAGAAGTGGTTGATAGCACTGTACTGCACACAGACATGGTTTCATCCAGCTGTGCCTGCTCCCTTTTTAATTACCTTTTACTTTCCCCACAGTTCTGCAGTCCTGTGAGGTGATTTTGTAGTTTCCTTACCTGGGAACAATGAGGTCCAGGGTCATCTCTGTCATTTGTAGGGAAAATAACTTCTGTCACTGAGGGAAGTCGTAAAGGGAGGAATTCAAACAATGCATCCTTCATGGTGGAGGAAAGTGTAAGGAAACATGGTAATGCTCTAGTTCAGCTTTATTTAGTGCATTCATGGCTTTATTTAGCATTTTTTCAGCTTTTTTTAGTGCATTCATGGCCTTATTTAGTGCATTGGTGATTTAGTCACAGAAGGATAGAGGACAACTAGAAAATTATAAATATTATAGCAAGTCTACTAAAAGAATCATAGAAATAGGCTGAAATATATTAACAAGATATACCCTAGTTCAGGGAAACCACACAGAATGCCAAAGGTGATGATGTCTTAATTAATCAGAGGAGTGATATAGTAAATAAAATAAAGGTTTCATTTCTCCTTTGGAGTTGATCTGTAGTATTGAGGGGATGATGTGGACAAGTGACAGCGTGACGAGGCCAGAGGGATGACCAACACTGTCACAGAGGTAGGGAACCCCAATGTCTGGAAATGGGCACTGAAGTCCGAGCGTGTGGCTTGTCCAGCTGCCAGGTGGTCACAAAAGCAGTGGTGACCCATGTTTTTGTGTCTGTAAGCTGGTGAAGAGGTCGGTGTGATGATGGGCACAGGTATTAGCAGTGTAGGGATCCAGGTGCTCACTGCTAGCTGGATGTTCGCTCTTCTTATCATCTTGGCTGGGTAATGGGGGAGGTTGCAGGTGGCAGGGTAATGGTCATAAGCCTTCCAGTGCCTAAAGGGCTCTGAGAGAGCTGGAGGTGGACTTTGGACAAGGGCCTGGAGTGACAGGACCAGGGGAATGGCTTCATGCTGACAGAGAGCAGGGTTAGATTGGATACTGCGAAGCAATTTTTTCCTGTGAGGGTGCTGAGGCCCTGGCACAGGTTGTCCAGAGAAGCTTTGGCTGTCCTGTCCCTGGAAGTGTTCAAGGCCAGGTTGGATGGGTCTTGGAGCAACTTAGTCTAGTGGGAGGTGTCCCTATCCATGTCAGGGGGGTGGAATTGGATGATCTTAAACCTCCCTCCCAAACGAAATTGTTCTGTGATTCAGTGATGATTCCATAAACCAGGCTGATGTTCAAGATATTTCCCTAAGGAAATTTGCAGAGCTTCTGTGAGGAAAACACTTTTTGCTTCAAGTCTCATAGAACTGAGCACTTTGCACAGCTCAGCTCCTCTTGTCTCTAACTCATAACGAAGATGATTTGGATTCTCTGTTGGAGATGTGGAGTTTGTCTGTAGATAGTTCGTTCTTCAGCTTTGGGCACGTACGTCAAGGATTTCACTCACCTTGCTTTGGGTGTTCTCCATTCAGAGTCTCCCCATAGGGACCGGTCATTTGGGATCCCTTTTCTGGTCTGTGGGGAAAAGGCTCATTTGGGGCCATGCAGGTCCTTTGCCCCATTCTGCACTGAGGAGGAGATGAGCCATGTTATGGAAATGCCCACCTCTCTTCTCTAAGGGAATTCAGGGAATTGCCTCAGGAGCAGTCCATCAGCCTTCTTTCTTTTTTCTAGATTACAATCTTTGCTACCCAAAGTCCTCCTCACTGTTTTTCATACTCAAGCTGCTGCTGGTTGGATACTTGCAGCTCACTGCATTTCCCATGGCCGTTGCATTTGTGTTCTGCTGTTGTTGCTGAATTTCAGGTGAAAATGTAGAATTCCTTTTGACTTCCACGTCGTTTCCTGGTACATAAAATACTAATGATAATAATTTTCACTGTAATTCTTTTGGCTGGTGGAGGTCATCGTCGTGTCTTTTACCACAGTAAGAAATGTTTCATGGCATTCAAGGACACTAACAAAGAAGTAGAAATGAGCTGGTGACTTCAGCTCAGACGGAGAGGGACACACTCTGTGGCAGCTTACAGCCCTTCCACATCTTTGTTTTATGTAATGTAGCTCTACAGTTGTGTTATTCATATCAACTTGTGGAACTTTTTGGATTTGTCCAAGAAGGTTGAGACAGTGCGTGCTATACTTTCCCATTTATTTTACATGATGAGCTTTTAAAATTTCCGAGGTACAAAGATTTTTCTTCCTTCTCAACAGAAATACTTTGTTGCTCATGAAGATTTAATGCAGAAAGGACTTTCTCCCCAAACCTATGGAATATGCTTATTTGCTGCAGAAAAATATAGCAGCATTTTGGAAACTTCCAACAGCTTCAATTCGAGCCACAAAAGAGCTGCTGCCCTTTCATGGGCACAAATTCCTTGGGAATTTATCTCTTTTCTCTAACAGTGTGTAAATCATAACTAAGATAATGTTTGTAAGAAAAAACCACCCTTGTATTTGTTAGGTTTAAGCTAAAAAAAGAAGGAGAAATTAGGCTTAATTAAGGTTTTATGCCTTTCCTTGGTTTCCTTATCCCAGTTTAAGAGAGGGGAAATAAAGCTCACTTGGAAATGGTTTGTGCACGGCCACGAGTAGTTTAGAGTAATGGTTGATCTCATGCAATTTCCGAACTTTATTAAATCTTTGGTAATTTTCAGATAGTTTTACCTTTCACCTAGAAACTCCTCTCCATAACCATATGGGAGGGATCCATTTAATATTACAAATAAATAGATTTTCTGCCACCCCAAGATTTAAATGCAATTGATGTTTTGTTTACTCTCTACCTCTCATCTAATCTAACCTCCATTTCTCATCCTTGTTATTACTTTTCCAAACTGGTAAGCTTTGAGGATGTAATTTATACAAAAAAATTCTGTGCTATTAAAAAACCCAAGATAATTTATTGTACCGAAATAAAATTCCCAGCATGTAAAGTCCTTAAAATTAGCATTGATTTGAAGCTGTTTTCAGGCATATTAGATCAAATTCTCATCCCTTGGAGCCTGTTGACATGGATTACAATCATATTTTTCCATCCTGGACCCCAATAGAAAAAAGTAAATCAAAATGAAACAATTAGTCTGAAAAAAATTTTCCTATTAACTGAATAGTCGCAGCAATAAGTCACCTGCACTTTGAAGTTAACATGGTTTTCCCCTTCCTTAGTGTTATCCTTAGTGGGAAGCGCATAACTCCTGCAATAAATCAAGGGGCACAGCTACTGCTGACACCGATCGCATTTGAGCGTGCTGCCCTGCTCCCCAGAGATGCTTCCTGGGAGGTTTTCTGGGCTTCAGCCCACACATTTATTTAACCCACACATTATTTTCCCAAAGGAGCATCTCAACAGTTTTGACTGCCCCTCACAGCAGATGGAGATGGTACAACCACATACTCAGGAGCAGCAAAAGAGGAATTTCCACTACCCAGCATTTGTCATGTGGTGGAAGCGGGCTGTTGTGTCAAGGCCAATGGAGGAACTCTGAAGGAAGATTGGTCGTTTCTTCCCACCTGGTATCTTTGACGTAACCCTGCCCTCTGGCAGTGGGAAGCCATTCCCCCTTGTCCTGTCACTCCAAGACCTTGTTCAAAATCCCTCTCCAGCTCTTTTGGAGCCCCTTTAGGCACTGGAAGAGGCTCTAAGGTCTCCCTGGAGCCTTCTCTTCTCCAGGCTGAACACCTCCAGCTCTCCCAGCCTGTCTCTAGAGCAGAGGTACTCCAGCCCTCAGAATATCTTTGTGACCTCCTCTAGACCTGATCCAATAGGTCCGTGTCCTTCTGATGTTGTAGCCAGGTGGGGATCAGTCTTTTCTCCCAGGTAACAAGCAACAGGACAGGAGGAAAGAACCTCAAGTTGTGCCAAGGCTTGGGTTGGATATTGGGGAAAATTTCTTCTTGGAAAGGGCTGTTCAGCCCTGGCACAGTCTACCCAGAGTACTGGTGGAATCCCCATCCCTGGAGGGATTTAAAAGCCGCCGCATGGACGTGGCACTTGGGGACATGGGTTAGTGGTGGGCTTGGCAGTGCTGGGAGAACAGTTGGATTTGATGGTCTCAGAGGGCTTTTCCAACCCAAATAATTCTGTGATTTTTTTATCCTATTGTCATCATTTGACACTGGCCCAACGCCAGCCACCCATAAAAGTCGCTCGCTCACCCTCCCCTGCCACAGCTGGGCAGAGGAGAGAAAAATTAACAAAGAGTTAATGAGTTGAGATAAGGACTGTGAGAAAACAAACCAAGGGCAAAACAGGCTCAACT
>VZTA01022568.1:0-16634 GCA_013398855.1 Mohoua ochrocephala | reverse complement strand
AAAGGACATAGCCGGATTTCAGAGCCCTGCTGCTGGGTGTAAGAAACCAAAGAATGATGAGTTAACCTACATGTGCAGGTAGCAAAATAATTTTTCTTTACGTAATTGCAAACCAAATTCAGTGAGTAACATGGAATTTGATAATACTCAGGTTTAAACACTGAGGTACAGGTGAAAATCTCGTGCACCATCTAAGACCTTGTCTGAGTTTCACAATAATTGCCTTTGCACTGACCTTGGTAAGCAGAGGATAGGTCTATGTGATAGGATGTACTGGCTGGGTTTTTGGGGATTTCTATGACTGATACAGGATGGAAAATGAATCCATAATAACATGTACTGAGAGGGTCACAATGTGTTGCTTGGTTGTTAGCATGCACTACACAATATCAGGTCACTTGATGAAAAAAGGTGCTGTCCGTGTGAGGTCTTTTCAAATAAGTATCTTATAATGACATCTTTTTTTCTGCATTGTGAAAAAAAACCCCCAAAACTAAAACAACAAAAAACCACCCAAAAAACCCAAACGTATAAAAGCATGCGGAACAAAATAATAACAAGGATAACGTGTATATGTTAATTCAGAAGAATAACTGTTTAATAAAATTCTTAATAATTTTTTTTTTGCTGTTATGTTCTCTTAAATTTTACAAGATCTGTGAGTTCAGGACTTCATAAGCAGATAAACAACACAAAATAAACAAAAAAACCCTCTGATCTGCAAAACGAGTTTTTATTTAAAACTTAATTGTTTTCAACAGGTATTTTTGCATAAGTCATAAGCATATGTAGTTCAACTAATTGCTGAAAACTGCACAGTACCTATGGGATGTCTGTTTCTTTGCCTTAAGTTAGCATGAAGAGAATTAATTTTTAAGGGAGAAGGTGAAAACACAGATCATCAAACCATCAGAAAGCAAACTATTGAAGCATCTATATAATTTTGAATGAAATTGAACTCTGCAGAGTACTGATACTACAGTGTGCAGTCTCCTTGCTTATGATTTAATGCTGTTCAGCAAACAGCATCAGAAGCCAAATCAAGAAAAATGTAAGAGTTAATTTGTGATTGAAAGTTCCATTGTTTTCTGAGAGAAAAAAAGAGCAGTTGATTAAATAAAAGTAGAGAGAAAGAGGAAATTAGTTTTGGTTTCAGTAAAGGTGAATGAGAACCTAATTTGGTTTTTGAAAGCAAAATTTAAAAAAAACCCCCAAACATTTATAAGTTAAATTATAAAATTGCCTCTTCTCAGAAGTCTTGCATTTGTCTCTATCCAGAGGGAATGGATGTTCATAGAAATAGAAGAGCCATCACAATTTTTTTTGTGTATGTGAGTGTGTAGAAGCATTGTTGAGATACCAAGAAACCTTCTATGCGTTCCCATTGACTGAAGTGGGTTTGAACAGGCAGTGTGGCTCACTGCCTGAAGCGTCAGGTAACACTGATGGCAACAGTGCTGCACTCTACAGCAGCCTAGAAAAAAGGAAGTAGATATAATCATATCAGACAGACAGTGGTTGGTTTTTGTTCTGTTGTTGCCAATAATTTGAACTCTTTGATGGAATGCTGCCAAATTTATCTATTACACTGCAATACCGATTTTCCAGATTCATAAAAAGAACTTAGTACACTTGGTAGTTTATTGTTTGTTCTTTTTTCAAAAAGGCGTGATTTTCATGTAGTGATAAGTGTATTGTCTAAAATGACTAGTGAGTGAAATGGTTGATATAGTTGAATCATTCAGAAGGAGTCTGACATCTGTTTAAAACTCGGATAAAGGAAGGAAAGGGAAACAAGATGAGCAAGTGAAAGGATGACCCAAGATCAGCTGCCCTTTGAAATTTGGCTTTCAGGATGTAGTCTACTTACTGGATAGTGCTCTCATTGACATGCTTATAAACTTCCATATTTAAAGGTCAGAACTGATAAATGGTGTCCTACTGAGTGTCTTAGAAGCTTGAAAATTAGGTCTTCACTCTTCACTCTATTCACAGTCAACATACCAATCATTCCCTTGCCAAATTAGTTTTATTACAGTGATATGTCATACTGACATAATCTGGTCAGAACATCAGCTTCAATTTCATCTCTGTAATCGGAACCTTTAAGTAATGGTATTTAAGTATTTTTCACATCTGCGACCCAGTGGAATAGAAAAGGCTCAGTTTGAGAGGACAGAAAGCAGGAAATAACTAATATGAACAGAAATAATATGTCCTCTTTGAAGGACAATTTAGTCTACTTCTGAATCCCATTGAAAATTTTCTGCTATATAGACATGATTTTTATGAGTTCAGTATCCCAGTCCACAAGATTTCTCCTCCCTCAGTCATTCTGTTCTCTCCCCCTCAGCACTGCAGCTTTTCTCAGAAGAGCAGCTCTAACTAAAGAATGAAAATGTAGTGGTCACACTTACAGAAGTCTTCCGTATGCAAGGGGCTCTCTTTGAAAAACTTGGCCATTCCAATTAAGTGCCTAACCAGAAGCTACTGACTGCTCTTTGGAAAAATCTGTCTCCTTGGTTCTAGAGAGTAACTTCTCTAGCTGGAAGTGGCTATTTTTGAAGACTGAGTACAATTCATTCTGTGTTTGCCTGCTTTCTGCTTAGAGGCTGCAGACAGAGCATGATAGCATAGCATTATGCTTAATAAGCCACTTTCATGCTGGGAACAAAGGGGTAGATGACATCAGAATTCTCCAAATTCTGTAAATTGCAATACATACCCACATTTACCAGTTAGTTAGACTACAAAGATTATAGATATATAACTTTTTTTTTCCCAGAGAAAAGACTGGATTTTTGTCAAATACACATACAAAAATATTTTAAAATATATATCTAATAACACACACATTTTAAAAATCTTTTATATTAAATAACCAGAAATTTAACAAATAAATCACTAGGAAATAATTTAGTTTGGCCAATGAATAGAAAACATACATATTCAGATATCTATTTCAAAGCTTTAATTTACAAGTCCTACAAGTAATCCTGCCTATTCCGTATCACTGAAATTCAAAGACAGGAAGCAGCGTTAGAGTTAAGGGAAAAAAATAATGGTTTACTGAAATATGCACCATATGACATGTAGGTGTGTCTGTAGAGCTGACTAAGAGTTACAGAATAGAAAAAAAACCAATCAATGCAACCTCTTAAAATCAGAGGGGTGGGAATGAAATGCATCATAGTCTAATACTTTTGTAATGAGTAATTTATTGACTTAGAGTATTCTTTTTTTTTTTACTTTACTTTTATTAGAAAAACCTTATATTTTGCTATGACTTGTGAAATCACAGAGATCACATACTTGTTTTCCATGTAATTTTATATGATTCACAATACTATTTTTCAAGGTACTTTCCTAATTTACTTTCTGTCAATAAAGAGCTTTGAGAAATCCTTGCATCTCTAAGCAGATATGCTAAGGTATAAAAATGGTAACATATGCAGGAACTTCATTCTCATATTACAGATTTGCTTGTTTACATCACCCACTTTTCTGTGCACTAACAAGAAGCTGAGAGTCAATGAAAATATTCCCTGTCTTTGAATTAGACCCTAGAAGAAGAAATTAACTGTACTGCACAGAATAAAAAAGGAATCTGCCCTGATATAAGAGCCTGTGTGAGATCCGATTAGCAACAATTCACACGTATACACAAGCCTCTGTTTAATTTGTATAACACACTTCCATTTGTCTTAATGAAGTCCAAAGTTCAGACTCAGAAGTAAGAAGGTAATTGCTGTCATTTTACTGTAAAAAGTGAATACTTAGCTTCATGTAATAAGGTACAAGGTCTGCCTCAGGACAAACTGTACTTACTGTTCGAATGCTACCACTCTCAGAGCCTGAGGAAAAGAGTTCCTTTTTTTTTTCATTACATTTGAAGCTTTTGAGTCCAAGAAAAGAGCAAGAGAATTCTCCTTTTGGAGTTCAGTGTTGGAAATAAATTTCAGCATCCAGCAGAAGGAATTACCGGCACAGATACTAATTAAATGGCACTACCCACTTACTGCACTGAGCTTTCCCTGGAGTTTTTGTGAGCAGTTGCAAATGCCAGGTAATCTCATTCGTCCCTTTTTTTTGTGTTTGGTCTCTAACACAAATACACTGCAGCTACTGTATTTATCTTTTTTTTAAAAATAATCTCAAAAATTCTTAGAATTTTTCTTTTCCATGGCAGTGGCTTTGGATTTTGAAAATATAACAATTTTTTCCTTGCTTTGTGTTAATTCTCCAGAATTCCTAATGCTTTCCAGATCCTTTGTTTTCACCTTGCTTTGGCAGATATTCCTGTTTGTAACATCATTTTAATTTTTCCCCAAGTTTCCTTCTCTTAAAATGAGAGAATGTTACTGAAGGTATCTTAAAGTTACTCCTGGTGATCTTAGAAAATGAAATTTAGTACAAATCAAGAAGGACGTAAGGTCCCAGAGTGCAACCTCAGCATGATCCAGATATCTGGATCCAAGATAATATCCAGCCTGAGAAAAAAATTGTTTAAGTCACTGCAGTAGAATTCATCCTACACTTTAAGTGCCCATACTTTAAGAGTCCTTACTTGCTCATATGCGTACTGTTACTACGGCCTCTCTAATTCCCGTGTGGTTTAAAATAATATTTAATTGACCTAATTTTCCTGCAGTCCTCCTCTCCCTTGGTACCATCACAGTCAAACTTCCCACTTTCAGTAGTAAAAATGTATTCTAGGTAAAACTTACACATGGCATCCGTTGAGCCTGTAATTGTGAATTTGTTGTTCTTTTGGACTAGTGGTTCTCATAAAACAGTTCTTGACTAATCATATTTTAAAAGCAGACAATAAAGTTAATCTAGGTACTCTGTACAAAGCAGTAAACACACAATATATATAGAAGTTCAAAAGAAATATTTACTTTCAGTTTCTCTAAATCTCACATTCCAACTTTTTCTCTCTGTCCTTTAATATCTTCTTTCAAAAAATTTAAATCTCTGGCTGTTTCTTCTCCTTTTTTAATATTTTTTGCTTCACTGATCTACCTGGTGTCTCAGTTCATATTTTTCTCTACCTAAGTAAATTCTTCTCTGCCTAAGTTTCCTCTTTCTGACTGCTCCATTTGTTTTTTGCTATTTCCTCAGTCTGAACTGTTTGATATTTCACTATATCAAAACTTTATTATTCTGTATGCTGAGATTTAGGTCACTTAAAGAGAATAAATCCACAATTTTCGCTACTGTATGGACTGCTGAACTATGTTATTATCACTTTATCTTATTTTTTTTTCAGAGCAATGATACCCTTGTGGAAAGGTGACTAGAAAGAACTAAGCATATTGTTCTAAATAAATGTTAAACATAATCAACTGCTTGCGTAGAAGTAATATTTCATTTAATTTGTGTTACATACCTTTGCTTATTCATCCTAAGATCTCGTCTATGTTTTCAGCTGCAGCTACAAACTGGCTTAATGGTTTCAATAATTTTTTTCACCATAATTCCTCAGTTTGCGGATGGGAATTGTAAGGTACATGCTTGTTTTATGTAATGCAAACAATTTGTTTTATTATTTCTTATCCACTGACCTAGCTGGTTTGTATTCTGTTGTATGTACTAGTTTTTCAAAAGTTCTGAGTCCTTATTTTTGTTATTGTCCTGAGTCTTAGTCTTCCTCTCATTATATTCATTATTATATATAAACATATATGTTCAGGGCAACTCTATAACATATTAATTTGTACCGTTCAAAATTAGAAAAGCTGTCTAGGTAAATGAGTGGAACTGAAAATTTGTTTGAAAAGAGAAGAATTATCTTCTGAACAAAAACTCAATCTCTGACAGAAATAGGGAAAAAATATAATCTAGACTTTTCTTGGTAAAGGAAAATGTACATAATTGCTCATTAAAAGTAAATGCACACACATGCACTTTAACACAGGGATGCATGAAATAAAAAGAAAAAAATTCCATAACGCAAGAAATTTATAATCTTCCCAGGTATCAAACATGCTTTTATAAAATATTTCACACTTTTTTTGGCCAGAGTATATCTCCTTGCTCCCTTTTATTTTATCATTTCAGTAACCCATATTTGCTGAGGCTCCAACAGATTATTATTTTTCAGGAAGGACAAATTTTTCCATTTTTGCAGAAGGAAGCAATAAAGAGAGGCATGGAGGAAGGGAAGGAAAAAAAAGTGATGTTTGATTCAATTTCCTCTCAAACACTTAGGAATGATTTTGAGAATCAGAGATTCTGATATTACACAGACTACTGAGTACATCTATGGTTGGCTGTGTGCTATATCACTTTGGTTTTCCAGTCTCCTTTTCTCATCACTGCAAAAGTCCCTTCACAAGCTTGAAGTAAATAAACTTCTTACCATCTCTTCATGGCCAGACAAATGTTCATGAAGGCCTAGCACATTGTCCAACTGGATTTTAAAAGTGTCCTGCTTTGAGGAATTTAAAAGTGTCCAACGCTGCCCACTTTCCTGAGATTATTTCAATGGCCGATTGTTCTCATGGAAAATTTTCTTCTTGTATATAATCAGAATCTCCCCAGGAGTAACTTGTGCCCATTACCCTTTGTAATTTCCATGTGACTCTTTGTGAAGAGAGAGTCTCTATGTTCTTTGTAGCCACACTTTAAAAACTGGAAGCTTATTAGGTCTCCCCTAAGCTTTCTATTCTCAAGGCTGAACAAACCCGGTTCTCAGCCTTTCCCATATGGCAACTTCCCAGTCCTTGGATCATCTTTTTGGCCTCTCTCTGGACCCTCTCCAGCCTGTCCACATTTTATTTTCTTAGCAGAGATCAAAACCCAGCACCGTATTTCCAAGTGTGGCCTGACAAGCACAGAGGGGAATAATAAAGTGGCTTTTTTATCTCTACTGGTGATGCTCTTGTTGATGCACCCCAACATCTGCTGGCTTTCTTTGCCACAGCAGCTCACCTCTCATATTGAGTTTGTAGTTCAAGTAGGATCCCCAGGTCCCTTTCTATAGAACTGTTCCACAAACAGGTGTATGCCAGCCTGAGATACTCTCCTGGATTATGTCTTTCCAGGCACAAGACCTTACACTTGTCCTTGTTAAACTTCATAAGGTTCTTGCTAGTCCTCTCTTCCAGCTTATCCAGATCTTCCGGCAGGGTGCCTCTCCCTTCTGAAGTGTCTCCTTCCCCACTCAGCTTGGTATTGTCAGCAAACTTAATCAGAGTACATTTGATCCCATCATCCAGATCATTCATTAAGATATTAAACAGCATGGGGCTCTACATGTTTCTCTGGGGGACCCCACTTGTGACAGGCTGCCAGTTTAAAAAGCAGCTATTTACTCACCCTCTCTGGGTGCAGCCTGTCAGCCAGTGCCCCACCCACCACACAGACTACTTCTCTAGACCATAACACAGATGCAGACTGCTCCATAGTTCAGTACAAGAAAAAATTGAGAAGATATAAAAAATGGTAATTGGTATTTTGTGTTAGATCCAGACAATGTCCACCAGAGAGAAAGTCATGAGGCCAGACTGTTAAAAGTGCTGAAAGATCTAGTTGCATATAGAATATATGATTGAATGAGTGGATTGCACAGTATGTACATAATACTCTTGTTTTTTGTCACCTGAAGGATGTTGCTCAATTTTGTGCGTATTTCTCAAGGAAAAACCCTAATTTGAAGAAAGAAAATAATTTAGTACTGAAACAGTAGGCTTCTCTTTAAGAGTCACGTAAATCTGTCACTTCAGGTTTTTTGGTTTTTTTTTTTTTGTGGAACTATTCCAGCAAGTACCCTTTCATATTAAAATTCTAACCTTCTTGCTACCTTTGCATAGCTGTAAAAACATTTGCCAATTTACTTCCTCTAACAGCCTGCAGCTCTCTAGCACTATCCAGAAATTACCTGATTTCTTTTCAGTACCCTCAGCTTCTCTCTAAAACAGCTATGCTGTGTCAGCAAAGATATTTTTAGTGTCTTTTCCTTCATCCTCAATATCACTCTCATAAAAGCTTGTCATCCAGTCCTCCTGCTTTTTTTCATCACTCATTTCCATTAAAATTCTAATCATTTTTTTAAACACACAGGCATTTTTCTACATTACCTGTTTCCATCATCCCAATGATGTCATACACCACTTAAAAAGCACTGCCAAAATACTAAATATCAGTTTGACGATTTCAGTCTGCTGACTCTTTTTTACCCACATTTTCTTTTGCAACAGAGATTTAACCATTTCCTGGATCATCCAACTTTACCTTACATCTCCCTCATCTTTGGTAACAGCAAGCTGTATAAGTAGTACATATGCATGGGACCTCTATAAAGAGCACTTTAACATGAAAGAGTCAAATGAGTCAAACACTGTCCTTGCAATTAATCTGGTCAGTCAAAAAATTAGTCTGGTTGGGTTACAAACTTTTTTTTCTCAGAGAATGCATGCTAAACATGTTTTGTGAGAGACTGTGAAAAGACATATTTTCTGCACGTGTGTAACAAAGCTCCTAGATGAGAACAGTCATCCTAATTTGGGAATCACAGATCGTGATATAGTACAGTGACATTTCTTCCCAAGAAAAGAAACCAAAGTTAAATCAGGAAAAGTGTGGGGAAAAAAAAAACTGAAGAAAAGAAGAATACAAGTTTACCATGATGTATCTCCAAAATTGGATATTTTGACAGATTTTGTAGATGTGCATGCAGAGCCACAGCAAAATGCACAAGCATATATTACCTGATGAACAGATTTGCCATCTGTGTTAGCTTCTGCTGACAAGATTTATAAGAGCAGTTTTATATATCATATAAAACAATTATCTCAAATATTTAAATAACTTATATTTCAAATTCCACTCCATAATAATAGCATAACTGTTGCTAATATATCACACATATTTCATGCTTTACACAAAGGATATAGTGTGCCTGTATGTATAAACATGAATGTGTGATAGAGAAAGAGAAACAAAGGGAAAAGAGAAAACTTTCCTTTTAATTAGTGAGAAAAGCCTTTTATTCACTCTTTCCATGCTAACATTTATCTACACCTTGCATTTATCTAAGTTATCATAATAGACTGCAGTGGCTTTAGGACCTGATTGAAGGTTAACTGCAAGAGCTTTTTAAATTTGTTGCCTTCCTCCCTTCCTTCCCCCAGTACAGCATTTGAGACCCAAGAGTATCACACATAAACAAGGTTCCGCAACCCCTAGACTTCCATTTAATGACTTTGAGATAAGGATTTCTGCTCAGTGTCCAATATTGCATCTTTTCAACTGTACAAAAGAAGAGAATATAAAAAGAATCTTATGTTTCTGCAGTATAAAAAATACAGAATTCAATCTGTGTAAAAACAACTTGTATTAGGTGTGACAGTTTGGCTCTATATATTCAGGACAACTCTACCAAATGAAGTTCTCTATGCCACAATATCGTACACCATAGCTCGTGAAGTGTTTGATTGGGGCAATTAGTACATGTAATCAGCATCTTTGCTAGAAGGTGGTGCATTCCAAGGCTGAATAAGATATCTTTATACATATATTTTTAAATGTTATTTTGCCATTGCAAATGAAAGGTTAGTCTTTCTTTTATTTCGTAAAAGTGTAAAGGTTTTAAACTGAAAAAGTTTACTCGATATTGGAAAAATATATTAATATGCTAGCTCGGTCAATTATCTTCATAATTTTTCATTTCTCTAGAAAAATACATTTCTGATGAAGTAGCACTCTGTATTACCTGAGCTTAGGATGTTTAAAAAGGGTTAAATTACTCACCTTTTTATGTACCCTTATGATTTACAATAAATCAACTCTAAATTTCAATGAGTGTTTTCAAATTAACTCTTTTCCATTGAAGCATACCCCAATATATTTTGTCTCATAATCTTGCAAATGAACTGAATAGCTTTAAATACTATACTGAATCATCTCCATGAGCCCTAAAGCATTAAATGCGATTTTCTTAAGCCTGCTTGTTACATCTATAAGGCATGACTAAAAATACTGATTGCTCAAGAGTGCCCAATTCGGTGTTCCTTTGCATTTCTGCATCCAATATTAGGATGCAGAAGAGTGTGCCTCTATTTTAGGAATTTAATTTTGTTAAAATTTGTCCCTTTAGACCTTTCTTGAATGATGGATCTTCTACAGGGTAGGCACTATCAAAACTGTAGCCATGGCTGAATACACTTTAGTAATATATTTCCCAAGTTCTTTGTGCTAATGTAATGAGCTACATCATAGCTGAAATTCAAGATGTAGAAGCTGTCTTCTTATCAGTGTAAGGCATTTCTGTATTGAAAAAGTAAACCTTTTCTGCAGGTAAATATGGCTTTTGTAAATCAGTGATTGAAATTGTGTTTAACTGTACAGATTTTAGAAGTTAGAAATATATGACAAAAACAGGGTGTCTTTGTTGAATTTCAACTATTCAGAATAAACAAGTGCTGTAATGCATTTTTTATGTACTAAGTGTCTACTTGAGGTCTTGTTTTGATCTTTCAATTTCTAACTTAGAGGAACAAACAAGCTCTTTTTCATAAATGCTGTTTATTTTATGTTCTTTAATTTTATATTACGCTATCAAAATCTGAATATAAGAATAAAATGTAGGAAAGTGGCTGTAGACATTCATCATCTGCTTTCCCACCCTCCTTCTTTTATAAAGACAAATGACTAAAGCCAAAATATACCTTAGCAAAATTAGGTTATCTCCTTTATCTTCAGAATAACATCATCGTGATCTACAAACGTTAAGGGATACAGTCAAAGTACTTACACATCTCAGATTAAACTGCTGGTAGTTATGTAGAGAATGCACACATTCTAAGGCTACTGTGCTTTTTTGTGAGTTCATTTCCACAGTCAGGAAAAATGTGAGAGTGTGTCCACTTGGAAACTTGCTAAAGCTGCCTTCCTTTTGTAGATATTGTAGATAGATGGTAACTATCACAAAGATACTCAAGAAAATGAATTGTTCTATTCAGCTTTCTAAGACAGTGTTCATCCCAGCAGCAGATGTATGGGAGCAGCTCATCTTAATTTGGAGACAAACTAAGAAGTAAAACATACTCCAGGAATACATTAATAACAAAGATAAAAATTATTAATGACAGTTGAATAGCTTGTTAGACAACTCTTAAATGCTTATTGGCATCTTAATGGCTAATTAAGGAATGGAAGATTGACAAACATATTGGGAGAAATAGAAATCTGAAATTACATGAAATTACAATCCTTTTTATATATTATTTTTACCTTTATACATTTCATGCAAAACAGAGTACTTGGTGCTCCGTTGTTCTGAAGGTCACTCTGACATAAGAAATTAATTACAAGAGCTTGAAATTAAAATCTTACATTCTATATTAGATATCTAAATATGTGGCCTTAGAAATATTTCAAAATATTGGAGTTCTAATGTAATTCTCATCTCTACATTGCCTATTTATAGGAAGACTGGGGTCCTTTTGCACCACCTCACCAAGAGAAATTTATTTCAGGAGGACCAGGGACTGACCTGGGCTCCAAATAAATAACTAAATGTAGAATCTACTTTTTGCCATTAATGAACCCAATAATTTGTTTGCAGGCTGTGTGGAAGAGTTTGTTCCCTTGCAGGTGCTGTAAACTTAGCATTTTTCACCTAACAAGGTCCCTTTAAGGAACTGGAGGATGGATAAACATGACTGAACTGATGAACTGGAAAGGCATGGTGTGCTCAGACATCTGATTTAAGATGCTTTAATTCTAAATTCCTTTCCAGGTTCACAAAAAGCGCGCATGTATTTGTCATTGTGGCAAAGCCCTTCTCGTGAAATACGCACTTTAAACTGTGCTTTGTGAACATAAAATCTTGCTATTAATTGTCTCAGCACAAGCTGCTCTTGTTTTTTGTAACTACTAGGAATCCAACGACATTTATAGTCATTTGCCTGTCTTTCACTCTCAGTAAATAAAGATTCCTTAGATACAAGTGTGTCACAGTGAGTGAAATTAGGATACCATTCCTGTAGTTTTCTGCATACACACACACACACATGCATACAGATGCTTATAAACCACCAAGATATATTAATCTTGTCTCTAAAACCAAGTTCCAATAACTTTGGATGTATAGTGGAATATTCTAGAAAGGAACAGAATTTTTTAACAAAATAGTAATTTAATTTATTACCTCTGAGATTCCTGTTAAATATCAAAGGAAATATAAATATTAATGTATAATTAAATTTTCTTTTCTAAGAGCATAGTTCTACTTGTTAAAAAAAAAAAAATAGAAAGTTGAGATCTTCTTGCTTGAATGTGTAGGCCAGCCTCACTGTGTTCCATGAACATGTGAAAAAAATGTATACACTTCTGTTGTGAAAGAAGTAAAAATTATGTAATGTCTTTCATACTCTAAGTACTTCTGTACAAAGAAAATCCATAAAGTTGCAGAATCCCTGATCAGGCACCATAAGAGAGCGCAGCAAAGTAAAACTTTAAATGAACAAGTACGTGGTAAAGCTTCTTCCCAACACTTGCTTTGGTTGCTAAAATGAAGTTTTTGAGCTAATGACATAACTATCATTTATTTCAGAGATGGATCAGGTCTTTAAATTTCAACTTATTAAAATTGATTTGGGTTCCATTTATGTAATTGAAAACAGGATTTTTGCCAGGAAAATTAAGCTCTTTCAACCATTTGAATAAGGAAGTTTTGTGCAGTCATCTATATTTTATTTTTACTGTGGTAGAACTGTCTGAGACTGAACGATTCTTTTCTTCCCCTCTAAATCAATTCCATTATGAATCAGAGCCAAAAGAAAATATAATTCCCCAAGTCCTATGTAATTCACATTTATAGGTGCTGAAATATATATCTAAAATCTGAAAGTGGATATTTACGTACTTACGTTTCAAGTTCTCAAATGCACAAAGTTTTGACTGTCAACATAATGAGAAAAAGCTCCAGTCTTGACAGCAGTGAGCAGCTCTAAATGCAGAGTGGAGGTCTACAGCAACTGGAGTTACTGGAGTTTGTCATGGTAGATCTGCTCAAATGTTCTGCCTGAGTTAACCATGCGTGTCCTCTGTGCAGTTCGAACTTAGAGACTGTTCCCTTTTGGCTCACTGTCTTTCCCTGGAGAAGGCAGAAACTGGCTATTCGGGCTAAAAATGAAGCTTAAGGAGCCAAATGCTGTTTGAGCTCTGCCTACCACAGAGCAAACAGGGGATCCTGACAGCTGATGGTGTTCTGATATCTCATGGCCACCCATTCTTTGCATTGGGCTGGAGCAGTTTTTCATGCACCTCCGACAGACCTAACCAAGAGAAGCAGCAGCCAAGTATTTTGGACTGGTACAAGGCAGAAACAGCACAGCATGAGTTTTGTGCCTTCTGCTAAGACACCAGGAATCCCAACTCTGGATCTAGTTCAGGTGATGCTAATAATGTTGTTTATATGCTTTGATGAAATTTCAGTTCCTTCAACCCACTGATTTCCTAACCCAGATGTTACATATAGATGTATGTTATATAGAGGCATATAGTACAATTGAGTCACTGACAATTAGCATAGATCTTGTGGATTTAACCAAAAAGGCTTGGAAATTTTTAATTCTTTCCCCCCATCTTTAAGCCAAACTTCATCATCCAAAGATGGAAAAGAAAGGGAGGAAGGAAGACTGCGGTAAAAACCCAAAGCTGAATTTCATTATAGTGATCAGAAACTAATAGCAGATAACTCTTTTCTTCTGAAATTAAGTGCTTATTTTTGCAGAGTAGAATGATTTCAACTTCATATTTCATCTGAATCTGGATGAGGTGAATCCCACTCCGGGTAAGAATACACTATAGGTAGCAAATTAAAGTTTGATCTGTTCTCAGACATATCAGAGAGGGAAAGTACAGTTAGATCACTGTGTAACAGTAAGAAACATTGGAAAATTAATTCTTCCTGAGATATAATTTTTTAATTTTTTATATATATTAGCACCGGTTTAATCGCTTCCTTCTTTTAAAATTCCCGCTCCCTCCCCTCAAAAAACCCTACCAGCTTTTCAAGTCTCTATGACAATGGTTAGCTTAAAACCTCAAAGAATTTGAAGAGTATAGCTCTCTAGCTATGACTGATGCAGTTTGGAAAGTTTGGAATGGTTTCCCACTCAGCATAAGTGACAATGAAGAGCAGAAGAGAGATGAAAACTCATGACATCCTTCTTCTCCTTGCAGTCTCCCTGGGAATCCACTCAGTAAACAAGAAAATTAAGACAGTCCTTATATATGACTTAGGAAAGCAAGCCTGCTTGGAAGCAGCCCAGTACTTACCAGGAGAATGGAATGAGAAGAGTCAGTAGAGAATGGTAATAAAAATAAAGAGAAAAAGTGAATAAAATGTACAAAAAACTGCAATAGAAAGAGTGTTAGTTCCAGTTTAATCAAGGGACGTACTGTTGTGTTTAATGGACCTCTTCACTCAAACGGTAAATATAACTGTGCTGTTTTGAAGGAAAAACAGGGAAGTGAGATTGAAAAACACCGTTGAAAATATGAACATCTACTCTATCCTGCTAATGAGGAAAGGCAAGGCAAGGACGGGAAAGGAAAGGAAAAGAAAGGATGAAGTCTAACATCATCATCATCATGTATGGAAAATCAGAGAAGACTTTTTGGAAAAGTGGTACTACTCAAAGACTATGGGTTCTCCAGAAGAAAATCAAGACCTTTCTCTTAAAAATGTGTTAAGAAAAACTGAAAATCACTACTGAGGCATCTTTCAAGTCTGTCGATGTATTTATAATGACAGTTTTCATCAAAAGAAGGATGGGAATATCTCCCTCAAAAATAACTGAAACCAGCAAGGAATTATGTAAATAACAAGCTATACTGTGCATATGTTTTTAGAGAAAAAAAAAAAACCCAAAGTTTATACTCGCTAATGATTGAAATATATTTAATGATATGTGTATCATTGGTTTAAATGGGAATATTTGCATGTGGAACAGCTCAAGTGAGCCATGTAAACAAAAATATTTCGAGGACAGAAATAATGAAGAAGAATCAAGAGAGGAACATAATTATGTTGAGTTCAAGTATGTTATTAAATGCAAAATAATGATGATGAAATTGGTTTCTATAAGCACAGACGGAACACCAGCTATGTTTGGATCCAAAGTTTCATGGCTCATCATCATCAACAAGCAGTCGGAGGAAAAGTGATAGACTTGACACATAGCAAAGGAGTAGTGGTTAAAAAAGTTAACTCCATTCAGGGAAAAGACTATTAATAATACAGGTCGTGCAATATGCTACAGACGTTCTTCAAAGACAGAAGTTCACAAAATAAGGCATTTGGAAAATCTATTAGTCTTAGTTTTAAAACCCTTGCTTGAAATTAGATATTCTTCACCTACCCGCTTCTCTACAAATCAATATTTAAATAAATTACATTGTTTTGGAAATCTCTTCCTTCCTCACTAAGTGAAAATAATTGGGATTGCAAACCTGTAGGAGATGGACCCTTACTTAAAGTCTTCTTTTCAAAATATATTTGAAATTCTGGTCTCTATAACACCTTGCATTTTGTTGTCTCACATCCAGAACTATCTGTTAATTCATCTGTTCAGTCTGACTCCCATAAATTGTGCAAAATTTGGAGGAGGGGGAACCCTGAGAAAATTAAGATAAAATGTGCCAAGAAATATTTATTTAAACTGAATTCATTTCATTTTTTCCAAGCTGGTCCCAAAGGTTCCTTCGGTTTTGCTCAGTAATGTTAAATTAAATACAAAGCATTAAAATAGTGCAAAAATTGCCCTGAAACTAGATAACCCAGCCAAAGCTTGTACATCTGAATGAATGGCAAAATAATTATTCATAATTAGTGACTCATATTATCATACTACACTGAGCAACAAGCAGAGCAATGACTATTTATTGTAATTATAATTATTAGTTTAAAAACGCTGTTCATGAGCATGGTTCTTTTGCAAAATTGCTAAAGGTAAATTTTATGACCCTAAAACTAGGTGTCTGGAGGCAATGGGACAAACTGAACAGAAAAAAAAAAGGGGGGGATTGAAGAATAAAGATTGTAGAGATAGTGCTAGAAACGTATAACAGATAATGTCTTGATTATGAACAATATCTTGAGTAATTTGGTTTAAAAGAAATACTTAGCTTGTTTTCTGAATATAACTTTTTCTTGCTAGCTAGAAGGAGAATATATATTAATATGACCTGCTTCTTGGAGCAGAATGCCTGTTTATAACATGATGGTCTTGAGACAGCCAAATAACCAGCTTAAACAGCCTGTGTTTGCAGATATTTCTTCTTTCTGTCGAGATGATCATGTATGCAGACAGGNATTTTTTTTCTGCAGAGACGGTATGTATCCACAAGCACAGATGTGTTTGCATGTGTGTGGTTTTTTATGTGTATACTTTTCATAGTTAAGAGTACTGCATGTACATTTATGTAGATGAGCTTGTTCACAAACACATTCATATGTACATACACACCCCCATATATGCGTACACATACATCTGTGCACGGACCTATGTATGTGTGTGTATGCATAATTTTGTGCGTGTGGAATAAAACAGGTTTTTTTTTCTTTCCTACCCTTGAGTCTTCATCCTTCCCCCCTCACCAACTTGTGTGCAAAATTC